>JAQQAC010026072.1:65904907-65956627 GCA_029783875.1 Phataginus tricuspis | reverse complement strand
TGTCTTCTTGGAGGGTGCATTTAAAAAAAAAATAAGCCACGTAGTTGATCTCAGATGCAGCCTCCTATTCTTAATGTGTCCTGGGGTCCCAGAGTGGCATTATTATTTCAAGTCACTAAGCAGAAAAATGTTCTCCCCAATTTCTTATTATGCAAGAACTTATTATGCACATCCTTGAAGTGGCTAAGAGGTCTTTAGCTATCTAGTGTTATAAGTTAAGAAATAGGATGATGTTCAAATGAGATACACTCGTTCATTAATTCATTCAGTCAGCAATTACCGGGCATCTATTGTGTGCCTAGACAATGAGGAAACTGTAGTGGACAAATCAAAGGTCCTAATAGAGATTGTATTTTAGAAGAAAGCAGACAATAAACAAATAGATACACAATAAACTGTCAGACAGGGATTAAGTATAAGAGAAAAAAAGCAGAGAAAAGAGAGGGTGTGTTATTTTTGATAAGGTAACATTTAAGCAGCATGCTCGAGGAAATGGGGCAGGAGCAGCTCACATGTGGGAGAGGGACCAGAATAAAAGCAGGGCAAACGCCCAAGGTGGCAGGAGCATATTCTGTCAAAGAAAAGTTCCTAAAGTGACGGAGGAAGGGAAGTTAAAGGAGGAGAGAGCAGAGAGACACCTACAGCCAAATCACCTAGGTGTGGGTAGGGACTTCAGACTCTAAGATATTAGGAAGCCTTTGGAGGGTTTTGAGCAGGCGCCGGTTGTTATCGATTTGATTTCCGTTTTAACTGGATGGATCCAGGGAGCTGTTTAGTGAATAATCCAGAGGAGGATGTGGTAGACAGCCTCTAACATGGTTCCCAATAATCCCTGCCTTGTGAGTGTGCCCGCGATACTGTAATTTATAATAAGAAATACGTATATTTGGTCTTAGACCCATTCCTGGCACAGAGGTCCTAAAACCCTTGAATTTCCTAAATGATAAGCATAATAAGGTGTCTTTTGTATTCATAACAAGCCCCTTCCAACCTCACCTCATTTGTTAACAAGCTGGCTTTGGAAAAACCCCTAGGTAACCTGAGGATGGGGGCTGGTTGCCAAGGGAAGCAAACTTGATTGGAGGGTGGGAACTTTCAGCCCCACCCCCACCTCTAAGGTTGAGAGGCCAGAGATTGAATGCAATCACCAACAGCCGATGAGTTAATCAACCATGCCTATGTAAGGAAGCGTCCATAAAAACACAAAAGCATGGGGTTCAGAGATCTTCTGGGTGGGTAAACACTGGAGGAGTTGGGAGGGTGGTGTCCCCAGAGAGGCATGAATGCCCTGTGCCCCCTTCCCCATACCTCACTCAATGCATCTGTTCTATCTGGCTATTCCTGAGTCATATCCTTTTATAATGAACCAATATTCTAGTAAATAAACGTTCTCCTGAATTCTGTGAGCCTCTCCAGCAAATTAATCAAACCAGAGCAGGAGGGTGGGAACCTCCAATTCCTAGCCGGTTGGTCAGAAGCATTGATGACAACCTGGATCTGTGATCGGCATCCAGAGTGGGGCAGGGGATCGTCTCGTGGGGCTGAGCCTTTGACCTGTGGGGTCTCGTGCTGTCCCCAGATAGAGAGTGTTGGAGTTGAGTTAAATACATTGATATTGTAAAGAACTGCTTGATGTGGAGAAAACCACACACGTGATATCGGAAGGGCTGTGGGTGTGGCGGTAGCGTGAGAATAAAGGAACAGGCAAGAAGAAGTGAGCTTTTCCTCTATGCTCTTATACAATCTCTTGAGTGTGGGCTGGACCTAGTTACTTGCTTCTCACAAATAGAATACTGCAAAAGTAACGCTACGTTACTTCCAAGATTAGGGTAAAAAAGACTGTGACTTCCTTCTCACTCTCTCTCACTCGCTCTCCCTCTCAGAACCTTTACTAGGGGGAAGCCAGCTGCCTTGTTGGGGGCAGTCCTGCAGAGAGGTGTGTGTCCCATCCCTGCCTCCCCACTCCATCCCCCCATCCCTCGTGACAAGCACTGACACCACCAGCCAACAGGCAGTGAGGACCTGAGGCCCTCTATGAGAACTTCGAAGAGCTCCCCCCAGGGGAGCTTTGGGATGACTGCATCGCTTCCGTCTCCTTGACTGCAGCCCAGAGAGACCCCAGAACCAGCGGACCCTGCAAAGTTGTGCCTGGATTCCTGACCCTCAGGAACTGTGAGATAATAAATGTTTATTGTTTTAAGCATCTAAGTTTGGGGGTGATCTGTCATGCAGCAATAGGTAACCAATACAGAGGGCAGGTTGGAAAGCAAGAAGACCAGGCTTTGTAGGACACTGAAATGGTCCATCCAGGCTAGTGATAATGGTGGCTTAGACTAGCGTGTAACAGAGGTGGTGGTGAGAAGTGGTTGAATCAAAGATAACTTTTACAAAGTACGTGGCACTTAGTAGACACTGACCAAATGCTCCTACCATGTCTATTGTTTTGCAAGGCCTGGAATTTCTGGAGAGACTGAATCAATTGGTCCTGTTTGGGAGATGCCATGATACAGTAACAGGTCATGTGGCAGAGTCCAAATGACTCGAAAATATCTACGTACCTGCTATGGGTTGAATTGTGTACTCCATTCCCCGCAAAAAGGGAGGATTGAAGCTCAAATCCCAGGACCTCACAATGTGACCTTATTTGGAAATAGGGTCCTTGTAGATGTAATTAGTCAAGATGCGGTCATATTAGAGCAGGAGGGGCCCCTAACTGAATATAGCTGGTATCCTTATAAAAGGCAGCCATGTGACAACAGAGATACAAGAAGCTCATCTGAAGACGGAGGCAGAGATTGGAGTTACACTGCCACAAGCTTCGGAACACCACGGATCGATAGCCGGCACCAGAAACGAGGAGGAGGCAAGGACGCATTCTCCCCTACAGGCTCTAGAAGGAGCACGACCCTGCCAACACCCTGATTCGGGACTTCCAGACTCCTGCACTGAGGGAACTAGCTTTTGTTATTTAAAGCCACTCCGTTTGTGGTCCTTTGTCATGGCAGCCCTAAGAAACTAATAAAATACCTATAAATGGCCTTCCTTCTCCACCCACTGCCTCGTTAGGTTGGAAGATACCAGAGTCAACCACCAACTCTCATCCTTCAACCCCAACACACAGTTCCATTTTCATAAAGATGGTTAGAGAACACTTTCTGGCAATGACGACAGTGATTTACTTTTCCTTTGTTGTTTCCAATACACGAAAGATGAGTCTGTGCTGAACACACCAGAAATCTTTCCAATTAATGCTGCGAATGGGTGACCAGCCTCTGGCTCTCTCCATGGGAAATGAGGCCACCAAGAGAAAGTTGTCAGTAAGGGATTTATGTTTTAGTAGCTTGTTTAATTATGATACAAGCATGACTGTCGCTTGCACAGGAATTTAGCGTGCAAGATTTACAGCTCTTAGAGCAATTTTGGCTTTTGTTTTCTCACAGATCCTTGTTTCTGATGTTTTATCGGACTACCAATGTCTGTTAGATTATGTCAGACTGCCCCCTACTGCTTCGGTCCCAGCATCTCATCCTGGCTGCTACTGTTTTGAACTAGTTTTCAGAATGTTTTTTGCCAGGGTCTGTAAACCTGCCCACTCTCATGCCCCAGGGAACACTGAGCGCATTGGAACGGTGTGAGGGCAGAGGAGGGGGTCTTATTTTTTTCTTTTAATAAAATCACTGAACAATCACAAAATATATGTATATATATTTGTTTCAAAACACACCATCTGAGTGGCTTAAGCCTGCAAGAGAAATTAAGTTTCCAGAATAAAAACAGATCGGGTTCTTTTCTTTCTTATTTCATGAGGGCGGCAAACAACTTCAAGAGATATACTCTCTTTTCATGATATGACAACAGGGAAATTTTTTTTTTCAAGAGAAGCTGATGAAACTTTAACTAATCCAACCAGTCAGGGGAAAGAATATTACGAAAGGGGCCTCAAAGGAAGGGTGGGATTTCTTTTCCACTTCAGAGACGTTGATGAGCAATGCTGTGAAAAGGCGGCCTGCGGGAGGAGGTCAGAGTGCTGCAAACACAGGCGGTGGGGCGCGGGGCAGGCTGGGCACACGGAGTACAGCCTCTCTCTGCAGTCCTGTCCACCCTGAGCATGGGGATAGGCAGCCAATAGCCAAAGAAAATGACAGCATGTCAGGGAAAGGGTGTAGGAATATATTAGTAAGGAAAGGATAGGGAACCTGAAAATGAGTGTTTGCGCAAATCTAGTCTCAAGGTATTTGAGGAGCGCTCCAAAAGCAAAGCTAATCACTCAAAACAAATGCCTCTAACTCCGTGATAGTGGTTTATTAAAAAAAAAAATGGCCTCGTGGCAGAGCAGCTCCCCTAATTCCCAATCTTTCCTTTCTCATTCCCAACCTGCATCATTCCAGCCGTACCCCGCTCCGGCTCTTCCCACGGACGCCTAGCCTAGCTAATCTGATCCTCAGAACTATGCTTCTCTGCGACCACATGCAGCCTCCTTCCACCGATGTGTGGCGTTTGGGCATACACAGCAGTCCTTTAACTAGCTCTCAGGAGAGTCCACTTTCCTGTGACCCGTGTCACTTCCGGGGCTTTGTTCACCGCCCTGACCCACAAGCACACACCTTTATTCTCTCTGCATCTGCCTTGTGTCCTGTTCCTGGCTGGGCTGGAAACTTCTAGAAGGGAGGAGGGGCATTCTTTTTCTCTGCCTGCACTGTTAGGCACTCCTTGGCCTGTGCTGGGGGTGGTGCTCTCTCCCAGGACTTAACAAAGGACAGCAGGGATGGGAGGGGCGGGGGACAGGGAATGTCACTGGAGAACATTTGTCCTTATTGCACTGTGCCAGACAAAACTAAAACCTAGCCCATAAAAGAATTTTGTTATCTTGCCTGGTCCGAGAGCACAGCCCAGCTGCTATCATTGGCTCTCCTCCATGTCTCACTCCCATTCATAAATTCTTTAGAGAAGGCCATGTGCTGTTTCCTCGCAGAGCAGATCAGGCTGTGCTCCAATCCAGAATGAACTTGGATTTAGGCACAGGTGGCTAGAAGGGCCCTGGACCGTCTGCCTGTCCTCTCTAACTCTCCCTATCTAACCACCCCACCCAAATCAATAAATCACATGCTGAGCCTCTCTGAGGACCCAACATCGTGCCAGAAGCCAGAGGATCACAACACCTACTAAGCTCTTGGTGCTCAGGTGTAGCATTCACAGCAGTCCCGGAGGCTCATGCCCTAGAGCAACGTGTCCCTCACTGAGGCCCAAATCTGAGTGACACCAGAGTCTGGGGGACAGTCACTTAGTAAGTGAGCATAGTTAGTCTAGTTGGTGATCCTGAAAACACAATGTTGTTATTATTTTCTCAATTCACCTTACATGAGGTACTGTACTGAGCACTTTCTATATGTTCTCATTTAACCATGATTGTAACAACTTTATTCCCATTTTATAGACGAGAAAACTGAGATTCAAAGAGGTTAAGAAATTTGCTCAAGATCATGCAACCTGTCAGTGTGACTGAACAAGACCTCAGAGCTAGTTGGTGTGACCTGAGTAAGATCACAGAGTGCGTTAGTGTGATGAAGAGAGACCAGAGTTGGGATGACTGGAGAGACCACAGGCTGGCTGATCAGGGACTGAACCGCAGGGCTGTCTGACTCCGAGGCTCAAGCAGCGAACCGCCTCTGCTCTGCCCCCCATGTCACCCTCCCCCTGCTCCAGGCCTGCAGCAGCGAGCACGAGGCCGTCAGAACCCTGTTACCATGTGAAAATGGTCCCGGGATCTGCAGATTCCTTGCAAAGGTGGTGGTGCCAGCACACACAAAGACTGCACTTGGCTCTGGGTAGAAATACAAATCTGGAAAAGGCCAGGAGCCTGAATTAAAACAACTCTACTTTTATGAATTAGAGAATTTTGTAAGATCTGGGGTGCCAAGTGTTTTATACACACATTGAAACAAAGGTCTATATACAGATGTATATATATATATATACTATAGATATCTGTGTATATATAATATATATATTGGTATATAGAGATAAGACAGTTCCTGCTCTCTAGAATGGAACACCATTAGCATCCTGTGAGAAAGAACAATTAGAAACTAAAGCTTGAAGTGGTGACCAGGTACTAAATGTGTTCAGGAATAAAAGTGCATTGAAGCACTCAGAGAATGTGCCTGAAGAAGTAAAACTTGGGTTAGGCCTTAGATGATGAACATAATTTAGGTGGGTGGAAAGAAAAAGGAGAAGTTTCAGGCTCAGAGGCATAAAAGAGCCTAACAGACACAGGGAATTTTAACCTGGATCGTAAGCACCATGGGATCCGAAACTGCGCCTTAGCTTGTTGTACAGTCATATCTCCAGAAGCTAGTCCATGGTAGGCACGCAGAAATAATTTGGTTATGAAATAAAAAAGGGGAGAGGAAAAGAGGCAGTGGTAGAGGGGAGCAAGAGAGAAAACTCTAATGAAGAAAGAAAAAAGAGTAATGTCTGACCACAGAAGAATGAGTGTGTTGGCAGTGAAGGGGAATAAGCGTGGTAAGACCGTGCGCAGCAAAGGTAGGAAGGGCTTTGACCAAAGTTGGGGCTAAAAGTCTGATTTAAAGAAGTAGGCAAGACAGAAGCAGACGGGCACCCACAGGTCCTTGAGCATTGGCGGAAGCATGTGAAAAGGCATGGCGTAAGGATGAGCATGTCAGCAGTGCGAAGGCCAGATGGGACAGGACACAGGCTGGAGGCTGGCAGAGTCCTTAGGAAGCCACCGTGGAGTCTAGACACGAGGAAAGATGCGTCGAGTTCGGCCTGTGGGGATGGCAGAGGGAATGGGGGGGGGATAAAAACCCGGAGAGCCTGTTGAAAGGGCAAAAGCCACACAGTGTTGGTAACGGCTGGGAGAGCGGGTATACGTGAGGAGAAACAGGTCAAAATTCCTAGCGGGGAGCCTAAAAGAGTGGGGGTAACACACACAGAAAAAGGGAAATTAACATGGTTTAAGATGAAGAGAAGGAGGTACCAAGCTTGTGCACAATACGTAACTTTAGAAAGCTCGGATGTAGATCTAAATCTAGAAATAACGTTCTTCGCAGTAGAGAGTCCCAAAATGTGTTTGTGGTTTCATGCATGGGTTTGTAGGGTCAACATATATGGTGTAGCCACTAAGCCACTTTAATTGAACTACAGAATTTCAGAAACACAGTATACAGCAGTGTTTGTCTACCAGCGTCTGCTTAAATAACCTCTAGTGAAATAACTCACTCCTCTTTCTTTTGGAGGGCTCTGTTTATCAAAAAGTTTTCCCAATAGTGGTATATTTTGGCAAAATGAAGCCCATTTAAGCATAAATTTGCAACCTTACAAAATAGGTGAGAAAGACACTGCTACTCTTCCGATATGCATTCTCCCCTTCCTCCTTGGGAATAAAAAAAATGTAATGGGACACATGACTGTCCAGAATAAAGACTACCTTCCCAGGTTCCCCTCCAGCTGGTTGGCTATGTGACCTAGTTATGACCAATAGGATGACAGCAGAAGTGATACGGGGAATTTCAGGGTCAGACCCTTAAACGGAAGGAGCCTGCCTTCCGCCTGCATCTTTTTCCTCCTCCTTGCTGACTGGAGTGTGGGTGGGATGCTGGCACTGGAAGAGCCATCCTGCATGAAATGAAGCTGCCTGTCCAGGATGGCAAAGCAACAAGAGAGAAGATCCTGAGACCCTAATAATTGTGTAAAAACATGTGTACGGCTTAGTCTCAGATCTGTCTGAGAGAAGAATAAACTTCTATTTTGTTTAAGCTATTTTATTTGTGTTTCTGTAAGAGCAGCCAAATGATATACTAATACTTCGGGTTTTAATCTCTTTCCCTGTCATTTACCAACAAGTTATTTAACTCTCTGAGCCTCAGTTTCTTCATCTATGTAACTCAGCCTGCTCCAAAGGGCTGCAGAAGAAATTAAATGACATAATATACATAAATTCACTTAGCACACTGAGTATTCATAAATTGTAACTATTATTGTTACTACTACTACTTATTAATAGAAAAGTTAGCTATCTCAAAATTAGATCCAAACAACTACAATTCCTTAGAAGTTGTAAAAAAAAATTACTACATTTTAATATAGTAGTTGAGGATTAGTTTGTTAGTTTGAACAACTCTGACATAGAATTAATATCTTCATCTCATAGTCAAGAGGCCCAGAAAGGTATAGAAACCAGAAACCCAGAGCAAAACAATAAGTAAGTGGCAAAACTTGAATTAACTTTATTTCCTTCCCTCCATGAGGTTCAATCATTTAAGAAGTAAACACCAGCACAGGAGTGCATGCGTGGCAGATACTGTCCAAGAAGTCCCCTGGGTTTTTCAGCCACAAAAAGCCCATGCTGCTACAGCACCCAGAGGTCCAGACCCTTGGAAGTGTTGCCTCTCCTTCACGCAGGGGCCTTTCCCTCACCACTCCTCAAGATGTCCTCCCAACATTCTGCAAGTCTCTCACTAATTGAGAATATACTCGTGTTTTCCTTCTGTGTGAGGGAAAACCCAGTCATGCAGAGCCTAGGCCATCCTGAATCATTGTCCTAATGTCCATCTTCTCGAAGTTTCACCTTTTTCTGACTTCACACAGCTGAAGTTCCATCAGAGGCAGAGCTACCTTGAGAATGCTGCTGTCGTCTCTTGTTCAAAGAGTTGCTTCTATTTAGGCTATAAAATGCAGTAAGAGACACTAACACTAAATATTTGAGGATGGACGAATGCTTGGAAGGAAGGAAACTTACTTGATCCAATTAAAAAAGCTCCTTTAAAATTAACCACATCTCTGACAAAATGAAGAAAGTTCTCTGTTATTGGAAGAGAGGTATGAAAAGGGACAGTTAACAGATAAAACAGGGCTTCAAAGGGATTTTTTTTTAAGTACAACTAAGGTCTTCTCGTTGCAAAACACTCTATTTCCCCAAAAGAATAAAATAAGAAATAAAATCTCCCTCTCTTTTGATTCCCTAGCTCAACTCCCTGGAAATAACTATACCTCATATTTTCTCATGTATCCTAGAAATTGTCCAGCATATACAATATAGAGTATGTATTATATACACACACATATATACATATCTCACATATTTCTTTTTTGTATTTTTTCTAAAACTATCGATGAAAAATTATTTTCAAAATTCCTGATTCTTAAAGCAAAACTCCCCACGAAAAAGACGTAAAAGCTTCACATTCAAAAATCTCAGGCCTTCACAAGAGTCAGCAGAAGTCCAGGTACTCTGTGAAACAGAAATAACTAAATGCTTCAAAATATTTAATTTCCTATTCCAGGAATGTGAAACAGGTGTAATTAAAATAACACTTTTTTAATTAAGTGACCTCTCTTGACCAACCATCTGTGAACAATTCAGATTTCCCCCTTATTATTACTGTAAAATTAAAACGAGGACATACAAACAGGAAGATCCTCTTTAACTATCTTTAAGCACCAGCAATATATATTTTCCACCAGTTAAAATCCTTAATGATACAAAAAACCTGTCAAGCATAACTCCCCCAATTCATTTGCCTGAAACCATCAATATTTTATCATGCACTTGCAGTTGGCTTTAATTTAACAGTCCAGGTTACTAATCAAACAAAACACCCAAGTCATTAAAAGTTAGCATGCCATTTAGAAAGTGCATTTCACGTTTATTAAAATATCTTTCATGCAGCCATTAGAAACCTAAAGTTTTAATTACAATCAGATATTTGGTTCTACTCCCGTTACGCACTCGGCTCTCTCTTGCAACTGCCCTGATTAATCTTCCAGACCAAGTTCATCCATTACCTCCCGAAATTATTTTCCTCTCAACTTCTTCAGAATTTATCTTTCGATCCCACCCCCTCACAAATAAGTAAAATGCATTTTAAAGGTGTACAGAATAACTACCTAAAAGATAACTCATTTTAAAAGATTTCATTTCAAATGTAATTTATCCCTGATAAAAGACTAAAGAGGCATCCTTCAGAAAGACAAACTGAAATTGAAAATTAGCTCTTCGTGTCTTTACTGTCAGTTGTCATTATTTATTTTTCTTTCTAATGATGGGGAAAGTTCAACAAGCATTTTCTTACAATTATCTAACTGTGTGATTCAACTGTTATTTTTCTCTAACTTCCCGATCTTCCTTACCCCAAGCTTGTCTAAGGTTCCATGAAGGAGATTACTGACACGTAGAGCACCAGACTGTGTGGTAAATCTAGCCCTTCCCAATTACACCATTTTAGACTCTCCATGGGTCATATTTACTGTGCACTAAAAGACATTTTAGATGAGATTTAGAGCTGCCAGTGGGTACAGGATCACTTGATCATACTTCTAAGAGTGGGTAGCTTAAAACAACCGAACCCTACATCATGATTCTATGGGTCAAGAATTCAATCAAGACTCAGTCGGATAATTCTTTTGCTACAACTGGCACCAACTGCAGTCAGTGAACCACTTTGTGGTAGTCAGCTTGTGGAAGGGCTGGTTGGAGGGTCAGAGATAATTTTATTCACATGTCTGTCACTTTGGTGGGAATGGCTAGAAAGTTGGGCTCAGCTAGGCCTGCCTCATCCTGAGACTCCAGCATGGTGGTCTCAGAGTATCTGAACTTCTTACCTGGGGGCCCAGGACACTTAGAGAAAGCTTTCCTAGAAAGGGAAAGTACAAGCCGCCAGTCTCTTATGCAAAAACACTGGCACATTGTCACTTCTGCCACATTATATTGGTCAAGCAATCATATAGTCCAGACTTAAGGAACAGAGACATAGTTTTTACCTCTCCAGTGGAAGAAGTGTCTGAAAAACTTGCAGTCATCTTTAATCTGTGACAATTTCCATGAACTAGGTATTCTTATTCTTATTTTACAATTAAAGAAACCAAAACTTAGGATAAGTGATTTGCCCAAAGTCATACAATTAGGGTAGAGACAGAATCCTAAACTAAACACCTATGTGCTGGAAAGAGTAATTAAATTAGCTGAATCCCAAAAAGTGGTGATTAAAATGGCATCATCTCCTAGAGAAACAAGCTCTGTGCCTCTGTGGCCGCTTCCGTCAGCTCAGGATACAAGCTCCCTCCCTTCCTTTCATTCTGCTCTCAGGTGGATTTCTGCAAGTTGTACTCCATGAATGTTTATAAAAGAACAAATGATCACATACTACAAAGGTCTTCTAAAGGCAATGTCCTAGTCCATTTATGAGAGTGCGTCTGACAAATTGAGCCTGACAGTATCATCTCTCAGAGGTGAAGGAAATAATGAGGGAAACTGTTCTCTGGACCAACATAGAGAATTGTTTGATGAGGATGAAGTGACAGGAACCTTGGGGAACAAGAGGCCTTTGTCATTCTGGAGTGATGACCAGCAGGAAAGGGAGGGCTGGTGTAGTCAGAGGCAAGCCCTCTCACTGTGGGACGGGAAGAAAACAGCTATGGGCCCATAGTCTGTGTTTTCACAAGGGAAGATTACACAGAAAGGATGGAGCTTCCAAAAATACAACTCCATCCTAACTTCTAGAAATTATTCCTGGAAGAAGAAAAGAGAGCGAGAACTGATGTGGCCACACAGAAAGTGTCCCAGCGAGCTCAGACTTGGGATGCACAAACCACAGAGGGGGTCAAGGGACTTTTAAATGCAAAAGTTGGCATAAACGATTGGGAATTGTATCAGGAAGGCTAAGGCCCAGAATACACAAGTGATGTTAAGGACAGTAAGGGAAACGAGTTGTGATTTCCTTTGAAGCAGGAACAAGGAAGATGTAAATCTGTTGAGTAGGGATTATGGTGCAATGTTAGCAGTGCATAGAGAAAGAAGAACTGCTCAACTTCTGTTTTGCTTCTTTTCTTTCTTAAAAAAAAAAAGGGCATTCGGAGGGTGGGTGGGAAGGGAGGGAGAAGGGGAATAAGGGGCATTACGATTAGCACACATAATGTGGGGGGTCACGGGGAAGGCAGAATAGCACAGAGAAGACAAGTAGTGACTCTGTAGCATCTTACTACGCTGATGGACAGTGACTGCAGTGGGGTATGTGGTGGGGACTTGATAATGGGGGGAATCTAGTAACCACAATGTTGCTCATGTGATTGTATATTAATGATACCAAAATTAAAAAAAAATTTTTTTTTAAAGAATGGGCATTCGACTGGGAAGGGCAGCATGAGCAATGAAGAAACTGAAGTCCAGGTCAGGGGCTGATGGTAAGCAAAATCCCCCTTCTGTCAAAAATAAATTTATCTCTTGCTGAGAATCAAGTATAATTTAATAGGAGAGATGTGGAGACTCTGTTAATGCAAAATCCTCCCCGGCACAGTTAAGGATGCAAAAGGACATGTGCCAGATGGCTCCCAGAGCACAGGGCTCACATCCACGCATGCGGGTAATGGCTGACGTCAGAAATCCAAATGGGAGGGGGACACGAGGGAGCGTAGTGTGACGCTGACGCACGGGGCTTCTTTCGGGGTAATTAGAATTAGATGGTGCTGATGGTTTCACAGCCTTGTGAATATAACTAAAAACCTACATTTCTATATTTACATACTTATAGAAAATATAAAAACATGTGAATTATACACTTTAAAAGGATTAATTTTATGGTATGTGCATTATATCTTGATTTTCTAAAAAGAATATATTACCACATTTTACCCACATCCTCCACATCAATTTTCTTTTCTGTGTCCACCAATCTAAAAAACCAGTGACCAGGGCACATCTCTGCCAGTTAAAGGACAAAACCAAATTCCATTTTGAAAGTTCTTATTCTTTGTGACTGATGACAAAAAACATACAAACCAGTTTGCTTATGGGAAAAATGAAGGGATATAACCAAACCTAGCACATCAAAATAAAGAAATAAAAGAAATACTGGTTTGTGTCATTTAAAAAAAGAAATAAATGAGAGAAAGAGAGGGACTCACAACCGTGCCAATATTACACTAAACTGCCCATCATGAAAAAGTTGGATGGGATCAACAAATCAGTGAAAACACTGAGTCCAGTTGCTCAAAAATTCCCTAGGAACTAACTGCACATGCAATTGAGAAAAGAGGCGTGACAAGGAGCTAGAATGGAAAAGTCTAAGCGACTTTCATGGCCACGTGCTTTATAAGAAGCAACAGAGTGACGGAGCTGCTGGGCTGTGAATGCATCCAAGCTATGGAATAGCATGTCCAGTTGGGCATGGGGGGAAAAGGTGTAATGGTCCTACTCTCATCTATATGGATCAATATCTAGAGCACCATATGCCATTCCGGGTGCACAGTCTGAGAGATCACAGGCAAGTCTTTTTTCTACTTTTATAAATGTATCTCCCATTCCTTCCCATCAATAGTCACATATACGGTCGTGACATGCAGTCAAAGTCATGTATCTATTACTCACCAAGAATACATCTCCATCTGCTCCCTGCATGGGTCACCTTATCCCATCCCCTCTGCCGGGAACACCTGTACTCTTTGTATCCACCTACCAACATCAAATCTGTCGTTCATCCAACCCACCTTGAAGCAAAGAATCAAAATGAATTATTTCTTGATTATTAATGAATTCTTTCTTAATTATTCCATGCAAAAGTTATCCTGTCATCCACATCCTCTTCAACTCTTGATCACTTAGTTACTTCAAACTTTGGACTCAGTTTTCTCATCTGTAAGACTATCATAATACTACAACCAACTTCATAGGGTTTTTCAAATGACACCTTGAGTTTAAGCATGACACCTAGTACAGTGTCAAGAATACATGAGCTCTATAAATTATGATTATATTCTTATTATTAGTTGATTCTGTCCATAGGATCCCCTTTACAGAAGGAAGTTAGTAGGACAAACCATAGTCTCCGCTGCTGCAGTCGGTCCCAAAGCTGTAACCGATCCCACTCACCCTAGATTCTCTACCACCAGTTCTGGTTCCTCTCCCTTCTGCTAGCACTACTGCTGATTTAGGTTGCTTTCCTGGTAGATGACCTCAACCTTCATCCCCGAGGGATCTGAGCCCATGGTCACTTTGCCCCTGTCTGGCCACATTAGCTATAATTCCTTTTTCACGTGACAGCACCAAGAGACAAGCCAGTGGATATCCTGAGTTCTAAACATACTCCTACCCATCCTCATTATGGACCAGCAACCCTACCTCCTCATGATGATCTGGATCGATTACCTCTGCCAGTATAAGTGCTTTCCTAGCCTGCTAGTCTACCAGCCTGAGAAATGTACAATGTTAAGGTCAAGCATAGTCTTAGGTATGGCAGAACTCTGACTGAGACCTCTGATAGAAGGACACCCATCTGGGAACAAGAACCTCTAGAACTCCAAAACTTCAAGTTTCAGGGACAAGAAGCACATAGTCCCCAAGCAAGTCGCTGGACTGGATGGCAAGCAGGATTGCTCTTTATCCATCCCTTGGCATCCAGGCTCAGGCTCTGCACAAAACCACATAATGGCATTGACTCAAAAGAAATACTGCACCTTGAAGGACAGTGTTCCAACCTGGTAGATTCATCTTCAAAGAGGTAGTTTAGCCATACCTTCAAGAATCTATTCCTACGCTTTTCAACTCCTCAGCATATGCTGCAATACATGGTAAAATTGGTGATTCCATTGCTGTGCCTCCTTAACATAAAGTGAGTATACCTTGGTCAGGGGGTAAGTGGGATCCCTTGCTGGTACATCAGACACTCTGTGAGCTCTCAGTCACAAATCAGACACTCTGGGTGATCCTGGATAATGGCATTGACTGAAGAACTGAAGACAGGGGAGGCAAATCCATACCTAGAATATATT
This sequence comes from Phataginus tricuspis, assembly GCA_029783875.1. Classification (NCBI taxonomy): domain Eukaryota; kingdom Metazoa; phylum Chordata; class Mammalia; order Pholidota; family Manidae; genus Phataginus; species Phataginus tricuspis. The sequence continues at coordinate 65,941,846 of JAQQAC010026072.1, read as the reverse complement.
TTTATTCTAGTTAAGACAAATTGTTGCCCTTTCCAGGGAGAAGGTGTCCGATATAACCAACTGGTGACCAAGTATCTGCTTATTCTCCTCAAGATATTCACAATACTGAGGACTTGGACCCATCCTCTGCTGCTGACAGACCAGTTATTAAGCAGTGGCAGTAGCTAACACAGCCTTGGTGAAATGGTGACCAACACACATGCAGCCTCTGTGCGGCACCGCGCCACTCCACTTGCAAGCTCCCTGGGCAAAGGCTGGCGGACATCTACTGGATGAGTTCTCTGAAAACCTGGCTGCCCAGTGTCTCTTCTGAAGTGGATGCTCTCCAAAGGGCATTAATATGCCATAAAAAAGATGCTGGAGATTCAAGATGGCGGCGTGAGAGGTGAGACAGAGAACTCTTCCCAAAACCACAGATACTGTGAAAATATAGTTAATACAACTAACCCTAAAACAGCAACAGGAAAGAAGACTGCGCCAGACTGCAGGCAGACCTCATAAACAGAGCAGACCTCACGAAACAGGTGACGTACAAAAGCCTTGATCCGGCGGGACACAAGCCCTTCCCCCACCCCAGCTCACCGGCAGGAGGAAGAGAAAATGAGCGGGGAGCGGGTGGAAGCCTGGGACTGCTGAACACCCAGCCCTGGAGATCTGCTTTGAGAGCAGAAACCTACACTGTGTGGTGCTCTGGAGGATGGGGAGCTGGGACAGGCACAGTGCTTGAGAAACGGATTCGGGCCATTTGTAGAGGACGGGATCCACACTCGGCCTCTGAGACAAGGGAAAGGTGGGCGATCTGACAGGCTTCCTAGCAGTGAGAGGGCTGCTGAAGGCACAGGGTTTGCATGGAACTTGATGAGCAGGAGAAGGGAAAGGGGGACAAGGTTGTCTGGGGGCACTCTGCCCATCAGATTGGGAACTTTGAGGAGCTTCAGGCGCTCCATACCCCTGGCTGGCTACTCAGCTCCGAAGCCCCCCACTGTGACACACAGCCTGCCAAGCCTTCCTACTGGCCTGCAGGCACCTGCTTGCAAACCGGCAATCACTGCACTGGCGTCAGGCCTGTCAGAGGGAGGCCCCACCACAGAGGCTTACACCTGTGTGCTTGGCCCATGGCTCTCATATGGGAGACAGGCAATGCAGGCAGGATTCAGGAAACAGATCTTTCCTCCCCCCAGGCACCAGCTCCACTCCCCTATAATGCCCAGCCTCACTCTAGGGGCTGAGCAGCTCCAGAGACTGGAGATTCTGGGCACTAGAGGGCACCATATAGAATTATGAAACGTCAAAAGAACATGGTTCAGACCAAAATCTCACAAACCTCAGAAAAAGGGCCAAATGAAACTGAACTCACCAATCTTCCTAAAAGAGAGTTCAAAATAAAAATCATAAACATGCTTATGGAGGTACAGAAAAATATTCAAGAACTCAGGAACGAATTTAAGATGGAGATTCAATCATTAGGAAATTCCATATCTGACATGAAACGTACAATGGAGGGATTTAAAATCAGATTAGATGTAGTAGAAGAGACCTTAAATGGAATAGAAACTAGAGAAGAGGAATACAAAGAATCTGAGGCACAGAGAGAAAAAAGTATCTCTAAGAATGAAAGAATATTGAGAGAACTGTGTGACCAATCCAAACGGAACAATATTTGCATAATAGGGGTACCAGAAGAAGAAGAGAGAGAAAAAGGGATAGAAAGTATCATTGAGGAGCTAATGGCTGAAAACTTCCCCAATCTGGGAAAGGAGATAGTCTCTCAAGTCATGGAGACGCACAGATCTCCCAACACAAGGGACCCAAGGAAGACAACATTAAGACATATAATAATTAAAATGGAAAAGATCTAGGAAAAAGACAGACTTTTAAAAGCAGCTAAAGAGAGAGAAAAAGATCACACACAAAGGAAAACCCATCAGGCTATAATCAGATTTCTCAACACAAACCTTACAGTCCAGAAAGGAGTGGCATGATATGTTAATGCAACGAAGCAGGAGGGCTTTGAACCAAGAATACTCTACCCAGCCAGCTTATCTTTTAAATTTGAAGGAGGGATAAAACAATTTTCAGATAAGCAAAAGCTGAGAGAATTTACCTCCCATAAACCACCTCTACAGTGCATTTTGGAGGGACTCCTATAGATGGAAGTATTGCTAAGACTAAATAGATGTCACCCAAGGGATAGACAAAGAGTACAGAATATGATTCATAACATACAAAGAATGGAAGGAAATGGAGGAAAAAGAAAAGAACCTTTAGGTTGTGTTTGTAATAGCATACGAAGTGAGTTAAATTAGACTGTTAGATAGTAAGGGAATTAACCTTGAACCTTTGGTAGCTATGAATCTAAAGCCTGCAATGGCAATAACTACATACCTATCGATAATCACCCTAAATGAAAATGGACTGAATGCACCAATCAAAAGACAGAGTCACTGAATGGATAAAAAAACAAGTTCCATCTATATGCTGCCTACAAGAGACTCACTTCAAACCCAAAGACATACACAGACTGAAAGTGAAGGGATGGAAAAAGATATTTCATGCAACTAATAGGGAGAAAAAAGCAGGAGTTGCAGTATTGTATCAGACAACATAGACTTCAAAACAAAGAAAGTCACAAGAGATAAAGAAGGACATTACATAATGATAAAAGGGTCAGTCCAACAGGAGGATATAACTATTATAAATATCTATGCACCCAACACAGGATCACCTACATATGTGAAACAAATACTAACAGAATTAAAGGGGGAAATAGAATTCAATGCATTCATTTTGGGAGACTTCAACACACCACTCACTCCAAAGGACGGATCAACCAGACAGAACATAAATAAAGAGACAGAGGCACTGAACAACATATTAGAACAGATGGACCTAACAGACCACCCAAAAGCAACACGATACACATTCTTCTCAAGTGCACATGGAACATTTTCAAGAATAGATCATATACTAGGCCACAAAAAGAACCTCAGTAAATTCAAAAAGATTGAAATTGTACCAACCGGCTTCTCAGATCACAAAGGTATGAAACTAGAAATAAATTACACAAAGAAAACGAAAAATCCCACAAACACATGGAGGCTTAATAACATGCTCCTTAATAATCAATGGATCAATGGCCAAATAAAAACCGAGATCAAGCAATAAATGGAGACAAATGACAACAATAACTCAACACCACAAAATCTGTGTGATGCAGCAAAGGCTGTGCTAAGAGGGAAATATATTGCAATACAGGCCTACCTCAGGAAAGAAGAACAACTCCAAATGAACAGTCTAAACTCACAATTAATGAAACTAGAAAATGAACAACAAGTGAGGCCCAAAGTCAGTAGAAGGAGGGACATAATAAAGATTAATGCAGAAATAAATAAAATTGAGAAGAATAAAACAATAGAAAGAATCAATGAAAGCAAGAGCTGGTTCTCTGAAAAATAAACAAAATAGATAAACCCCTAGCCAGATTTATCAAGAAAAAAAGAGAGTCTACACACATAAACAGAATAAGAAATGAGAAAGGAAAAATCACTACAGACACCACAAAAATACAAAGAATTATGAGAGAACACTATGAAAAATTATATGCTAACAAAGTGGATAACCTAGAAGAAATGGACAACTTTCTAGAAAAATACAACGTTCCAAGGCTGACCCACGAAGAAACAGAAAATCTGAATAGAGCAATTACCAGCAAATAAATTGAATTGGCAAACAAAAAACTACCTAAGAACAAAACGCCTGAACCAGATGGTTTCACTGCTGAATTTTATCAAACATTTAGTGAAGACCTAATACCAAATCCTTCTTAAAATTTTCCAAAAAGTAGAAGAGGAGGGAATACACCCAAACTCATTCTACGAGGCCAACATCACTCTAATACCAAAACCAGGCAAAAACCTCACCAAAAAAGAAAATTACAGGCCAATATCCCTGATGAACATAGATGCAAAAATACTCAACAAAATATTAGCAAACCAAATTCAAAAATACATCAAAAAGATCATCCATCATGATCAAGTGGGATTCATCCTAGGGATGAAAGGATGGTACAACATTCGAAATCCATCAACATCATCCACCACATCAACAAAAAGAAGGACAAAAACCACATGATCATCTCCATAGATGCTGAAAAAGCATTCGACAAAATTCAACATCCATCCATGATAAAAACTCTCAACAAAATGGGTATAGAGGGCAAGTACCTCAACATAATAAAGGCCATATATGACAAACTCACAGCCAACATTATATTTAACAGGGAGAAACTGAAAGCTTTTCCTGGGACAAGACAAGGATGTCCACTCTCCCACTTTTATTAAACACAGTTATAGAGGTCCTAGCCACGGCAATCAGAAAACACAAAGAAATAAATGATTTCACTCATATGTGGTGTATGAGAACAAAGAAAAAAACTGAAGGAACAAAACAGCAGCAGACTCACAGAACCCAAGAATGGACTAATAGTTACCAAAGGGAAAGGGACTGGGGAAGAAGGGTGGGAAGGGAGGGAAAAGAGGGTAAAAGGGGCATTACGATTGGCAGACATAGGGTGGGGGGGCTCGGGGGGGACTGTACAACTCGGAGAAGACAAGTAGTGACTCTGTAGCATCCCACTACGCTTATGGACAGTGACTGTAATGGGGTTGGTGGGGGGGACCTGACGAAGGGGGTAGTTTAATCACCATAATATTGCACATGTAATTGTAGGTTAATGATACCAAAATAAATTGTAAAAAAAAAAAAAAAGGCATCCATATTGGTAAGGAAGAAGTCAAACAGTCCCTGTTTGCAGATGACATGATATTATACATAAAAAGCCCTAAAGAATCCACTCCAAAACAACTAGATCTAATATCTGAATTCAGTAAAGTTGTGGGATACAAAATTAATACACAGAAATCTGTTGCATTCCTATACACTAACGATGAACTAGCAGAAAGAGAAATCAGGAAAACAATTCCATTCACAATCACATCAAAAAGAATAAAATACCTAGGAATAAACCTAACCAAGGAAGTGAAAGACTTATACTCTGAAAACTACAAGACGCTCATGAAAGAAATTAAGAAGATACCAATAAATGGAAATACATCCCATGCTCATGGATAGGAAGAATTAATATTGTCAAAATGGCCATCCTGCCTAAAGGAATCTACAGATTCAAATCAATTCCTATCAAAATACCAACAGCATTCTTCAATGAACTAGAACAAATAGTTCTAAAATTCATATGGAACCACAAAGGACCCCAAATAGCCAAAGCAAATCTGAGAGTTAAGAATAAAGCGGGAGAAATTACACTCCCTGACTTCAAGCTCTATTACAAAGCCACAGTAATCAAGACAATTTGGTACTGGCACAAAAACAGACCCATAGACCACTGGAACAGACTAGAGAGCCCAGATATAAACCCAAGCATATATGGTTAATTAATATACAATAAAGGAGCCATGGATATACAATGGAGAAATGACAGTCTCTTCAACAGCTGGTGTTGGCAAAACTGGACAGCCACATATAAGAGAATGAAACTGGATTATTGCCTAACCCCATACACAAAAGTAAACTCAAAATGGATCAAAGACCTGAATGTAAGTCATGAAACCATAAAACTCTTAGAAAAATTCATAGGCAAAAATCTCTTGGACATAAACATGAGCAAATTCTTCATGAACATGTCTCCCTGGGCAAGGGAAACAAAAGCAAAAATGAACACATGGGACTATATCAAGCTGAAAAGCTTCTGTACAGCAAGGGACACCATCAGTAGAACAAAAAGATATCCTACAGTATGGGAGAATATATTCATAAATGACATATCCGATAAGGGGTTGACATCCAAATTATTTTAAGAGCTCATGCACCTCAACAAACAAAAAGCAAATAAGCCAATTAAAAACTGGGCAGAGGAGCTGAACAGACACTTCTCCAAAGAAGATATTCAGATGGCCAACAGGCACATGAAAAGATGCTCCACATCGCTAATCATCAGAGAAATGCAAATTAAAACCACAATGAGAGATATCACCTCCTACCAGTGAGGATGGTCAACATCCAAAACACAAACAACAGCAATGTTGGCAAGGATGTGGAGAAAAGGGAACCCTCCTACACTGCTGGTGGGAATGCAAATTAGTTCAGCCATTGTGGAAAGCATTATGGAAGTTCCTCAAAAAACTCAAAATAGAAATACCATTTGACCCAGGAATCCCACTCCTAGGAATTTACCCTAAGAATGCAGCAGCCCAGTTTGAAAAAGACAGATGCAGCCCTATGTATATCGCAGCACTATTTACAATAGCCAAGAAATGGAAGCAACCTAAGTGTCCATTAGTAGATGAATGGATAAAGAAGAAGTGGTACATATACAGAATGGAATATTATACAGCCATAAGAAGAAAACAAATCCTACCATTTGCAACAACATGGACGGAGCTAGAGAGTATTATGCTCAGTGAAATAGGCCAAGCCAAAAAAGACAAGTATCAAATGATTTCACTCATCTTTGGAGTATAAGAACAAAGCAAAAACTGAAGAACAAAACAGCAGCAGACTCACGGAACCCAAGAATGGACTAACATGTAACAAAGGGAAAGGGACTGGGGAGGATGGGTGGGAAGGGAGGGATAAGGGGAAAAAGGGGTATTACGATTAGCACACATAATGTAGTGGGTGGGGACATACGAGGAAAAGCAGTATAACACAGAGAAGACAAGTAGTGATTCTATAGCATCTTACTACGCTGATGTAATGGGTATGTGGTGGAGACTTGATAATAGGGGGAGTCTAGTAACCATAATATTGCTCATGTAATTGTACATTAATAAAACCAAAATTAAAAAATAAAAATAAATAAAAAATAAAAAGATGTTGATGGTTCTTTCCCACTCTCATAGGTGTATCCACATGCCTCCTCTCAAGACCAGAGAGAAGAGTTTGTAGCACCTGGCCATATATTTTATGTGAAAAGTACAGTTGCCCAAGGTAAAGATATGCATGGATTACTAAGCAGTAGAGATTGGTTTGGCTGTCAGTCAGGGGCCTCGAAAAGTGACGGTGTACTGTTGGCCTTTCCAGTTCAAAGCATACTGCTTCTGGTGGACTGTATGGAGAGAAAGCATTTAGACAGGCCTGTAACTGTATACAGAGCATCAGGGGGCTGTGTTGACTTGCTGCAGTAAAGATTTTATATCTGACGCAGAAGTTGCAGAGTTGGTACCTGATTAAGATCACAAGATTCTTAGCCACTCTCTAAGATCTGTCCAAATACTGCACAGGTGAAATAGGTAAGCTAAATGGGAATGTGCTAGGTATCACCAACCCCACATCTTTTAAGTCTTTGATGGAGGCAATAATCTACAATTCACCGCGAGATGCAGTATCACTTCTAGTTTACTACCTTATTAAGGAGGGGACATTCCAAAAGATTTTTTTTAGCCCTATAATAATGGACTTTACCCCATAGGTCACAGAGCCACTGAAGGTATTCAGCCAATTACCAACTATCTATATTCCAATATGCACTTAGAAACTGGAGAAATAACCACAGGAAGGGTCCATTTATCACCTGACCATCATAAGTGACCACTTTGACTCCTGGGTCCCAGTAGCATTTTACTTCCTGAGAAATTAGCATCAGTACAGAGCCAGTATGTACTAATACCCAAAAGGTGTGGAAATTGCCTCTTCCTCAATGCACAGTCACTCTAGTAAATAGCTACCAGTTCTGTTAGGGAAGGCGTGAGGGAAGATTTACAGTATATAGTTGTGGCAATATTGCCAGGTCCTTCCCAAAGGGGCCCAGCTTCCCTTCAATCAAGGAACTCTGAGTCTGTGAACTGGCTTAAGTCTGCAAAAATGGGCAAATGGCCGGGATCCTCCATTGTAGCAATTCAAACCAGGTTGTTTGGCCACCAGATCTGGAGTTTGTTTTGTTCTTGTTGTTGTTTTCTGCTATATAGATGAAGCAGCATTCTAGTGAAATGCCCATCCTTTTCTTTCATAATTACACCATGACCACTTGACCTGTGCAGGAGAATCCTGCAGGCCAAACCATTCTAATTATCAGTCACCCTCCTACCCTTAACAGTGACACCTACTGAGTGAACTGGTCCACAGCAAGCAGGCTGCTGGATAACCACAGCAACGTGTCGGGGAGTGAGTGCCAACGGGCCTCTGTCCCCTAGTAGCTGTCACATCACCAGAGGGGAAAGACCATGAAAAACGCACACCACAACACTGGAAGCCCCTTCCTCCCCTGTGCTGTGAGGCGCCCCTCCAGGACCCTCTAGTGCTGAAGCCTAATACTGCACCAGATGGCAAAAGAAATACACAGACCAGCTCCAAAATCAGAAAGCAAAACAGTCAAACAAAAAACTGGATTTGGAGCTAAGTGATAGTAAGCTGGTAACTAGCACATATGCTCATCGCTCTGAGACTCTTGATCCCTTGCTTAACACTATGCCAAGGCAATTCCGGCCTTTCTAGCTCCTGCAATGTGGGCCATCATTTTTCCCCAACTTCCAGGAGCAATCCAGCAACATGTCAAGACTGGCTCCAAGAGCCTTTGCCAGATCACGAAATCCTGAATCACAGGAGAGTTTATTCACTGTAACAAACTCTCCCTTAGAATCTGCACTCCCAGGCCATCACTCTACAGACCATCCCCAGACTAAGAAGCTAGTACGTATCAGCCAGTTCCTACAACCCAGCTCCTTTCTCCTTCAGCAGGCACAGCACTTCCCCAGTTGGGACATGATAATATTTGACCAAAATTATTAGTCTAATGGCCAGGAAAGAAGGTGAGGGCAGATTATGAGGACAGCATGTGCTGCCTTGCAAAGCACCTGCTTCGGTTGCAACCACTGTGCAGTCCGGACAGAGAGTGGGTCCTGCTGTCCTCGAGCAAGAGGAGCCGGCCCGTTTCTGCAGGCCCACAGGCTTGGGGGGATCTGGTGACCCAAAGGTCTCTGGTGGGCCTAGCTGTCCCCATCCCAAGCCTCAAGGTCTCACACACCCTCCCTATCAGGAGAAGCTGGTAATGCCTCATTCTCTGAAATTGTGCCGCTCTTACACTCAGATTCTGAGCTTTACCTTAAGCACAGTCTGCCCTCTGGTTGCTGCCCTGGAGCCTTCAGACTTTCGTACAATACTTTATTTTGGTAACGAGTTTGTCATTTTCTCTCTGCAGGGCGTCAGTAAGCACCTAAATCAACCACCTCTTCTGCTGTCCTTTTAATTATTATTTCCCTCAGATTTCTCACATACTAAAGATAGTGCCTACCTCGGAACGTCCCACTTAATCATCTCATCGTTCCCATGGGTCAGGAATCCAGGTATAACTTAGCTGAGTCCTCCGCTTCACGGCCTGTCCCCAGGTTGCAGCCAGGCGCAGGCCCAGGGTCTGCAGCCTCGCCTCAAAGCTCCGCCTGAGAAGGATCCGCTCCGCACCCACTCAGCGGGCATGAGCGGCTTACAGCTCCACACGGGCGGCTGGGCTGAGGGCCTCAGCTCCTTGCCACGTGCGCCTCCCCCAGGCAGCTTGGCTCCCCAAAGCGTGCAAGCCGAGAAAGGAATAGAGAGCAAGACAGAAGCCACAGCTTCTGAAACCTAATCATGGAAGTGTATCTTGCTGTATTGTCAAAAGCAAGTCACTCTGTCTCTCCTACCCTCGAGGAGAGAGGATTCCACAAGGGTGTGAATACCAGGAGGCAGGAGCCATTTGGGAAGCTGAACGCCACAGGTGCCACCTCAGACGAAGCCCCACAGAGGGCCGTTTGGGCAAGATCCTGCAGGGGAACACCAGCGAGTCCGTCTGGCCCCGGAGCTGTGCCACCCCGGGGCAAGGGTGCTAAAGCGTTATACTCCCACCCCCCTCCGTCACTGGTGAAGGCTCACCCCCGTGGGGCACAAATCTCCAGGCACTTCCAGCTCTTTGTGCATGCGGTCTGAGGGCCACTCTCCAAAACACAGGTCAGGAGGACCGGCTATTGGAGGCACAGTGGGCCAGGTTCAAAGGAACCCAAGGGGACCTGGGCGGCAGAGCAGCGTGTATACCCCGTGAGGGAGGGAAGGCAGAGGGCACTCTCGGTGTGCTTATCAACAGCAAATAATCACCACTCATCTGCTATTTTGTGTGGCTATTCTAGTCGGAGATCTTTGACTTCCAGTAATGAGAACACACTTTTTGGGTTATCGAAAGGCTTAGGGCTTTCAAGACAGAAGACAGGCCCCTGTCTCAAGAGGCCTAATCCTGGGCCCTGGGAACAGGAGAAGCCCAGGAAAGCTAGGGGTGGCTCTTGCTGTCTCCGACACTCTCTGAAGTCGAGAGTCTTTCTTTTCTCTCTGAATCCCTCTCTCTCTTTTCTCTCTGACAACATATTTTCTCCACCCATGGACCCATATGCACATAACTATTATTCCTGCTTTTAAAATTCACCTCTCAGCCCCTTCAATGATCTTCTCAATCAGCTTTCTACAAAAACTTGGCTCAGTTCTTCCAAATTCCTATAGCTATATAGAAAGAAATACTTCAAAATATTAAATTTAGTTATCTATGAGTGGTAGAATTATGAATACTTTTGTTTTCTTTTTTATATTAGTCTGTGTTTTCTCCAAATTTCCTACAATTAATGTGACTGCATTTATAACCAGGAAAGAAATAGCTGGACTGGATTTTCTCATCCTCATCTTCCATCTCCAACACCCTTTTTCTCTATAGCTCCACTTTACCCCTTCCTAGTAAATGACATTTGGAAAGATAAAGTATTGTTAGCAAAACACAGCTAAGTTAAGCAATGAGGGGGCAGTCACAATGGAAAGTGGTATCTGATTTATTAATTGCTTGGAGGAACCTGAAGGGCCTGAAAAGTCACCTGCCATCCCTCCAGGATGAAGCTGGGACCCTGGGGGGAGGACTCCCGGTTTGGTGGTGCAGGAGAGAAAGAAAGGAAACCCATCCAAGGTGGGCTCTTCAGATGGACAGTTGGGTGAGTCTGTGGAGAAAATATTGTTTGGCGCCCTCCTGTGGACTCAGTGAGTAATCATGACTATGTAATGGTATGAGCTGGTCCTCCTTAATAGTGATCAACCAGACGCTATAGGTAAAAATAAGGAATAGCAAACAAAGAAAACAAAACCACAATCTGAGGGATCATATGATAAATAACAAATAAGAGGTTCCAAAAAGTAAATATCAAGGAAGATATCTTCTCCTGTGGTCATTATCATCCCCCTAGTCCAGCCCTTACATAAACAAGTATTTTAGAAACCAAGAAAAAATGCAAGTGACACTATAGATCTCTAATATTACAAACATATATAATGGGACACACTGGAAATCACTGCCGACCCTGTGACGTCGTATCCTGTCCCAGCCTGAGGCTGCCTGAGCATCACCCTAGCCTATATGATGTCAGTGTTCAAAAAAGCATCATGACAAGAGAGAACATTTCTCCATCTTCTCGTAGGGCTGAAATAATCCAAGGTGGACATGTTGAGACCTTGCCTAATTTGTTTTTAGTATGAATAAAGAAAAATTTCACAGTTTTCCACATTATGGTATTACACCCTCTTGGCTCCAGAAATGCTTCCTTGTGACTGACTTTCATCTCTCCTGTGGTCAAGTCCAGTTCTTGTTCTGTTCTTCCCTGGGGTGAAAAACAGCCTTTTACCATCCTCCCTAGGAACCCTTCACTGTTAGAGCACGCTATAACACTGTCTACCAACTCTTTAAACACCTAGTAATCCACGTTTATTTGACCTTCCCTCATATACATCATTTTCCCGTTCCAGTCAAATTTGCGGTTTCCCTTTGAACCCACTCCAAGTTTCTTGCACTCCTTTACCTTGAAACAAATATGTGATCTTCCGGGTGATTTCTAAGGATTACACGCTCCCTGTTACAAATGAAAGAAACACAGAAATGTAAAGGGACTTCTTTGATGTGCTGGCCTGTGTGACTATGTTGATGCATGCAGTAAGAATCACCTTTTTTTAGTGCTGGACAAGTCAAAAGAACATGCTGTGCCATTTGTGAGTCATTGATACTCGGTAAAATGGCGCCATCTAGTGCCCAAGACTAGTAATAACCTCTGTGAGAGACGGGTAGGACAGAAACTGCAAATCAATTACAGTGCAAAATGACAACCCTAGAAACTCGCAGGGCCAAGACAAATTAATGACAAAAGTTCAATTGCCTGTGGAGACCATAATTCTTAGTCTATAGACTGGGCAACTGGAGCAGCTTAACAAATAACATAGCCTTTTTCCAGAGAGAAATACACAATTCTGAAAGTGCTGGGTCCCACTGGAGGTTAACAAAGAGGAGATATAAGCAAGCGAGCCCCTGCTTCATGTCTGGCACTGCTGTAAATAGTTTGCATGTTTGGAGTTTTTTGGGTTTTTTTTTTTTTACTTAATCCTAACACACCTCATGAGGCAAGTGTTGCTATCCCCACTTTGCAAATGAGGACCTGAGACCCAGAGCAGCGAACATCTTATCCATAGGTTACACAACAGAGCCGGAGGACTTCCGGGAAGATGGCGACATGAGCGGAGCAGCAGAAATCTCCTCCCAACATTATATTTATGCACGAAAACACAGCAAATACAACTATTCCTAAAAGAAAGACCAGAATACACAGGAAAGCGCACAGGGTGCAGCGACACCTGAGAGGACTCGGCACCCTGCGAGGCGGGTAAGATACGGAGCGGCAACCCGGCGGGACGCGATCGCTCCCCCACCCCAGGGCACCGGCGGGAGGAGAGGATTCAGAGCCGGGAGGGAGTAGAAGTACAGGCCCAGGAAATAGCCAGCCCCGGTGATCTGCTCCGGGAGCGGCGACACACAGCACGTGGTGTAGTGGAGATTGGAGAGACAGAGGGCACAGGGTCTCAGCAGGGAACACGCCAGGCTGCTTGCAGCCAGCTCCAGGAAGGAAAAAAAAAAGAAGAAGAAAAGCGCGCGCATTTTTCGGTGGTCTTAAAGAGACAGGAGCCCAGCAGAGGACTGCATCGCCCCAGCACACTCAGCCCAGCAGGCTGGGAGTCCTGGGGAGCTTCGGACCCCTTAGCTGGCAACTAGGAAAGGGTGGCCACACTTAGGACTCCCACAGAGATCAACAGCCTCCCATTCGTTCCCACCCGTGCCAGAGCTATAAAGGGCCTTGCAGAGTGGCGCGGCCACGGCTCTGGAATAGTGGAGCAACAGCACCACCTACAGCATTCCCATAGAATCCAGTGGGCGCTTTTTTTGTTATTTTTTTTTTTAGTTGTTTTTTCTTTATTTTCTTTCTTTCTTTCTCTTTTTTTTTATTATTTTTTCTTTTCTTTTCTTTTCTTTTTTTCTTTTCCTTTTTAAACTCATAAAGAGCCCAGCTGACATACGTGGCAACTACCAGGAACCAATTCTATAGCCATGAAAAGACAGAGGAATGTGGTACAGACAAAGCTTCAGACCCAGACAACCCAGAGAGGGAACCTGAAGGGATGGACATGCACAGTCTTCCTGAAAAAGATTTTAGAATAAAAGTCATAGCCATACTGATGGATCTACAGAGAAATGTACAAGAACTGAGGGAGGAAGTGAGGAAAGACTATGCAGAAATCAGACAAGTGATTGACGGGCTTAACAGCAGACTGGATGAGGTGCAAGAGACTGTTAATGGAATAGAAAATAGAGAACAGGAATACAGAGAAGCTGAGGCAGAGAGACATAAAAGGATCTTTAGGAATGAAAGAATATTAAGAGAACTGTGTGACCAATCCAAACGGAACAATATTCGCATTATAGGAGAACCAGAGGAAGAAGAGAGAGAAAGAGGGATAGAAAGTGTCTTTGAAGAAATAATTGCTGAAAACTTTCCCATGCGGGGGAAGGAAATAGTCTCGCAGTCCACAGAAGCCCACAGATCTCCCAACACAAGGGACCCAAGGAAGACACCACCAAGACACATAATAATTAATATGGCAAAGGTTAAAGATAAAGACAGAGTATTAAAGGCAGCTAGAGAGAGAAAAAAGATCACCTACAAAGGAAAACCCATCAGACTATCGTCAGACTTCTCAACAGAAACCTTACAGGCCAGAAGAGAATGGCATGTATATTTAACGTAATGAAACAGAAGGGCCTTGAAACAAGAATACTGTATCCAGCACGATTATCATTTAAATATGACGGAGGGATTAAACAATTTCAAGACAAATGAAGGTTGAGAGAGTTTACCTCTCATAAACCACCACTACAGGATATCTTAAACAGACTGCTCTAGAGGGAAGCACCCCTAAGGCTAAAAAGATGTCACCAGAGAAAATAAAATCATAGCAAAGAAAGCAGACCATCCAAATACTAATTAAAGGCAAAGAATAAAACACCTAATATATAAAGAATGGAGGAGGAAAAATAGGAAGGGAGAGATAAAGAAACATCAGGCAGCGTTCACAGTAACTTAACAAGAAAGTTAAGTTAGATTCTTAGACAGTAAAGAAGCAACCCTTGAACCTTTGGTAACCACGAATCTAAAGCCACCAATGGCAATAAGTACATATCTATCAATTATCACCCTAAATGTAAATGGACTGAATGCACCAATCAAAAGACATGGAGTAACAGAATGGATAAAAAAGCAAGACCCATCTATATGCTGCTTACAAGAGACTCACCTCAAACCCAAAGATATACACAGACTAAAAGTAAAGGGATGGAAAAAGGTATTTCATGCAAACAACAAAGAGAAAAAAGCAGTGTTGCAGCACTTGTATCAGATAAAATAGACTTCAAAACGAAGAAAGTAGCAAGAGATAAAGAAGGACATTACATAATGATAAAGGGGTCAGTCCAACAAGAAGATATAACCATTATAAATATATATGCACCCAACACAGGAGCGCCGGCATATGTGAAACAAATACTAACAGAATTGAAGGAGAAAATAGACAGCAATGCATTCATTTTAGGAGACTTCAACACACCACTCACTCCAAAGGATAGATCAACCAGACAGAGAATAAGTAAAGACACAGAGGCACTGAACAACACACTAGAACAGATGGACCTAACAGATATCTACAGAACTCTGCACCCAAAAGCAACACGATACACATTCTTCTCAAGTGCACATGGAACATTTTCCAGAATAGACCACATACTAGGCCACAAAAAGAACCTCAGTAAATTAAAAAAGATTGAAATCCTACCAATCAACTTCTCAGATCACAAAGGTATAAAACTAGAAATAAATTTTAGAAAGAAATCAAAAAGGCTCACAAATACATGGAGACTTAACAACATTCTCCTAATTAATCAATGGGTTAACAACCAAATCAAAACAGAAATCAAAGACTATATGGAGACTAATGACAACAACAACACAAAGCCACAACTTCTGTGGGACGCAGCAAAGGCAGTTCTAAGAGCAAAGTATATTGCAATCCAGGCCTATTTAAAGAAGGAAGAGCATTCCCAAGTGAACAGTCTAAAGACACAATTACTGAAATTGGAAAAAGAAGAACAAAGGAGGCCCAAAGTCACCAGAAGGAGGGACATAATAAAGATCAGAGAAGAAATAAATAAAATTGAGAAGAATAAAACAATAGAAAAAAATCAATGAAACCAAGAGCTGGTTCTTTGAAAAAATAAACAAAATAGATAAACCCCTAGCCAGACTCATTAAGAGAAAAAGAGAATCTACACAAATAAACAGAATCAGAAATGAGAAAGGAAAAATAACGACGGACCCCACAGAAATACAAACAATTATAAGAGAACATTATGAGCATCTATATGCTAACAAGCTGAAAAACATAGAAGAAATGGACAACTTCTTAGAAAAATACAACCTTCCAAGACTGACCAAGCAAGAAACAGAAAAACTAAACAGACCAATCACCAGCAACGAAATTGAATCGGTAATCAAAAAACTACCCAAGAACAAAACCCCCAGACCTGATGGATTCACCTCTGAATTCTACCAGACATATAGAGAAGAAATAACACCCATTCTCCTTGAAGTTTTCCAGAAAATAGAAGAGGAGGGAATACTTCCAAACTCTTTCTATGAAGCCAGCATCACTCTAATACCAAAACCGGGCAAAGACCTCACCAAAAAAGAAAATTACAGACCAATATCCCTGATGAACGTAGATGCAAAAATACTCAACAAAATATTAGCAAACCAAATTCAAAAATACATCAAGAGGATCATACACCATGATCAAGTGGGATTCATCCCAGGGTTGCAAGGATGGTACAACATTCCAAAATCCATCAATATCATCCACCACATCAACAAAAAGAAGAACAAAAACCACATGATCATCTCCATAGATGCTGAAAAAGCATTTGACAAAATTCAACATCCATTCATGATTAAAACTCTCAACAGAATGGGTATAGATGGCAAGTACCTCAACATCATAAAGGCCATATATGACAAACCCACAGCTAACATCATACTTAGTAGTGAGAAGCTGAAAGCTTTTCATCTAAGATCGGGAACAAGACAGGGGTGCCCACTCTCTCCACCGTTATTCAACATAGTTCTGGAGGTCCTAGCCACGGCAATCAGACAAAACAAAGACATCCAGATTGGTAAAGAAGAAGTCAAATTGTCACTATTTGCAGATGACATGATACTGTACATAAAAAACCCTAAAGACTCCACAACAGAGCCGGGCTTAACTCTAAGACCCACAGTCTGTACCTTGCACCACCCGAGAGAGGATGTGCAGGGAAGCTTCTCTGCCCACTTGCTTATCTACCACTCTCCACAGGTGTACAACTCTGTGGAAAGACAGAAGGGAAATTTGGAAGTCGCGGGACAAATACTGTGCTAGAATAAGGCCCAGGTAGCAAAAGAATTTCCTGTCGCCCAGTGTGAATGTTATTTTTGGTATTGCCATTATGTTTGTCTGCCCTAAAGCAGGCGCTCCTAGCTGCCAGGGGCTGTGCTCTTGGTATGTCACAGTAGCGCTGAATAAATACTGACCAGCTGACTAAAATTAACACACAATGAAAGTTCTTTGTTCACACCTATGTCTATTTTATCATGACAAAGCTTCTGGCATTGACACAGACGATCCCAAGAGGGAAGCCTGCATTCTCCGGAAAAAGCAGGGGATTCAATTTAAAGGACCAAAAAAAGCTGCCAGGGATTAAGTTCCTCTCAGACACAGGCTGGCTACTATCACTGACTAATGGGGTCACCCCAGGTTCACCAACCAGCCCGCACATCATAGGCATACAACAGAGAGAAGGGGTCAAAAGCACTTATTTTTCTGAAAGTTGGGTCTGTGTGGAGAAATAGAGGATTTTTAGAACATTATATTTTCATTCATGTAATTATTTTTAATTCAGCCATTGTCTATTAGGTAAATGAGGCAATTAGACAGAAAAAGTGAATAAAACAGCAATGTTTTTTAAAAAGCAATGATGAGTTCCTGCTATAAGGAATATAAAAAGATATAAAAATAGAATTTAAAAGAATGGGAGAATGCAGCGAGATCTTTAAACCCTATGGGTAGTTCTTGTTCCTGGTTTGTTTGGTTTCATAAAGGAAAGCTCAGCTCTAGTATGACTGCATCCAGGAAAATTTTCTTGAGAATTCTAACTAGGAAGATAAACCCCCCCAAAAAATTAAAGGGAATTTTATATTTCTTCTAACACAGGAGCACACATCCTGAATTTTGATGATTTGTAGGCAACCAAGATATTCTCAAGAAGAGGAAAACCTTAGCAGCCTGTTTACATCAAAATTAAAGAAATCCACTAGTATTTTGTAAGGAGTTAATTAAACTGAGTATCTGACGACTTCTCAATGAGCCAATAACATCTTCTAATAGACCCCAGACCACTTAGCTTCTAGATTTACCCTATAATCCCTCTACAGCAAAAACTCATCATAAGTGTGTGGGCCTTCCTCCATGTTGCAGTGATAGATAGACAAGATCGAGAACCTAGAGTCGTGCACTTGGCGTGTGAAGATGAACTTGGTGGCTCCTACCAGTGGAGCAGAAGGTTTGAGAGTTTCGGCGAAGTCATCATTTGTGCTTATCTATGCATCCTCTCTTGAGGGGTCTCTGTAAGAAAAACAGATTTGCAGAACGCCTGCCGGTGCAGATGGGCGCGCTCTATTACCCAGGAGTACAGCTTTGCCAGCTAGCCCTGGGTAGGGTGCAATGGCTGATGGGGCGGGACAACATGGGCAGACACAAGAGTGTGAGCGCACGTTCTGGTGAAAACAAAACATCCCAAAGAATTGGCACAAAGGGTGTGTTCGTGGGGAAAGACGATACTGAAAAGGCAGGGAAGGGGCAAATTATGAAGTCTTGTGTGAATTCTAAAGCGGTACATACTTGGATTATATTTCATATTAGTTTTCTCAGATATAAGTGCAGTTGGCCCTTGAACAACATAGGTTTGAACTGCACAGATCCACTGATACACAGATATTTTTCAATTAATATATTGAAATTTTTTTTGGAGATTTGCAACAATTTGAAAAAACCCCGCAGACAAACCACAAAGACTAGCAATATCAAAAACTTAAGAAAAAGGTATGTCACAAGCATATGAAATAAATGTAGATACTAGTCTATGCTATCACTTACTACCATAAAATCGATAGTAGGCTATTAGTGGCTAAGTTTGAGGAGGAGTTATATGTGGATTTTCGACAGCATGGGGGTCCTCAGCCCTTATTCCCGTGTTGTTCAAGGTCAACTGTAATATAAAAGGAACACATTCTCGCAGACCCGGTGTTGGCTTAAATTCCCTCTTAATATTGTGGCAGAAACTGCTAATAATTTCCTTATATTCCTTCTCCCCAACTTCCTTTCAGTTATTAGATTCCCTCAAATTTTACCTAAAGCCTATGTTGCCCAGCTTCCCTTGCACCTGGATGGTCACATGACTGCATCCTGGCCAGTGAGAAGTAAGTGGAGAGAAACCTGTGTACAGCTCCTGGGTCAGGTTCTCACAGGAAGCTGCTTGCCCTTCACTTCCCCTCTACTCCTTCCACAGGCTGGCAATCCAGGGAGTGGTGATGAAGTGGCTTCAAGCATGCAGGTAACGGCAATGCTCCTGGCCCTTCCTGCTCACAAGGTGGTCCTGTGGGCCAGCAATCGGTGTCACCTGGGAATTCGTGGAAATGTGGAATCTCAGGCCCCACCAGACCCACTGAAGGTCATTCTGTATTGACATTAAAGTCTGAGAAGCACCAGTCTAGGAGAAGGTAGAGAAGCAAGCTAGAAGGAACCTGGGTCTCTGGATGACACTACACTGCTGGGCCAGCAACTCGCTCATCCGTTTATAAGAGAAGTAGACCCACATTTAAGCCGCCTTTATTTTTACGTCTGCTTGATCCATTATATGAACTACATTCGTATGCACATATATACAACATGGTATATACCCCCATCCTTATAGCTTTTTAAAAAATATAAATGTATTTATGTTTTCCTGTGACTTTTTTCAGTACAGCCACCACTACTAAATCACATACACTGTAGGGATTTTACTGAGTAGCTGAGCTGATGATGTGCTGGTCCAAAGCCATAAAATTAAAACAAATTTATAAATGAAATAAAAACAAAACCATAAAACCAATAAAAATCCAAATGAACAATTGTTTTCATATAATGGGATGGGTGATGATGTTTTTCAGCTGGAAAAAACCACTCTTCAGAGCAAGGCTATGGTACTGAGGCTTCCACACAAATGCTTTTTGCGTGTGGCAGGTCTGTCCTACCATGTGCTGCGTGAAGGCTCAGTTCTCCCGCCACCTGCATCTATTCAGAGTGCTGTCAACAATCAACGGCACCAAATGCCTTGATATCATTTGACTTCATTTGGCCTAAATGTAATATTTATATTGTTACCTCTGTTCTTTTCTCATTCACCCTGGATAATTCAAGAGGATCTACTTACCACCAGTAATTTTATAAATACAATTGTAAACATGATTTATAACATAAAATGGCCACCCAAACCTAGAGAAATAAAACTTACATTCACACACACAAAAAAACTGTGCACAAAGGCCTACAGCAGTCCTCCTTGTAATAACCAGGAACTGGAAACTACCCAAATGTCCTTCAACAGCAAATGGATAAACAAACTCTAATACATCATACAATGGAATACTCCTCAGCAACAAAAACAGACAGGTTGATACATGTAAGAACTTGAATGCAAATGCACTATGCTAAGTGGGAAAAACCAATCTCAGAAGTTTACATACTACATGATTCCATGTATATAATACTTTTGAAATGACAAGGTTATAGTGATGAGGAACTATAGTTCTCCACGGCAGTGTCTGGAGTTAGATAAAGGGGAAGGTGTGACTATAAAGGGGTAACATTATGGAGTTTCTTTGTAACAATGGAATAATTTTGTATCCTGGATGTATCACTGTTTACACAAATCTACATATGTGATATTTCATAAAATTATACACCACCCCCCAAAAAAAACCACAGTGCATGTAAAAACTTGTGAAATTTGAATAAAGTCTGTAGTTGAGTTAATACCAATATCAGATTCCTGGCTTAATAATGTGCTATGTTATTAAAGATGTTATCCTTACAGGAAACTGAACAAAGGATATATAGGAACTCACTGTACTATTTGTGCCACTTCTAGTAAATCTAAAAGTATTTCAAAATCATTTTTTTTAATTGTAACCTAACAACAAAAAGACCCAGACAGGACATTTCCGAGATTTTGCATTTTAGCATGACCCAGGCACGACTGCTGTCAAAGGAATACCAGAGAAGGAAGCATTCAGAAAAGCAAAGAAAAACTCTCCTCAAAGAGAGCAAGGGAACCCCACTTCAGGACTGACTCACCAAATAAAGTAGCAAGGGCTTAAAGGGAAAATACCTGGTATTACCAAGGCTACAAAGTTAACATCATTCCTTTCATGTCCAGAAAGTAGCAACTCACTCAAATGACTGTTGTATTCACAAAGCTCCTGACATATTTCCAGCCCCGCAACATAGGAAAAATCAAGGATAAAACTGTTTTTGTGCAGGAGCCCAGGTTTACAGGAAATATTATTTATTTATTAAATATTTATTATTTAGGGGACCAGACCAGTCAGGGTGACTCTGTTACTTCTGATTTATCTCAGTTTGTTGTTTATGTTTTTGTTTCCCATGGTGGTAGTTGAAGAGTTTAGACATATTGGAAGCAGAGCAAGCTTTGCTTTCCTGTGGGCACCTGTGACTGCCCAAAACACCTGCATTTTAACCCCTGGCATCAGTGACTGGGTGAAACTGCTTTTTCCCCACCGCCCACCGTGACCCCTGCATCCCCAGGCCAAGGCTGTGTCTACTGTTTCCCACAGAACAGCCGCGCGCGAGAAATCACAAACAATGCCTTCCACAAGCTACAGGACTTGGTGACTCTTCCTAAATTCTAGACCAAGCTATTTAGTGAATGAACTGTAAGAATTTAGGAAATAACAAACCAGCCAACATTCATGGGGCTGTGTGACAGGCTGTAAGTCCGGGGAGAGGAACTCCTGGGGCAAAATACCTCTAAAAATTGAAATCAGTCAAAGAGAGAAATAAAGTTTAAAACCTGTTTATTGCTTACAAAACTGCAGTCCGGCCCATCTCTCTGCTCCTGCTCCAGCAGCAGCAAAAGCCGGCCCTCCCCCTCACCTCTCAGGTACAGATAATTACCTCTTGGCCCAGGTAAGTACCCATTGATATGGAGGAACTTCTCTCCACCCCTGAGGAATGATGCAAATGCACTAAAGCTATACTTCTTCTACTACAATTTCACCCACACAGGCACTGCACAAAGTGCCCACCGCGTGTCATCTCATCTCGTCCTCACAACATGAGGTGAGCTTTAGTCGCGTGGAGTTGGGACTTGAACCCAGAGTTTCACTCCAGAGTCTACGTTCTTAGCCAGTATACAAAAGGATACAGTAACTGCTGGGCCCCAACTTGGATTTAAGAAAAACAAGTCATGCCTAGTTTTATTAGCTCTTTAAATGGAATTCTAAACGAACAAATCTGAGAAATAAGGTAGACCTGATTTCAACAATGAATTAGCAAGACTTTTATTACTTTTATTATTAAGGACACTGACTGGTTGGAGATGGGAACTGGAAGCCGGGCCCCAGGATATACCCCTGTGGTATCCGACAGCAGGGACTGAAGCTTCAGGTGAAAGGCTGGAGGGCACGGGTTTTCCGTAGGGTTGCTGTGCCCTGTGTGGTTTTCCCTACACGGGAACCTAACCAATGCAACCCTTCTTCATCCTCGGTGTCCAGTTTGTTACACCCCCAACCAATCACCCTGTGAGAATAGTCCATCAGGGGGCAAACGAGAGGGGGCCTCTCCGGAATTAGAAGCTATCCTGTGGGACCAGCTCGGACCTCCAGAACACCCAGGCTTGGGGCCCAGGCTGGGCCAAACCCTGAGAGCACGCAGACACGGGGCCTCCCAACCTGCCCCTTCTCAGCCTCACCTGCACGCCCTGGCGCCACAGCTGCAGATCGTCCTGCCCAGGCCAATGGCAGGAGGGAAGAGGCAGGAAAAGAAACTTCATACAGATTCAGGGTAGGAAGGAAAAGCCCGGGCCTCACCTGCTTTAACACAACTCGGCTTTCAGGTCCTTAAAATCCGCACCCTTTGTAGCTTTGCCTCACGTCCCTGACCAAAATGGTATCGAGGGCAGGTCCACACCGATGACTGCGTCATGAGGGCTCCTCTTGTCTCTCGGACCTGAAAGCCAGAGAGAGGCAAGGGGATTAGAGGCCTGAGGCGGGGTTTCCTTTCCATCCTCTCCAGCTTCTGCTTTGAGGTCCACTGGAAGGTCAGGGGTAAGTACAGGTTCCGGGGCCCCACCCGCTGCCCACAGCGTCCCGCTCTGGGAATCCCGAGCAGAGATTCATTAACTGTCGGCGCCCGAGCTAAAGGTGCCCGAGCGCTCCAGGTCACTGGTACACTGGCAAACATATCCGGTCCAGAGGGAGGGTTCTGACCCAACTGCGGCCCAGCTTTGAAGCCAATAAAAGATCCCACTTTTACAAGAAAATTTCCTATGATCAGGGAGCAAGGTCTCCCTTCAAACTCTTCCACAGGGGTTCAGATTTTAGTTTGCCAAGACCTCAACAGTTTCTCCTTGTAACAGATACCTGAGACGCCTTACTCTTCCTGGGGTTTGAAAACGGCTGGCGTGTACCCTGCATGTAAGCTAACTGACTGCACTTGTCCTCTTTTTTGTCAAGGAACATCACACAAACCTCACATGGGACTTAGCAGGAATAACTGCAGGGGCCCTCAGCAGGGGCCGAGCCGGCAGCCCTCCCAGTGAAAAAGCACCAACATCCCCCCACATTCCTCCTCCCCTAGCCCCCCAGAGTCCCTTCACCCTGTCCAAAACAGTCCCCTTCAACTCCAAGGCAGTCCTCTGGGAAAAACTGATGTCCCCACATCTAAAATGATTGCCTCTGGCAATTTACAGGCTCTGAAAACTAAAATTAATCCCACAAGAGCAATTAACCCAGTTCACAAGACCCATGAGAATTTGACTATTTTTCATTTACCTGAGGTAATTCAGTTCCTCTATAGAAAGAATATGTATCCATGAGCTAAAATCCATCATCTCTAACATTCCCAATTTTCTGATATTAATCAAGACTCTCTATCAGTCCATATCTTGTCTAGAAGGAAATTAAGTAGAAAGGCTAAATTAAGGAAGCCTTCTGCCTTATCTTTCCACAGATTTAATTTTAGGCAATGCCCAGAGGTCCTCGAATCTTCCTGGTGCCATTCCTTAAAGCTACCAGGCCACTAAGAAGCCCTCCTAAGCCAGTCTGACCAGGAGTCCAGAAGGATTCTTCTGGCGGTCAGTCGCTCCCCAACAACTTCCCCTCCTCACTGACACCAAGAGGAAATTGTCCTAAATGATTCCAAATCAGGTCTTTAAAACAAAGGTGGCCATAGTCCTCCGGGCTCCCCAAAACAGACGCAGCCCAATGTTGCACCCACATTTAAAGTGTGAGGGCTTCCAGGGTCATCACACACGGGGACTCACGACTCCTCCCAGCTCAGGGCTCCACAGTTTCTGACACGTGGAAAGCATTTGGGGAAGAGGCAATGGAAGAGCTGCGGTGGGAAGGCTTGAGACTCTCCAGAACAAACCACTGAGGTCCTTAAAGTTCCATCACTAAGAATCTTCTCTGGTATAATTCTTGCCAATTAAATTTGCCATTCATCCTGTCTCTGTGTCCAGTTAGTTCCCAAATGAATCATTTAGATTGGGAAAGCCCCATCCAGAGAGCATAACCTGATGACACTCTTACTGAATGACCACTGTCCCCTCAAATGTTTTCTTGGTCACCTCCCCATTCCTCCCGGCTGAGCCTTGGCTGCATTACAGTCTTCTGGTAATGAGGGCCGAGACATCCTCAGCATCCAGCTGACTCCTCGATGAACATTCCCTTCCTCAAACGGACTAGGGCAGGAAGCCCATAAGTCTTCCTGATAAAGATCTGTCCCGCTACACCTCATCTTAGCTCAGATTAATTAGGTCAGCCTAACTGCTGATATTAATAAATCAGAAAGAGAAGAATCACAAGACCTTTAGACCCAAAAGGAATTGACTGCATTTTTTTCCTGACCCTAAGAGTATTTTGGAATCCACTCTCCAATGCTTTAGAGAGCGTGGAATGCGGCAGAATGAGGACGTAAATGCAAGTGTACTGATCACCGGCCTAGGCTCCCACATCACCTGTTTACTACAGATCCACTTTTGGAAAAATGATTTCTCTAGGTGCAGGATTTCTGGCCTTTTCCTTATCCTGCTTTCTGGCAGAGTGATTGTAATAAAGAAAACATAATTTGCCATCTTACTTTCAATTAATAAAAGTGTAATCACTTCTAAGCTACTCTACTTGTGGGTATTTCATTCATTCATTCACTGGCTCAACAAATATCTATATGCCAGCTTTTCTTCCAGGCTCTGAAGAGGCACCAGAGAGTGAGCAGGCCCCTACCCCAACTTCACATATAGTGAAGGAATCTGAACAAATAAATAGGCACGAATAATACAGCAAAATAACCCAGTGACAAGGGAAGCCCTGAGAGCTCACCGTAAGGGGCCCTGACTCTGACCAGTGGGCCAAGGATGCAGAGGAACCAACAGGGGAAAGGAGTGTTCTAGAAATGGAGAAAAGCACATGAAAGAGAACCAGAAAAGAGTTCATGGTTCTGTGGGGATGGGAATGTGGTTCCAGGAGCTGGAACAAGCACCAGGTGAGAGGCCAGAGAAACAGACAGGGGCTGGGTGGTGCTGGGAAAAGGAGAGGGGCTCAATCCTAAAGGCAACCGAAGCTATTGAAGGACTTCAAACACACTCATTCATTCTATGGGCCTGAAAGACAAAAAACACAATTTCAGAGTGTGATGAAGTCGCTATCAAGAAAGCAAAGCAGAGCCCAAAGAGGTGGGGAGCTGGGGAGTGCCTGTGAGGGCCCTGCTGTCCGCAAGGTCCCCGTGCTAGACCTGGCTGGGGCACAGAAAGCCTGCTGGAGAAGACCAGTCAGAGGTCTACTGCTTAATTCCAGCAGAAAGTCTGCATTGAAAAGATTGTTTCCCAATGGATCATTCTTCCCTGTATAAACTGCAAGAACAAAAGTGGGGAAACCACCATCCAAACTCATTTTTCACTGAAATCTAATCCTCTTATATAATGGAAGGAACCCTGTGAGTGACCTTCATGTATATTTATAACAACAGGGTTGGTTTCATTTATTATTTAAAATCAACTTCCCTTTGCTCATCTATATTATTGACATATTTTGTTTGAGCTAGTTTGCCAGGGGGTTAGGGTCACTCACAATAAACAGGTTCCTGACTGGTGCATCTTCCACCAAGCAAATGTGAGTGAGGACACAAGTCTGACTTCCACGTCTTCATGGCAATCTTGATGGGCAGTATCTAAAGCACACAGAGCCACTTTAACCCAAAAACTGAATGATCAGCGCTTCTTCCACTCCTTGGGGAGTTCACCTTTGACATTACCTAGAGATTCTCTTCATTACTAGTTTGGAAAAGTAGCGATTCTCAACAGTGTCCCAAGTGCACAGCCTGTCCCCTATGTGAACTACAGCGAGAGTGTCACAGACACTGAGCAAAACGGCTGAAAACACTGATCTAAAGGACATAGACACCATCCTTCCCTCTGGATTCTGATCATTGTTTTCTGATCATTGGATTTGAGGTTGAGATGGAGCTGCCCCAAATTACTCATTCTCCATAAAGGAACGGATCGATTAGATCTCCATACTGGGTCCTTCAGGAGTAATATACTGGCCTTGGCTTTTATAGAGGCGAGAGAGTAAGGAGGGCCAGTCAGCAAAGGAAATTGCTAATGACAGAAGGTGGAAACTGGCCCATGAGAACAGAAAAAGTAATTCTAAAGAGGAGAGTAGATGTTAACTTCAGGACTCAGGTATAAGAAGTCAGGTTGCACCCATACATTCACCACAGGAAAAGGAAAGATACAACAGGAGGGTTACAACACCTCAGAGCCAGCTTCACTCTCCTGTTGTTCTTGTCTGCGCTGAGTTAAGGAAGTGGAGGGGCTATTTCATGGAACTGAGGGGCGTGCATTTACCTCCCAGGTTGTTCGGGGCCATATCTGCCTGTTGCTACAAGCAGAACCCACTGAGTGACGGGCCTGCCCGCACAGGGGCCCCTTCCCAGGTGACTCTGTCTAGTGGGCGGCTCCTGCATCTGACAGGGATACGAGGCGCACAGGACAGGGGCAGGCATGTTCCTGGGCCCCAGCCCGACTACAGGAAGAGACCCTACAAGCCTGGAACCTACCCCTCAAGGCAGAAAAACTAGCAGCAGTTGAGGAACTTGAGATCATGCGGGGAAAACAGTGAGGGGGCAAGATCATGGAGGAAATTCTATAAGCTGTTTTTCTTATTATTTCTCTTTACTTACTAAAACAGAATAATAAAGATGACACTGGATAATGAGACTTACCAACCATGTTTCACACCTTAAGTGCGTAACAACGGACAGTATGCAAATGTTTTTCTGTTTATCATCAACTGTCGCTAAAATATTTTCAAATTTTTACTTCATCCAAGTTTCAACAAAATGAGATTTCCAGATCTGATAACAAGAAAATTTAAATCATCTGGAAATGTTGAATAAAAGATACTGCCCAAAAATTGTTGGACGCACAGCTGAGCTCACAGAAACACAAGTGTGAAAGCTGCAGTCGCCAGAGCTCCTATGTGATTCCAGAGAGGAGGGGGCAGAAAAGGAGAAGAACTGGGCATCAGATCCGACCTGCAGACTAGGAGACAAAGCCTTGAGCCCACACTTGGGAGGAGTTGAGACTAAGGCACAAGCAGATCTGAAATCTATATAGGCGTGACATGCGAATCCCCAAGCGGAGAAATAAGTATAAATATTATTCCTGGGTTGGTGATCCCCTCAGACTACCTGAAGATAACAAGCACAGATCCACCTTAGAGGGAATCTTTCTCCGTCCAAGCTGCTTGGAATTCACACACACACAAAATCCCCACTGAAGATGAACTCATAATTTAAAAATAATAATAAAACACACAAGGAACTAATTCTCCATGAACAAGAGTCAGCAGAGACAACAGAGGTAAGAGAACCTGAAACAACAATAAAAAAAGTATATTCTTAAATATTAAACACATAGAAGAATAAACACCAAGATGAAGAAACTGAGACCTAGAGAGATGGTGAATCTGAGGCCACTGTGCGAAGCCGGGACCTGGAACCCGGCCGCGGACCCCAGGGCTATGCCCCTCCTCTGCGCCCTTCCGCCAAGCCCAAACTAGGAGCGCACGGGGGTCAGCTCTGCGGCGGCTGTCCTCTCGACTGGTCATCAACGTCAGCCCCTGATCACGTTTGCAGAAGGGCTATGGGCTCAGTCCACTACTAGGGGAATCTTGATAACAGATGTTTATGGATGTGTTCACATATGATGAAACACGTTGCCACCTTTTCCCTGCCAGTCACCTAGACACCTGGGGTCTCTTCCCTCGCTGCTCTCACGTGTCTTTCTCCACTCTGGGTCTTTTCCCACTCGGTCTGTCCGTCCACAGGTCCGACTCCTCCCTGGAAAGACAGTGGCAGAACCTTGCTGGGCATCATGGAGGAGTCTCTGAATCCCAGAATGGAGTATCCTTGGAAAACAAAATTTTCTGTTGCTTATACTGTCATAGATCAACTTCAGTGCATTTTTATGTTCCTCGATATTCTCTGTTTCCCCAGAGTCTCCTCCTGGGGAGGGTGAAGGCGGGAGAGGAATCCAGGAGGAGGACTGAGAAAATCCTATACGGCACGGCCTCTTATGACAAGAGGTCTGGCCTTTACTCTCTAAGCAAGAACAATTTTCTCCAGGAAACACCACTTTCTCCCACCATGTGGGGAAGCACTTCCCAAACATGAGCTGCCTGTGTACACTGCCTGTCCCACCTGAGAGCGATCCACAGGTCAAGGGACCTGGGAGCCATGCAAGGCGCATCTCTCATGAAAGCAAGGCGCATCAGGTCGCTCCCAGCCCAAGAGGACGCTGTCATTCCGAATCACAGCTCACACCTGCCTGTGCGGCGACCGTGTTAGCCGAGCTCTGAGTGAGAGGGGACACAGTTATTCTTGCACATTATTTCCTGCACGCACTCCCTCAGCAGGCCCTTTATCACCCTGCTCCATTCCTCGTCTGCCTATATGACCACAGTCTGCTGCTTCCCCGCCCGATATACCACTACTGGGCCACACAGCACGGATCCCCAGCCATTTGGTCTTGGGTTTCACATAACCAGTGATCTAGTCAGGGTTCTCCATAGCAGAACCAACAGGATGTGTGTGTGTGCATGCACAGGATGGGCGGCAGAGAGAGGGAGTTAACGGAATTGGTTTATACAGTTGTGAGGGCTGCCAAATCCAAAATCCGGGGGGCAGGCTGGCAATTCCAACAAGAAGTTCACGTCTTGAGCCTGGAGGCAGGCTGGGGGCAGCATTCCTTCCTCTTAAAGGACCTGAGTCTTTTCCCTACAGGCTTTCAGTTGACTGGATGAGGTCCATCCACCACATTATGTAGGGTAACCTGCTTTACCGAGTCTACTGATTGAAATGGTAGTCATATCTTTACCAAAAATACCTGCCCAGCAGCACATAGACTGGAATCTGACCAAACGGCTGAGCACCACAGCTTCGCCAAGATGACACACAGAATCTAACACACAACCTGGGTGACAGAAGGATGAGCATGGCGCCTCTGAGTGAGAGAAGGAACTGTACCCCCGATGTGCACCACCCTCAGCCCCCAGGGGAAGCCCTGAATACCCTCAGAAAGGGACTGAGAGAAAGGCGAGGGGAGGGGCAAAGAGGGGGCCCAACAGCAGTGATTGTCTGGAAAGGCCAAGCCCCACAGTCAGGATTCTGAGCGCAGCCCTCACCTTCTTCAAACCCTGGATAAATTCCACAGCCTCCTCATTAGATTTCAGCCATTCAATTTAGTCTAAAGTTGCTCACGAGAAACAAAAGAACTCCAAAGAAGTCTGAAGTTTTACATGTACATCATTCACTCATATATTTTTGTCAAGAGTAAAATTAGTATTGCAACTTTGCAACTCTGTTAGTGTAATAAAGCAAATAAGCAAAACCTATTGATGGTACTAGGAACCATGATTTTCAACAGAAAAGAGATGCACACACAAAATACAACAATGTTAAGGAAAAAAAACCCGTATTGGAATTGGAATTATCAGTTTGAACACACAGCTGTTGTTGTTTTTCTATTGAAGTATCATTGCTATACAACCTTATGTTGGTTTCAAGTATACAACTTAGTGGTTCACAGTTACCCATGTTATTAAATTCTCACCCCCACTAGTGCGGTTACTATCTGTCAATGTAAGAAGATGTTAGAGAATCATTGGCTATATTCTCCATGCTGTGCTCCCATCCCCATGACCAACTTACATTATGATGGATATTTTTGTGCCCCTTCATCCCCTTTACCCTCCCCACCGGCCCCAACCCCTCCCCCAGGGTAGCCACCAGTCACTTTGCTGCGTCTATGTGTCTACTGCTGTTTTGTTCACATTGTTGTTTTCTTTAGTGTATTTCCAGCTTTGTCTACAAAAATGAACTAACAACAATGACATCCCACTAGTGACGAGCACAGCTAGCACCCAGACCTGATTTTAAATACTATTCCATGTTCAAAGCAACCAGAGCTCCTCAGAGAAATGGCTGATTTGAGGGCTCAGCCAGAGAGCACGTAAGATGAGCCCAGGACATCTTCCACCAGGAAGTAAAAGAAGCACATAAAGACCAGTGGGGTTATATGAAAAGAAAAAAGGAAAAAGCCTGTGCAGCAGGCTGGAATAAAGCCTATCATAGAGAACATATCGTATGAATAAATAATTCCACTCTTAGATGTATGTCCCCCACTCAAAACAACATGTTCCCCCAGAGACAAGGACCAGAACGCTCACAGCAACACGACCGTAATAGTCAGAACCTGGAATCATCTAAATGTCCACCTACATTAGAATGCATAAAGTGCGGGAGTGATGCAAAAACAAAGAACTACAACCACATGTATCATAAGAATCTCCTGACATAATGATGAGCAAAAAAGCCAGACACAGAAGAGCGCACGCTGTATGATTCCATTCACGCAGTTTCAAAACAGGCAAACTGATCAATAGGTTTACAAGTAAGGCTGGTGGTTACTGAGTTGTTGGGGGCAGTAGTGACAGGAAAAGGGGTGTGAAGGGGGCTTACGGGGTAACTAGCAATGTTCTATTTCTTGATCTGGGCACCAGTTTTGATAGGGAAAAATTTACAAGGACAGCAGTGTAGTCCAGGGGGCTCCCTTCCCCTGCTCTTTTTAGCAGAGACAACAGCAACTCCCTTAACTCCCCCTCCCCTGCCCTCCCCGCTCCGCCAGGCACTCACTCCCTAAACTCACTCCCCCTTGCCTGCTCGCTTGCTGTGCACGTAGGAATGTTACAGATACAGAAGCAGAAAGATACACTTTGCTCCCTTTGCCTTTGCTCAGGGCTCAGACCTTGGGAGATTCCTCCCCTCTGAGCCCGCCGGTGTGAAATGAAGCCTCAACACTCCAAGACCTCTGAGTGCCGCTTGGTTCTTCTGTCAGTGATCCAGTCCAGGTTTTCCAGTATTTTCCATAACAGTTTCACAGCTGTCTGCTCTGTGAAAAGTTTTTGAACTACAGACTTGATTTTTTGAGTGTATTTCTCTCTGTTATAATTCAATTTAAAATTTTACTTTAAAAAATGGTAGTCGTATCTTTAAAAAATACATATTTTCACAGAGGCATGTAGACTGGTGTATGACCCAACGGCTGAGCACCACAGCCTAAGCAAGATGACATAATTCTCTGTATGTTATCATTCGATTTAAAATTTTACTTTAAAAAAATCAGGTTGAAAGGACTCCCCCTGGCCACATTTAGAACATCAGAGAGGACAATGATTGTAGCTGGTTATTAAATGAAAATGCACGAATCCAGGGGATGAAGAGAGGACAAGCAGGACAGCTCTTCTTCACAAGAGAAAGACACTAATAAATGTAGACCGAATGACAAGATTAGAAGATCACCATTTTATAACCTCCAACAAAATAACTGATTGCGGTAACCATCGCCAGGGGAGACGAAAAGCACTGTTAGCAGACAGGGTATTCACACGGCGCCAAAGTAACGTCCCAGAGACCACTCACCTTTATGAAGGACAGCAACTGTACCTTTTCGATGGCGGTCTGGTAGTGAGCACCTTAATCCAGTAATTGAACTTAGTATCACAAAAAACGGAAGACTGTGACATACATGCCTCTAGCTGGGATGCTAATTAAACAATATAACCTGAGGCAGTGGGTCTTCCAGGCTGCATTAAAATTACCTGAGATTTTAAACCACCCAAAGCCTAGGCCACACTGCCAGACCAACGATATTAGAATCTCTGGGCTGGGACCCAAGCACCAGTAGTTTTTAAAGCTTCCCAGGTGACTGCAATGTACAATCAAGTTACTCTGGACGAAAATGTATGCCCCAAGCCTAACTTCTAGTTTATGGGATATCCAGGAAATAGAGCGCCGCTCCCTAAGGCTGACTGCTTATGAGAATCACTCGGATCATTCTGAAACTAGGGCCACGTGGGCTTCATCTCCAGAGATTTTGATTTAATCGGTTTAGGGTGGAACTCAGGCATTGGTATTCTCTTTTCTAGGCTTTAAGTTTCATTTGAATAACCTCCAGTGAGAACAGAGGGGCCAATTCCACCTCTTCCTTGTAATGCCAGTTAATGGAGACAGGTGGTTCTGCTGTGCAGCCAGGGCTGAGGACACAAGGACAGAGGAACAATGACCATCAGGAGGCGACACATAACCTAGAATGTGAGACATTCTGTAAGATAACTAGCCCAGATCCTCTGGAGGTCAATGTCATGGGGGGAAGAAAAAGAAGAACTATTCTAAGTTAAATACATAACAACAAAAAATAATGTAGTCATTAGTTTGATAAAAGCAACTATGAAAGACATTTGGGGGCAACGACTGGAGAAATGTGAACCTGAAGTTGGTTTGAGATGGTGGATCTTCTTAGGAGGGATAATGACATTGCAATTCTGTAGATAAATATCTGTATTCTTCAGTGATGTACACTGGCTATTGAAAAGTGATGTGTTAGGATGCGTATGTAACTTCAGAGTTCACTGCACGAATCTTACAACTTTCCTGTATGTTTGAGATAGTTCCTAAGAAAAAGTTTAGGAAATGAGAAAATTTTTAAATAGGTATAAAAACCTACTCACAAGGCCATTATAATTTCCACCTGTATTGCTTCTCTCTTAAGACTTTTCCAGGAAAATCCACTCACAAATCAACCTCACACCACACCCAACAATTAAAGCAGCCTTTCTCAACCTTTGCCCACTGGATTGAAATAGGAGTTACCTGGAAAAGATCTCTTATTCAAATGAGTTTGAAAAATGCTGGGTTATGCAGGGTTTTCTTGCTCCTGGATGTCTCAGAAATCTTCATATATTTAACATGCATATCCTGTGGGGTTGGGGGTAGAAACCTGCATAGAAAAGAAGCATTTCTTAACTCTATTTTATCTTTTTTGAGCACAGACTCCTTTTATCCCAGAGACTCTTGTAGGTCAAGCATTCTGCTGGCATTCAGAAAACTGCAAGCATGAAACATCCTCTCCCTCATTTTATCACTCCTCTGTCTGATTACTCAAAGAGCTCCTGGGTTTCCTTCTGGGCCCTGAAGACTCTAAGGGCGCATTTGCAGCCAGGTGAAGCTATGACTCCCAGCCAGTGCAATTTCCTGTTCGCCAGAACACAAAGTGTAATTTTTTTCTGTTCAGGACCCAATTTTTTCTTTAATATGTGTGCACTCTCTTATGTGTATCTATGCAAGCTTTGCTTCAAGTGCACCAAGGACGTCTGTTTTAAAGTGTGAGTTTCTGAAAGACCACCCCATATGCCTCCTTTCATTCAGCATCTAGGATGGCACCACGCAGCACAGGCAGAATCCAAGATGATAACCAAACAGCAAAAAAAGTGGATAAGGGCTCTTGTCCCAGGGTGCCCCCTGTGCAGGTCAGCCCCTCCAGCACTGTCATTTACAGGCATCTCTCTGGTGCTCCCCCACCCTGTGAGGTGTGTGTTATGATCGCAGAAGAGGTTCTGAGAGTCAGAGAGCCGGTGAGGCTGGCCCACAGTCATACAGTGGGCAGGCAGCAGGGCTGGGATGTGCGCCCCAGGGCCCGATCCCAGACTTCTGCTCTCACACCAGATGCTATGCTGCTTCCCGCGGCTTCAGGCTTAGTGCTCTTCTACAGCTCCTGCTCTGCTGCAGTGTCAGGATTTTCAGGGCTCCCTGGAAAAGCAGATTCAACCTACCCCGGCCATCCACAGCCTGTGCTTTTACATGTAGCACAAGAAACCTGGCAAGTGGCAAGTGCTGCTTCAGAAGCTAAATCATCAGGAGAGTCACCCTTTGACTAAGCCAAGCTGGCCAGTCCTGTGACACATCCAACCGCATAAATGCAGGGCCAATGACAAGTGTGAGCACAAAGGAGCATAATGAGCCACTGCCCAAGAAAACCTGGCTGAGGCTCACCCTGAGATTCTCCAAACCTCCAGAGTACCTGCAACTCTCACTGAACATGGCAGAAAATCCTGGCAGTTCCCCACTCAGCCCCCTCCCTGCAAAACACAGACGCCCTCTAGACAAAGGCCTATGGGAATTTACTCTACTATGGTCAAATTGAGACTAAAAACTGAGCTTAAACTAAAGAGATGAGAACTCATTCTCAACAGATCTCAGATGGAATTCTCAGCAGTCAAGTGTAGAAGGGTCTCATAATATTTTCTCAATTGATCAGGACAAAGGAAGACCTCATGTTATTCTGTGCAACCCGTAAGCCCACATCAGACCCCCAGGCTCTTGGCCTGAAAGTTAGTCGAGGCCATGTTCGGGGAGCCCCACGGTTGCCACCTGCCTGGAGTTGCAGTCCATCCAGGAATTCGAATACCTGCCCAGGATCTGAATCAGCCTGTGATTCAGATACAAAGTCGTGGAGTGATGAAATGGTGAAATCTGAAGTTCTCTGTCAGGCCATGCAAAACAAGTTTATCAGCGAGCAGCATGCTTTGCTCACTTCCTGCCAAAAGGAAGGACATGGCATCTGTCGCAAGGAACATTTTTAAGCAAACATAAAGTCATGTTGTTCAGCATGCATTTCCCAACCACCAGCTCTGTATTAGGTGACTGTACTATATTCTGGTGTTTTAGGGACAGTTTTGTCCAAATATCATGGCAGTCTTCCTTCTCCCATAGGCCCCAGAAATGAAAAGCAGTTTCTTCTTATTAAGTTACAAGAGGTTCTGAACTCTGAGACATCAGTTTGAAGTTCTTTACAGTGAAGTCTCTTCTTTTTCTACTCAATATTAAGGAATAATTAAATATTATGTACATTAGTTTATCAGGCGTCTAATGCAAGTTTTCTCTCCTTACACAATCAACCTCACACTACACCCAACATCTTTCAAAGTCCAAATGGACAGTCACGATCCCCCAAGTTAGAAGGAGTGAACTAAACATCAGGTACCCACTTCCCTATCGTATCAGAGATGACTGACAGTGACAGTATCCAGCGAAGACCTTTCCTTTCTCCTTCAGGCTTGAGCAGTGAGCTTCCTCTAGTCTCTGCCAGAGTGACTTAAGTAACAAGCCTGAAAATATTATCATGATATAATACCAGCCACATATAAAATATAAAACCATTCTGCGGCCATGCCCCGTCTAGTGCCTGTTGTGGTACGGAAATGCCTAAGCCATGCTGGTCAGACTCTCCTGGTGACTCTTTAACAAAGGAAAGAGCTTTGGTGCATGACAGATAGCGAAAGGCTCTCTCGGTCTTTCCCCCAGAATCTTCAGGGGCTCTGCCCACCCAGTAAGAGCATAACGCAGGCAAGATACTGCCGACTTGCCAAGAGCTCACAATCTACACGGGCGGACAGAGAGCCTGCTTTTAATCAGGCAGACTGTAATAATGGCCATGGGGGGAGGGGTTCCAAAGTGGCTCGAGGCTAAAGAAGAAGGAAGTATTCATTCTATCTGGGGGTGTTGGGGAAAGCCACTCCAAGCAGTTCCTGGGCTTCTGTCAGTTGGAAATGTCAGAAAAGTGAAAAGAAGGGTATTCTGGGCAGAGAGAACCATGTCATCAATGCACCAGCACACAAAAGTGCCCAGTGTGTTTGGGAAGTGGTACCTGATTTGGGGACAAGAGGAGCAAGATAGGACCAACACGATCCTTTTTTTTTTTGCAAAGCAAACTTTACTTCAGTGATTTGCCTACTTTCTGCCCTCTTTTTTTTTCTCTCGCCAGCCCACCCCCTCCATTAAACATTCAAAATAGACCCTAGGCAGGAACCCGGGGAGGGAGCAGACCCGCGGTGGCGTCATAGACAGGGCTTTCCCAGCCTCGGCGGCCGGCAGGGGCTGCTGAATAAGCGGACTGTGGGCGTCAGGGCCGGAGGCTCCAGGCCGCCGTGTCCTAGGGCTGAAGTGAGCTCTCCCTGAAATAAGGTCTCTGAGTCCTAAAAGTAGGACAACGCAGCCACTACATCTTAACAGCAGATAAGTTTATTCAGCATTTTAAATTAAATTAATTTTACCAACACTATTCATAGAATGAAAATAGTTAATTGTACCAAACACTTTTGGGTTTCATCTCTTCAAAAACGCCCAAGAACTCCATAAAAGAGGTATCAGTATTACGGCCATTTCACAGATCAGCAAACTATGGCCCAGCGAAGGTCAGTAACTTAGCCAAAGTCACACAACTAGGAACTAGAGGAGCTGGAATGTGAATTTCATCAGTCCAATTCCAAAGCCTATGCTCAATCATTTATACTAAATACATAAGGCATGGTTAAATAATGGTTCTATTGTGTTCTAATCATTAGGAACAAAAAAGCTTTTGTGTAGGTTTCTCTGTACTTCAGAATTGCCAAATTCTTGCCAATCTTTTATCTTCCCCACAGCACACAACTTTGTACTGGACACCACTGCTTATCATTCATGTTGATTCATAACAAACAGGGCAGGAAACATCATGTTGGACCCATACTAATAAAAGAAAATTAACGGAGGGAAAGAGCAAGAGACATGCTGGATGGGTCAGCTGGTATGGCTGCCACTGCGAGTCTGTCTCTTTCTCTTCCTTTCTCTGTGTGTGTGTGTGTGTGTGTGTGTGAGTGAGCGTGTCTGTGTGTGTGTGTGTGTGTGTGTGAGTGAGCGTGTGTGTGTGTGTGTGAGTGAGCGTGTGTGTGTGTGTGAGTGAGCGTGTGT
>JAQQAC010026072.1:65873837-65904897 GCA_029783875.1 Phataginus tricuspis | reverse complement strand
TGTGTGTGTGTGAGTGAGCGTGTGTGTGTGTGTGAGTGAGCGTGTGTGTGTGTGTGTGTGTGTGTGTGTGTGTGAAGCCTCTCTGTGTCTTAGTATGTCTGTCTCTATCTTAACCCAGAGCCTGGTGCATGCTAAGCAACTAGCAACAGAGCCTGTTGCTATTATTTCTGTTCTTCTTCACAGTATCTTATTTGCCTTTAGACTCTCAGAATCTAGCACAGTACTTGGCACACAGTTGGAGGTCAACATATGCTTGGAGCAACAAGGTAGAGACACACTGAGACACACATAGAAAGACATATGACAGAGAGAAATACAGCATGAGAGAGAGACTGGAAGAGTCAGAAACTGAGAGAAACACAGACATTGGGGAGGAAGGAAGAGAGACAGACAGGTGGACAGACTGACAGACATGCCAATCAGCCCACTGAGTCTCTTGCTTTTTCTGTCTGAATTTGCCTTCACTAGTATGGGTCCAATACGTTCCCTTAAACTTGTTTCATATAAGTCAACACAGAAAAAGAACACGGAATTACTGAAACGAGGTCTCTGAGTCCTAAAAGTGTGCTCCATCCCGCCGCAGGCTTCCTGTGCTAGAGGGGAGCTGAGAAACAGGAGCGGTTGGTGCCCACATCCGGTGTGTCACAAAGCAGTGGCTGCTGGCCGGCGCCCAGAGCAGCAGGGGCAGGCTGTGCGGCGCTCCCCCCGTCTAGGAGCAAGTTCAGTCAAGTCCAGGCTGTGCAGACCCCGACCTTCAACTCATTCACAGAGGCCTCCTAAATCCAGTGAGAGCATCCATTTCCCTCCATGGCAGAGCTACTGGGCAATGCCACAGGAATTTCCTCCACAAATATAAAGGGCAAACTCTTATCCTCATGTCAAAGGAAGAAACAGCCCAGTCCCCAAAAGGAGACATTCTACCCAGTCAGGAGGACACCCGGGTCCTCCCTTTGCTCTGCTGGCCTTCAGCACAATACTGCTTGTAAATTGTGAGCTCCTTAAAACCTGTCATCAACACACTTTGATAAAACAGGGTGAGACTGGATGAGGTCACATTTGGAACAAGGAGGTCTTCAAGGACCAGGGCTTGAGTGCATCACCGTGGAGTCAGCATCTTTCTCTCATATGATGCCAGAGAAAGGCTGAATCATGGGGAAAGAATTGAAGACCACCAGGGTTCTATGCTTGAAATTTCTACACTACTAACCACCCCACTCCCAGCTAACAACGCTTGTCAGACGGCATGAGACGAAAGGGGAAGTCTCCAATAGGATGCTGCGCTGATTTCAACTGCCTGGCATGACCTCTTCCTTCCGGTCAGCAGGCTGGGATGGCGTCCTTCTGCTCCCTGAGAACAGACCCTGTGCCTCCTCGTGTGCTCAGGGTCACCTTCCCGCTCCCCCCTACTGCTTCTGTGTGCCATCATGCAGGCAGATGAGACCGGCTAATTTTGGCCACAGAGGTGCTGTCCGCCATGTCACTCGGCTGTCCCGAGTCCCGTAGCTCCAGCTGTTACACACACCTGGGATCTCTCCTCTGCCCTCCAAACGAAACCCACTTTAGCTTATGGGCAAAC
Source organism: Phataginus tricuspis (assembly GCA_029783875.1). Lineage (NCBI taxonomy): Eukaryota > Metazoa > Chordata > Mammalia > Pholidota > Manidae > Phataginus > Phataginus tricuspis. The sequence goes on along the minus strand of JAQQAC010026072.1, from coordinate 65,903,321 downwards.
AATAGCTGAGTTGAAATAGGAATACAAAACACTGCAGACCCCAACAAAATCAGTCTTTAATGGGGGCCTCTCACCCTCATACCTCTTCATTTCATTTCAGAACCACCCCTCAGAAATCAGAGGCTTCCCAGGAGCAAGGAGTTGCTCAGCCTGCCGCCTCATCACAGATCCCAGAAGGAACCACCGAAGCCAACAAACAGATCCTTTGCTTTCATCTCTAAAGAAGCACAGCTCATTTGGGAGGTGGCTGGTGGTAATGGTGGCACAACACTGTGAATGGACTTGGTGCCACTGAACTGTACATTTAAAAATAATTTAAATGGTAAGTTTTATGTTATGTATATTTTATCACAGTTTTTAAAAATCAAAAAAATAAATCGAATGCAACATTAAAAAAAAAAAAAGTACAGCTAAGTCCCAGGTAGCTTCATGATCACTGATTTAGTGTTATTAAATTATTTTCAAAGAGAATCTCAGTAGTGCAGAAAGTACAGCTTTGAGGGTTTATGAAAATCAAAAGCAGGGAAACATATGCTTTTATATAAAAAATGCCCTTAAACCAAAAGTCAGTGCACTCTCTCTGCTTTATGAGTATTGTCCATGAGTAAAATTTTCTGAAGAATGTCACGAAGCTTTTCTTTCAGAAACCGGTTGTTCCACAATTGCAGCTTGGAAAACATTCAGATCACAGGAGTGGCTTATAAGGGTTTCCTGCTCTCCCTTAACAATAATGCATTCAACAGTTTGTTCTCAGAAATGTCAACAGACAGAGTTCCCCAATAACGTAGGCGGAAAGCATTATAAAACATTATTTGCTTTTGCAGATGGTAAAATTAAGACACGGGAAATCAAAGGCTGCACTGAGATCATTCCATAAGAAGAGAAGTGCAGAATCTATGTTCGGAGGGCCTGGCCCGGAGGCCGATCTTTCCCTGCCTTTCGGCTTAGGATCATTTAAGAGACAAAGGTCACTCACTGTAAATTAATTAGCTCCAATAAACATCTACCCACACCATCACTTACTCTTTTGAATCATGCCTGCTGACTCACTCTCCCCAAGGGGACTCCGACACAGTTGGCATTTGGCTTCTGTTACTTGCCGCCAGAAGGGTACTGACTGATGGAAGGATTCTCTTATTCCTTGCTCACCTCCTCTCTCTCTCTCTGGAGGCTCCTTCTTAGTCTTTCTCGGTCTGCCCCTTAAACCCTGGTTTATCTGTCAGAGCCATAGTCATGTCAGTGAGCCAGGCTGACTGAAGGCTTTGGGTGTCACCGAACCAAACCAGCCTCACTCAGAACAAACTATATGCAGCACAGGTTTCTGTGGTTAAACTAAAACTAAGAAAAAATAATCAGAATAGACAGCTGCAAAGATGACTTACATTGGGGCTACCTTTTAAAGATGAGAGACTCAGAATATGTGTCACTTTGTAACAAAGGCTCAGGCCACCAAAAATACATATATGTATAAAATTTGGATCCAAATACATATGTTATGTATTTGTCAGATCCAATAATTTGGATGGTTTGTGATACGATAGTCAAAATCTAACTATTAAAAGAGGACTGTCCCTGACATTAGAATCTCTGATTCCCAGTTGAATGTTCCAGTAGCTCCCCACACTCACTATATTCAAAGCCAAACACATCTTTCCTCTTCCTAACCACCCCCCCAAAAAACCTACCCTTCTTTGTCTTCTGTCATGATAAATGTCAAGTTGATCAAACCCAAACCTTCCCTCCTCCGTGCCCCATGTCTAACCAATTACTAAGTCCTGTGTAGCTCATAAATCTCTCCTCCCCACTGCCCTGTTCTTAAACAGCCTCACAAATTAAATATGATGAAAGCATCCTCACTGGCCTTTCTTGTCTCCGATCTCATTGCCTGGCTATCCGTTCCTTTCTTCATTTTGGCACTAACTAGCTCCTGCGCCCTGCTCTCTCCTGGCATTTACATGTTTCCTCACCCCCACCCATAGCACATTCTCTTAGAGAAGATACATCTTCTGGGAAGCCTTTGCCACATTCCCCAGGTCCACTTATGAGTTCTGTTTCTCCCTGGGCTCCATCAACACTGATACATAACCTCATTAAAGACATTTAGCTTACTGTATTAAGTTATTTGTTTATGTAACTGGCTTCCCAGCAGACTATAAGAATCTTAATGACATGGAATCTTATTTTTCATTTGTTTTTCAAGTGATTAGTCCATTTACAGTTGATACTGGCACGCAATGATTATTTAAAAATTGACAGTTGAAGCAGGGAGAGAGGAATAGGTAGAGCATAGAGGACTTCGATGGCAGCAAAACTACTTGTATGATCCTATAATGGTGGATACATGTCACCATATATTTGTCCAAACCCACACGATGTACACACCAAGAGTGAGCCCTCATGAAGACGATGGACTCTGGGGATTCTGTTGTGTCACTGTAGGTTCACCAGCTATACCACAGGCACTACTCTGGTGGGAGAAACTGACAACAGAAGGGGGGCCGTGCATGTGGCAGGTCAGGAGTATATGGGGAGATCACTGTACCTTCTGGTGAGTTTTGTTGCAAACCCAAAACTGCATTAAAAAGTAGATTCTATTTTTTTAATATATATATATATACACACACCCATATATATAGTCACCTTTGAGGAATAAAGTAAACAGAAAGAGAGATGAGGAAACATATAAGTATCAGGATAGACCAGTGCACAGCGGCTATGCAGTGCCCCAATGAAGAAAGAAGTGGGCAGCCAGAGAAGACCTTTGAGAGGTATTTGTTGAAAAACTATTTTAGATGAATTGCCATAAACATATTGTTAGCAAGCAGGAGAATTTTAAAGAGAAGGTTAGAAATTCAGCCTCCTGTATTCAGTTGTTAGGAATGGAAACTAGTCAAGCAATGGAGATGAGAGATAAGCCAGGAATGAAGTGAAAAAATTGTAAGTCGCTTGTACAGACAGAGCAGGATAATTAAACCATGAAGGGAGTAATTTAGGTCTAAAATGTCACTGCCATTAAGTCTAAGCTTTATTGTAGTCTGTTAGGGAAGAGTCCTCTGGGGATTATGAATAACTGCTTCTTGAAATGGAAACTCTGCAAAAACAATTGACATTTCTATAATCCTTCAGGAATAGGACTTGAGAAAAATGACTTTTCAGGTGGCTATCTGAACATTAGTGTCTGAATAGCTAATATTCATCCTGACTTTATGTCACCCTCATTAATCAGCCCCTATTTAAGATAATGCCAAACATGTAATTAGATGGCATAGCAATATGTTAAATATTTAAGATTTTCAAATTGTACCATACCCAGGGTGTGGTGATATATTACCCCAATTTGACCACATGTGTCAACTTTTCAAAGATTTTCATCAATATTTATGGCTCAAACTCCTGAGCAAATTAATAACCAAGAGTATAAACCCCTGTGCTTATAAGACCATAGGAAGTTGCTCAGCGTACTTCTCCAACTTGTTTTATATCTAAAAACGTATTCAGCTTCCTAAAAAAAATGCCTACCCTGTTTTCTAATTGTCCTGATTCCCAAAATTTTTTAAATCTAATCGCATGTGATTGTAAAAATCACACTTGTAAGTTGAACCATCAAAACAAACAATAATGGAAATAAGCAAAACAATACACTATAAGGAAATGGCAGATTAAACTAAATCCAAAGTCTTGTAATAAAGTCTAACTTATCCCAGTGGTACTGAATTTTTTAACAACTCATTTCTGTAAAAAAAAAAACAACTCACCTTCATAAAGTCTCCAAGTGCTAACATGGGATTTCCCTCATTATTCCTTACAATGACCTTAAGAAAAAAGTCAGCACTGTCTCGATTTTATAATCAGGGAAACAGAAAAGCCAAATTTCCATGACAAATAGCTGAGTGGGGATTAAAACTCTGTTCACTTGTTTATAGATCACTTTCTCCTGCGTATTTTTTGTGAAAATTCTGTTATCAGGTAACTGACGTCCCCTGGGCTGCTCACATCCATCATTAACCACCATCAAATCAATAAACTGCCGCCTCCACGCTAAGCCCAGCGTGCTCTTGGGAGAAGCCGCACTGTCAGGATGCAGTGCCTCACGCGGCTCTAAGGACAGCTGCTTCTCGCTTGGAAGGACCCCTTCTCGGTACTCCCCAAGTAAACTTCCTTGACCCTTTAAGTCAGACAAACACAAACGTGCTCTTCTAAGTTGGTGAAAATGTATCCCGCTGTTTTCATGTAATGTAAAAAAGAACAGACAGAAACTTTAAATGGGTAAACCTGTCCAGTACTCTGGGGCAGACGGCGCTGTCCATAATGCAGGTGCTAATGCAGTAAACAGCTCTGGTGTGTGGGGCTGCTCAGGCCAGATGATAGTTTCCTATCTGTGGCCTTTGAACAAGGTGCTTGTTAAAATGCAGATTCCCAGGTCCCAGCTCAGACCTACAAATCCGACTTAGCGGGGATAATGCATTGAAACCAACACCAGTGAGTTCTCACACAACCTGAAATAAGAAAGCCAGGCTGCCCTGGAACATGCCCAACTAGACAGCGTGCTGCCTGAGGGCAGAGCAGCTGTCATTCATCCTTGCAGCCCCAGCATCCAGCTGAGGTACTTACTAATGTTCAGTGATGAGTGCATATAAATTGGTTGTGTTAATTAAATGTGCATTATAAGTGTACAAAATCTTTATGCTAGAATTAGTTCACTATAGTGTGAAGGAATTTCCATCTAAAATAGAATCAGGGGACATAAAATGGAGAAGCTTACACATGTGCCCTCAGGAAGACAAAATTTAAGGACTGAGACTGCTTGCCTGTAAATGGCCTGATTTACAGAACTGATAGTGTTGGAATTTTCCTGGATGGTGGGAGGTTAATCAGAGGTTGTCTCATATCAACCTTGGGAAGTTTTGCCAGAAGCATGAACAGGAGATAACCGAGGTTGGGTTGGTCTCACAAAGTGGACTGAATTGAACTTTGCTGGCGCAACTGGACTGATTTTGTCTGCTCAGGAAAATCTTCCAGGCTGGTCTCCATTTATCTTTTTATTTTAGCTACCTAACTGAACTCTACCTTCTTTACATTCCCGGCCCATGAATACAACCCACCCAAACCTGCAACAGACTTGCCTGTAGCTTGCTACACTTTGCTTGTCCCAAATTGGCTATTCCCAAATAAATTCATCTTTCTGAGCCTGCCTCAGTTTATCTTTTATTGAGGTCAACATTCACGGAGTCAGAAGTGGGATCCAGAGACAGCCCCGAGGCTGGAGAGCAAATCAGGCACTTGTGTCCCCAGCACCCTTTGCTCACTGCCTTCTCACCCACTGCAGAGTCCTCGGGCAAGTCTCTCTTGGATCTGAGGTCTGCTTTGTGCGTTCTGAGCTGTCTGACTTCATTTGAGATCTGTTTAAAGCCTTCATCTTTTCTGTCGAAAGGGTTTATCCTTTCTGGTGAATCTTCCATTGTTTTTTTATTGAGAACGTACTAAAATATCAATATAATATGAATTCTTGAAGACAAAACTAATAATAATAATAATAGTATCAGTGGGTACTAGTTGAGTAAATAAACACTATTAAAATGCCTACCAATTCCTTAGGGGAGACTCTGTCCCCCAAAGCAAAAAACACCTATGAGAGGATAAATTGGTCACAGACAGGCCAGATTGACATTTAGTCACCTGACCACTGCCAGACAATTTCGTGCCACAAGGGTTACCTGGTCATGGTTCAGACAATTACAGCAAAGGCTGTCCTCTGAGAGAAAAAGTATCCTATGAAAGGTACACAGTAAAACAACACACAACTCCTAATGCTGAAAGCACACCCATCAGGCTATTCAGAGCCTGTTACTTGTGCTCTCAAGAAAACTTCTGAGACATAAGATCCCAGTCATCTAAATGCTCTAAGGAATAGCCCACCTTCAGGGCCCTGGCTGTAGTTATGCTCAAAATATGGTCTCTGCTCATGTGCATATTTGAATAAATCAACCAACCTTACCAAAGATAATTTAGAACAGCAAGGACATTAATGGGGAACTTATTATCTCCCCAAACTTGTTTTCCTCCAGAATAAATTAAAGACTGTGGCAACAGAATTAAGCAATCTGAAGGGGATAGCTATTTTAATTGGTACCTAGAGGTTTCTAAACATACACAGGATTCTAAAATTGCCCCTTTACAAAATGGTATTTCTGTTGTTAACTGAAGCAAATAAACAACTAAACACAGATAGAAAAGCATCTGAGTCTCCCTTAGCAGCACCAACCGAGGTCTCTTCACCTCTTCCTTTATCCGAGCTCCCCTTCTCCTATAGTGTTCAACTCTTACCAGCTTGCCTATTTTTTAAAAAAGAATTAAAATAATACTTTGCTGTTTTGTTTTCCAAAAAGAGAAGTTTATAAACATTTTAAATAGTGAATTTTTTTACTGAGGTACATACAATAAAATGCACAAATCTTAGTGCACAGCTCAATGAATTTTTATATACTCATGTAACCATCACCCAGATCAAGATACCAAACATCCTCACTAATTTTTTACCCCTCACCTATTTCACCCATTCCCTCAATACAACAAATTCTTAATTTCAACTCAAAATCCACTAAGATTCTTTCCTATTTCTTTCTGAGATTTGCAGATTCAAAAAAAAACCCAGGGTATTGGAAATACAATTGTCCTGCACAAAAGAAAAAAGAAGGGAAAAATTTAAATAGTAATTACCATAGCAAAACTTTTTAAAAAACTTGCATTCTTTCTCTGTCCCTTGAAGTTGTAAATCTTATCATGTCTTTGAAATGTAAAACCCTCCAGTAAATAAACCCAAACATTGCCCACAGAGACTGAGAAAAGAGCCTTTTTAAATACAGACTGCTATAGAAGTTCCCTTGCCAAAATTAATTTGTAAAAAGCTCTCTGTTAACTGGCTTAAAGAAAATTCAGTATTTGTATAAATTAACTATAGAAACACAGAAACTAACCCAATTTTTTCAGGTTCACATGATTTGGGATAATTTTTGGTAAATAAAAGCTAGTTTAAGTTGTGGGTTTAATTAATACAGACATGTCTTTAGAATTATCAACATTAAGTATAATACTTTTATTCTACCCAGGCTTACTGAAAATCAAATAAGCTCATATTATCCCCTTTACAAAATTTGTCAGCAAGAAAAATAACTTGAAATGATGGCTAACTGCTTTAACACCTTATGAAATCTTCAGGAGTAAACTAAATATGATTTTTTTAAATGATTTAAATAGATATAAATGGCATGAGTTTCTAGGTGAACTTTTTAGCAAATTGTTTCTCAAATCTTTCGGTTACTCAAAACCTTAAAGTTTTGCTACGTTAAGTTAAATAAAGAACTAAATAATGAACGTAAGTCAAATTCACTGGATATGTAGATCATCTCCAAATAAAATAAAATGCTGAAAATTACCAGAAATACCTTCATCCACTTTTGACTTCTTTACAGAGAAACTGAAGATATTTGGGTCTATTAATAAACATGTTTTATGCCACATTGAAAAAAATTACCATGAGGAAAAATATATTTCTATAAATTCTATAAATAATGTATTTCTAAATTCGCTCATCTACTTAGGATGCTAATAGACGATAGACAACTCACAATTGTCTTGCTTCCCAGTTTTCAATGGAAAGCTAAGATTGCAAAAAGGAAACTGAAAGAAGAGCTGAGATTAAAGAAGGTTGTCCGCGACTCTGCTCACTTCACACTGACAGACAAGGAGCAAGAGCAGGATCATAAATTGGAAATGTTAGCATATCATTTTGCAAATTTAGGAGGATGCAAAACGCCAAAGATTAAGATCTGGGTTCCTGTGACAAAGCCTGATTAGGACACTAAGAGGTGGAATCTCTGGGAAAGTGATGAAAATGAAAAGAAGGGTATTATGGTGATTGATGAGAAAACAGATTAAAGTTTTTAAGGGAAAGTAGGATGCATGTTGTCTGTAAGAAAAGGTATCAGGAATGGAAATGAACTTTTGTTGAAGGAAAAAAAAGTAATTTTGTCCTAAAGTAAAATGAGGGTCCAGAAATAAGAAAGGAAAATGATAGAACAAAACCTAAATAAATAGAGCAAATTGTATGGGGAATCTTGAGAAAGGAATTTTATGTGTGGTCAAGTTAAGATTGGAATGGATTTATTTAAAATTTTTTAAAAAGGAAAAATTTTAATATCAAAAATATACTTGTACAAAATTAGAAATCAGTTTTCTCTCTGTTAAAAGGACAATGTTTTCTTAGATTATTGGTCTGCTCTTCATTTTTAAAATTGTAAACAAAGGTTTTCCTTAACCTTTTAAGTAATCTACCTAGAAAACAAGTTTCATGTTTTATCAAAATAATCTTATATGCTTTATGTTATCTTTATCATCAGATCTTTGATGATTTAAGTAAACCTAGTTTTCTCAATGTTAACAGCCAAATTTCATTCAGAACTATATAATCCTCTAAATTTTCCTTTTAAATCTTTTACTGTCACTTTGGTTAAATAGATAATTCTCTCCCCATATAAAATGGGGGATTTCAATTAATGAAACTAGAAAAGGAAGAGCAAATGAGGCCCAAAATCAGTAGAAGGAGGGACATAATAAAGATTAGAGCAGAAATAAATAAAATCAAGAAGAATAAAACAATAGAAAAGATCGATGAAAGCAAGAGCTGGTTCTTTGAGAAAATAAACAAAATAGATAAACCCCTAGCCAGACTTTTATCAAGAAAAAGAGAGAGTCTATTCACATAAACAGAATCAGAAATGAGAAAGGAAAATCACTATGGACACCACAGAAATACAAAGAATTATTAGAGAATACTATGAAAAATTATATGGTAACAAACTGGATAACCTAGAAGAAATGGACAACTTCTAGAAAAATTCAACCTTCCAAGGCTGACCCAGAAAGAAACAGAAAATCTGAACAGACCAATTTCCAGCAATGAAATTGAACTGGTAACCAGAAACCTACCTAAGAACAAAACCCCTTGACCAGATGGCTTCACTGCTGAATTTTATCAAACATTTACTGAGGACCTAATACCCATCCTCCTTAAAGTTTTCCATAGAGTAGAAGAAGAGGGAATACTTCCAAACTCATTCTATGAGGCCAGCATCACTCTAATACCAAAACCTGGCAAAGACACCACAAAAAAAGAAAATTACAGACCAATATCCCTGATGAACATAGATGCAAAAATACTCAACAAAATATTAGCAAACCGAATTTAAAAATACATCAAAAGGATCATCCATCATGATCAAGTAGGATTTATTCCAGGGATTCAAGAATGGTTCAACATTCGAAAATCCATCAACATCATCCACCACATCAACAAAAAAAGAACAAAAACCACATGATCATCTGCATAGATGCTGAAAAAGCATTTGACAAAATTCAACATCCATTCATGATAAAAGCTCTCAACAAAATGGGTATAGAGGGCAAGTACCTCAACATAATAAAGGCCATATATGACAAACACACAGCCAACATTATACTTAACAGCGAGAAGCTAAAAGCTTTTCCTTTAAGATCGGGAACAAGACAAGGATGCCCACTCTCCCCACTTCTATTCAACACAGTACTGGGTGTCCTCACCACGACAATCAGAAAACACAAAGAAATAAAAGGCATCCAGATTGACAAGGAAGAAGTCAAACAGTCCCTGTTTGCAGATGACATGATATTGTACATAAAAAAAACCTTCAAGAATCCACTCCAAAACTACTAGATCTAATATCTGAATTCAGCAAAGTTGCAGGATACAAAATTAATATGCAGAAATCTGTGGCATTCCTATATACTAACAATGAACTAGCAGAGAGAGAAATCAGGAAAACAATTCCATTCACAGTTGCATCAAAAAGAATAAAATACCTAGGAATAAACCTAACCAAGGAAGTGAAAGACCTATATTCTGAAAACTACAAGACACTCATGAGAGAAATTAAAGAAGGTACCAATAAATGGAAACACATCCCATGCCCATGGATCAGAAGAATTAATATTGTCAAAATGGCCATCCTGCCTAAAGCAATCTACAGATTCAATGCAATCCCTATCAAAATACCAACAGCATTCTTCAATGAACTAGAGAAAATCATTCTAAAATTCAAATGGAACCACAAAAAAACCTGAATAGCCAAAGCAATCCCGAAAAGGAAGAATAAAGCTGGGGGAATTATGCTCCCCAACTTTAAGTTCTACTACAAAGCCACACTAATCAAGACAACTTGGTACTGGCACAAGAACAGACCCATAGACCAATGGAACAGACTAGAGAGCCCTGATATAAACCCAACTATATATGATCAATTAATATATGATAAAGGAGCCATGGACATACAATAGGGAAATGACAGCCTCTTCAACAGCTGGTGTTGGCAAAACTGGACAGCTACATGCAAGAGAATGAAACTGGATTATTGTTTAACCCCATACACAAAAGTAAACTCAAAATGGATCAAAGACTTGAAGGTAAGTCATGAAACCATAAAACTCTTAGAAGACAACACAGGCAAAAATCTCCTGAATATAAGCATGAGCAACTTCTTCCTGAATGCATCTCCTTGAGCAAGAGAAACAAAAACAAAAATGAACTCATGGAACTACATCAAACTAAAAAGTTTCTGTACAGCAAAGGACACCATCAACAGAACAAAAAGGCATCCTACAGTATGGGAGAATATATTTGTAAATGACATATCTGACAAGGGGTTAACATCCAAAATATATAAAGAACTTACATGCCTCAACACCCAAAAAGCAAATATCTCGATTTAAAAATGGGCAGAGGATATGAAGAGACAGTTCTCCAAAGAAGAAATTCAGATGGCCAACAGACACATGAAAAGATGCTCCACCTCAGTAATCATCAAGGAAATGCAAATTAAAATCACAATTAGATATCACCTCACACCAGTAAGGATGGCCAGCATCCAAAAGACTAAGAACAACAAATGTTGGCGAGGATGTGGAGAAAGTGGAACCCTGCTACACTGCTGGTGGGAATGTAAGCTAGTTCAACCATTGTGGAAAGCAATATGGAGGTTCCTCAAAAAACTCAAAATAGAAATATCATTTGACCCAGGAATCCCACTCCTTGGAATTTATCCAAAGAATACAACTTCTCAGATTCAATAAGACATATGCACCCCTATATTTATTGCAGCACTTTTTACAATAGCCAAGATATGGAAGCAACCTAAGTGTCCATCAGTAGATGAATGGATAAAGAAGATGTGGTACATATACACAATGGAATACTATTCAGCCATAAGAAAGAAACAAATCCTACCATTTGCAGCAACATGGATGGAGCTGGAGGATATTATGCTCAGTGAAATAAGCCAGGGTGAGAAAGACAAGTGCCAAATGATTTCCCTCATTTGTGGAGTATAACAACAAAGCAAAAGTGAAGGAACAAAATAGCAGCAGACTCACAGACTCCAAGAAGGAACTAGTGGTTACCAAAGGGGAGGGGTGTGGGAGGGTGAGTGGGGAGGGTGGGAGAAGGGGATTGTGGGGTATTATGTTTAGTAGACATGGTGGGGGGGATCATGGGGAAGACAGTGTAGCACAGAGAAGGCAAATAGTGAATCTGTGGCATCTTACTACACTGATGGACAGTGACTGCATTGTGGTATGGGTGGGGACTTGATAATATGCATAAATGTAGTAACCACATTGTTTTTTTGATGTGAAACCTTCATAAGAGTGTATATCAGTAATACCTTAATAAAAAATTAAATTTAAATTAAATTAAAAAAAAGGAAGCTGGCGAGCGCCCCTTCACCTGAAACTCTGAAGGCCCCTCATTTGGCTTGTGAGCCTGGAGGAGCTCTCTGTCCCCTCCCCCAGGATGCAGCCAGCAGTTCTCTCTCCAGGGGATTCTCACAGCCACTCCCACGGTGGCTCACCATCTCACAGAGCACGTGAGGGGCGAACACTGGCAACCCCCATTCCTCAGTCTCTTAGCATGTCCTGCACAGGTGGTCCAACGTCTCACGAGGTGGGGACATTTGTCACCTGTCGTAGTATCTGAGGATACAATAAAAAGTCACATCAAACATTAGTCAGACTCTCCATCACAAGAAAAAAGACTCAGTCAACCCATCTTAATTGGGGGAGGTCTGAGATAAGAATACTCCTGGAAATAAGGAACACTAAATGCTACGGCAGCTCGAGGGCAGCTGTACCCAAACCTCGCAATGGTACTGGAAGGCCGTTCACAGTGTGAACAGATCTAACAGCCAGAAGCTCCCCTCACCCCCTAGCAGAGGAGTGCCGGGCTCCCCCGACATGGGACAGAGCTCCCTGTTCCTGCTTCCCTCCTTTTGCCTCCACCCATATGCCAGCTCCTACTCTAAACTGTTGCATGGAACATGGTGTTATAAAAGATGTTAACAGGTGAGAGTTCTGTTTTTAAGTAAGCCTGGGAAACACTGGGTTAACATTAGGCTTCTTACAGGAGGATTCTCAGAGTCTTTAAAATGCTAGGCACCATGTGACTCTCCAAGAAGGGATATAGATGCGCTGGTCTAGGAAACCCCATTTAAGGACCTCCCATTAACTGCTGCAAGACATAGCTCAGGCTACATGGTTGGGAGCCATACATGCCCTTCATCTACCTCTTACCTTCAGCTTACTCGTGATTTTATGCTTTGTGACACCTGCACACTACCATCTCTCCATATTTTCAGCCCCTGCTCCCACCACCAACCATCTCTATATCTCAGTGCTATTAAAGACAAGAACCAGTGTTGTCACCCTCAGAACAATTTGGCAGATCTTTGGTCTTGAGCCATCTTACAGGCCATGGACCAACCTGCAGCCTGACTCGCCTTGGCCTTGGGGCTCACCTTGGACCCAAATAGCAGAATGAAATACAACCTCCTACCCTTAGCAGACCATGAAGGGTAGAACACCACAATGGGCCATCCTATAAACACCAGTCTCTCTAATCCCTTTGTGACAGGCAGCCATTACCTGGCATATAACCAGGAGACATAAATAAGTGTTTTTCAAGGTCCCTGAGAGTCCTGCCCAAGCCCAGTGAAGTATTCTACAATCTAAATGTGACCAGGATCCGTATTAATGCCTCTTAAGTTTCTTCACTTAAGAAGAAACTTAGGTGAGTGACATAAGTATATAAAGCATTTTAAGTGTGGTATAGAAGAAATAGTGCTATAGAAGATACAGTGTATGTTTTAAGTATACATAGTATTTATATTTAAGTATATAACATTGACGTCATCCCTTAACCCACTGTGTAACTTGTATGTCAAAGCTAAAATATATTTCCATGATTTTGATTACTGTTTACCCATGTGTGTATCATGGCTAGTAGGAAACCAATAGTAAATGATTTTTTTTTGACCCAAACAATCCAAAGTAAAAGAATAAATGCAAAATAGTTTGGTAGGCTTCAATTTTTTTTAATGCTTATTTGCAACACTGAATTTAACATGCCTGTGGATGGGCTCTGGTATTCCTGGCATGTGCTTATGCAGCCCTGTTCCTATTAAACAGCTCAGCCCTCCTTGTCTTTACCTACCAGTCACATTCAGCCCATGTGAGGAAAGACTGGTTCATTAACCTCATTCCACAAATTGGATCATAAGAATGTACCTTCAATTATGAGAACCTAGGTCAGCCAATGTGACTGAAGGTCAATTTAAAAAGTCATGCAGTCTTCCAGTTGCTCCTTCCTAGGGTCATTTGTGAGCTGGGATTAGCATGCAATGCTAAGACGGAGAACTCCCCAGCCAGGAGAGTTCAGTGTAGTGTAAAGCGTGTGGGCCTAGAGTCAGACAGACTAGCTCCATGACTTTGAGCAAGAGCATTAGAGTGTCTAAGCATCTGCTCCCTCGTCTATAACACCGTGTCATATGTAATATTTCTACAGAGGCTGTGTACATAAAGGACCTGCCCTGTGCCTAGAACAAAGAGGCCACTCAGTGAACAGTGGTGATGATAATAGTATAGATATCTCTTGGGTTGTTTTCTGTCTACCCACCTGCCTCTCCTCCATTTCTAATAACACCCCCATTTTTTTTTAGTAACTGCCCTCCCCCCTTCCTGTTCTATGTGGTTCTGAAGGAACCTCCAATCACAGTGCCGCGCCCCTTGACCATATGGATGGACTTCCGATCCAGGCCTTTGTAATCAGTGTTCCCCTTCCTCCTGACCCCAGGGATTGAGGGATTGGGTGAGTGGAGGCGGGAAGGACAAGTGAGTGAAGCAGAGTCTTTCTTCAGGACCTTATAGAAAGATGTTGAGAGAGAGAAGCTGTCATTCCCCTGGCGTGGCTGGACTGGGATGATATAAGCTCAGAGCTGTCTGCAGCCAAGCCACCTTTCACCTCCTGCACACAGGGAACACATCTTAAATAGGAGAGAAAACAGCCAACACAGAGAATAGCAAAACAGCAAGGGACAGAAAAAAATAATAATATTTATATCCCTGGATCCAGCCCCACCCCTAGATTTACCAGTGAAGTAAGTAAATAAATTCCCTTTGTAGCCTTAAGCTCATTTGAATTGAGTTTTTGCCCTTTGATTTAAAAGACTCCTGTCAAATAGAAATACACTTTTTTAAAAAGAAAGAAAAAGAGAAAGAGTACTAGAAAAGAAGGCATAGAAGCAATACCCAGAGGCATCTTCACATTCATTCCAGCAAAGAACAGAAGCCAGTAGGTGTCTGCATCACTGTGACACTGAAATGAGCCGCAGCTGAAATGTCACAGCCACTAAATCAGAGTCAGGCAACTTGCTGGAAGACAGGAAATACCAATGCGTTGTCACTGAGATTTCTCGCCCACAGCTTAGTCAGCAGAGGGAGGAAGGTGCGTTCCCTTGGCCAGAATTTCTCCCCTCTCCTCCCAGCCCCATCCCAAGATAGGGTGGCAGTGGCTAGCAAAGCCAGAGAAGTTGGCAGGGACCAATATTACGAGGGCCTCACCAAAATATAAAGGGGCTTGGATTTTCTCCAGTAAGCCACAGAAGTTGTTGAAAACTTTTAAGAAGGGGAATGACATGATCTTATGTTTTTGAAGCCTTTCTCTGGTCTGAGGGTGGTGACTGGACTGGAGGAGGACAAAGCTGGAAGCAGGGAAACCAGTGCAAAGTTTTAGGAACAATGAAGTAAGTACTTGACTGAAGACAAGGCAACAACGACCAGGAATAGAGAATGTACGCTTAGCAGATCAGATCTACGAGGCTTGGTGACTGATTGTCTGGAATGAGGCGGAGGCATGTAGGCAGAAAGAAGGAAGGGACCCAGACCATACAGTTACCAACCGACTTCAGGAATCCAGGAGGAAGGCGTGGACGAGGCGTGGTGGACAGGAAGGAGTTCGTGTTGGAACATGCTCGGCTGCAGACTCCATAGGGATATCCAGGCAGAGATGTCCACTAGAAACTGGGCCACCGGAGTCACTGCCTCTGTGGTCGTGGGCATGCTGCTTAACTTCCTAGAGCCCCAGTCTCCTGACTGGTCTGATAATCTTTTAATTAACTTGTCCAAGTCTGCCCAGCATAAAACATCATCCTTAAATAGGAAGAACTGAGACAGGGTCCTAATTACTCTGATGGTGAGACCCTTCAGAGGTCCATGCTCCTGGGAGAGCCTTCTACCCATGCCCCAACTCCTGTCTTATCCTAGGGAAACCCAAGGCTTCAGTAGCTCAGGCTTTGCCCTGAGGGTTTTCATGCAACTCAGTCTACTTAAAGGTGTGGGCCCTCTTTCTGGTCTCTGTGTCTATGACTGGAACACCCTTCTTCCACTGGTTTGCCTAAGGAACTCCTTTTCATCCTTCAAGACTTACTTCTGTCGCCAGCTCTGTTATTTAGGTTTTATCTGCCTCATCTCCCTGGAACAATACAAATGTTATCTTGCAATAAATCTTTCTTCCTTTAGTCACCAAATTGTCTAAGTAGCTGAAAGTCTGTGGGCCTTACCTATTATAATGCTAGGTGATGCAGTCTGAAACAATCTGAATTTAGACACCACTGAGGTGTGGGCCACTTACTAAGCTTTAATCTCTAAGCTCCAAACCCATTTCCAAGCTCTGCCCTGTTGTACTGATAGGCACTCTGCAAACCACATTTCTGCTTGGTCAGCAGTTCTCTGCCAGGCTCTGTTCTGCTAGAGGGACACGGTCTGCTCAGCAAGTCCTGTGAGCATCACACCAGCAATGCTTCTGTCTCCCTGTAGCAGCATTTCAGTCCAGTTTTCCAAAGCCTGTAAGACTAGCCTCATGGCAGCTGTTGCTTCCTTCCCAGAGGTCTGGTTCTCAAGCCCACAAGGCCCTTCTCTGAGCTCAGAGACACTGATCCCAGCAGAGCTGCACCTCCTCCTCAGAGGTCTGAGCTCAACTCCACAGGGCCCCTCTTCCATGTTTCTAAGTTGCAGTAACTCTAGTCTTTGTTCCCCAAACCCTGCGAGTTCTAGCTGTTTCCTGTCACTGCTGTCTCTGTGATATCTGGCTGCTCTTTTCCTACGTTTTTGGTTACTCAGTTAACAACTTTATATCTAGTTAGCAGTCTATATAGTAAGTTCTCTTTGTTCAAACAATTAATATGGTTCTGACTCCTGACTGGACAATAATGGTACAAGGTGTTTTTAATGGAAGCATATAATTGGCTTTTTGGATCTATACATTTTATGGGATTCATGAGTGATCTTTGACTGGCAAGACTCAACTCCTGAGCGTCTGGCCACCCTTAATGTGATTACGTAGCCCAACCCTTAAATGCCTGGCCACCTTGATGTAATTGGGCTGCTCAGCCCATCTACATGAATTCTTTCCAGAGTCTGGACCCCACCAGCTGGCCCATTCAACGGGGGCCGATGGGATGACCTAAGGTGGTGTGTCAGCTACAATGTGTACAGGGTCTCTCTTTCCAGTGGCAGGATAAGAAATAACCAGGCTTTGTCCAATATTCATGGTCCAAGGAGACATCGCCACCTTCGCTTCTCTACTGTCAGTATGGGTGGAACCTTGCCCTTCTGCCTAAAGACCTTCTCCTTCCTTCCCTACTGAGTCTAGGAAGGCAAGAAGCAGCATAAATTTTCTTGTACTCTATCCATACTCCATGCATTTGTGTCTCATCAAAAAGGTCTTTTCACCTGGAGGAAAAAACTGATCTGTGCCCAGTTGGACCTCCAGTACCAACCAATTAGTCCTGAACTAGATGAATGCAAAAGGTAGCTAAGACATAATGCAAGGAACTTCAGTTCACTGGGGAAGACAGACAATAGGTTTTTGATTAGGATACATGTTTGGTTACATGAAGCAGAGGTCCAAAATTGCAGTGAGTTAAATAAGTTTACTGCTATTCCATGAAAGAGTCCAGATATAGGTGGAGGGCTGGCAGGTCTGCCCTATTCCATGAGATTGTCCAGAGACCAAGGCTCTTTCTATCTTGTTGAACCACCATCCCCTGAGGGTCACCATTGACAACAGATCCAAGATGACTGGCTGTCATGTTCACATTCTACTCAGCAAAGTAAAAGAAGAGAAAAGAGGGCACACCCTTTCCTTCGAAGCTGCACCCATCACTTTCCCTCACACCCCACTGGCCAGAGTGGAGTCACATGGCCACAACTAGTACAAAGGATGCAGGGAAATATAGCCTTTATTTTCAGAGCAACCACGTGCCCAGCTAAAAACTAGGAATTCTATCTTTACAGAAGAAAGAGAAAAACAGACATTGAGAGCAACTAGCGGTCTGTATCCTAATAGATGATTATAATAATGTGGTAGGTGGTGTATATTAAAGATGGGTATAGTGAGGAGAGGGCCTGAGAAAGCTTGAAAGGTAGGAAGAACACATCCCAGAGTTTTAAGATTCCTAAGATGCAACATTTCCACCTGCTGACAAGGTCCAGATGTGGCGTGAGGCGGGTGGCTAGAGAAGCAAGAGTAAGTGCGTTTGACCTGAGAAAGTCAAAGATTTTCACCGTAGAATGTTGAGTGATTGTTTACATGGGCCTTGAACCTCACTGGAATAATAAATGCTATATGTTAGGGTGGCGAGAAATACTGCACAGGAGGCTGGGCAGTTGACCAGACATAAGTAACAGAGGTGAGGAAAGAGTCAAAGACTGCCGAGTTTTCATTCCTGGGAAAAGTCCTACCCACAAAAGTCCTGCATCCTTTGCAGGCTGTTTGGGATGAGGTGCATTTTTTATATACATCACATGAGTGAGACTTCAAAGAAAAAAATAGATTTACCCTGAGTCTAGAAAACTGAGTTACAAAGAGTGCCTATCTCTGAAACTAATGTTGCCAATCATAAAATATTGTACATAGAAGAGACAGTGGTCAGTGGCCTGGTTTGAACCTATTTGGGGATCAGCAGAAATGTAGGCAAATAAGCCAATTTGCCTAAAAGACTGAAGTGCCTTCTGGGGAAAAAACAAGTCATGCTGTATTTTTGCTAAACTTTGCATAAGTTTGTATATGAATCTGTATATGTTTGATGAATTGATGGAAGACCCAAACTGAAATTTATTAGTTAAGAGACTAAGGATTGTCCTGCAAGTAAACCTGTCCTAAAAGGAAGGAGCCCGGCACCATGAACTAATGCCATAAAGAAGCTTTGGTTATTCGAGGCTGGGGTGATGCTGAGAACAGTATAGTGTCAGCGGTTTGGATTTAGTGATTAAGATAGTGGACTTTGAGGTCAGGCTGCCAGTATCAGCAGGTAACCTTGGGCCAATAATTTAGCCTCTGAAGCCTCAGTTTCCCCCTCTGTAAAATGGAAATAATAAGAGAATGTACAATTTAAAGTAATGATTATTAAAGGGCTTATCACACAGCTAAGCACATAGTAAGCACTTGATAATTAACCATCTATACTAATAACAATGACACTCCGCAGGCCCACCCCCGGTGGATCCATACCTGAGTCCTGTGGAATACAGGTGGCATAGGAAGGAAAAAGCGCTGGTGGTGCATTTTGGCAAGTAGTACTTTGCAACCCCTCTAGCAGAGAGAAACACCAAGCTCCAAGATAAGAGGGCATTCCTCCCCACTCACAGATACCACACAGCTCTGGCTCTGTGAAAGCCCTGGGCGTCAGGACTCGGCTCAGACGGGCGGCACTGGGACCCAGCAGGAGACAGTAGGACCCAGGCTGGAGAGTGTTCGTCTCTATGCACATGGGAGAAACCTTCTGGAGACATCCAAAAATATTTCACAGGGTGAAGTCCTGATGGAGTGGGTAGGACAGGAGGCAGTGACATTTGTTTTGGGTCATTATGATTGAGGAGATGCCATTTGTACTAACAGGCAGGTATGTCAGGTCATATGAGAATGTTACCTGACAGCCAACCATTGCTGCAAATTGTATCATTGTACCAGGGCTCGACATCAACATATAACATCTTCTCTTCTTGCTCCAACTACTTTTACATGTTAATATTAAATCCAGTTTATCAATGATTCCACGCTTCAAAGGACATGCCAGTAGGCTTTCACTTTGGATAAGCCACAAGCACAGAGCTTGACTCCAAGGATTCCTCAAACTACTAAGTGATGACTTCTTTAAGTGAGAATGATCCAAACTATTGCATCCTCATTTCTACCAGCGACAAAGGTATCCTTCAATCCTGGGACATAAAAAAAAAAAAAAAAAGAAAGAAATTTAACTATGGTTTCTCCTAACAGAGCTTGCCAAGAGTTTTGGTCAACTATGTTTGAAGGATGAGACAGTTAAAAGTATTCCAGAGGGTAACCAATAACAGACATTTCCTTTTCTCTCAGATTCATTAAAAAGGAAACCAAATTTCTTGGCTAAGGAAAGAGCCAACTCTCTACTAAACTTGTAGGAGAAAAATCCTCTTGGCCAATCCAGAGTTCCTTGAATAAAAGGGAAGTGCAAGGCCATGGCTCTTGCAGAAAACAAATTGGTTCAGTCAAAAAAAGACTGTAGATCTGACAAGGAAAAAAAATGGCATGCTCAAGAGAAGATGAATTTTTACCATATTTCATTATAGAGGACAACAATGAAAGAAAAATGACTTCATCAATCCCATTCTAGAGCCCTGGTGAGACTAAGGATAAAAGAAGAAAGCCCCTGGAACTGGCTTCCTGTCATACGAGTTGCATCCATCAAGTCAGGGTGGCTTCAGAGGGGCACATGCGGTCACAGCTGACAGTGGATAAATCACAATTATCAAGACCTTATTAGCTATCGCCCCAGAGTTAAAGAGGGTCATTTGCCTCTTCTGGGTAGCAATCAATTGTTTTGAATGGGCTACAATTTATAAGGCCAAGGTCAAGGTATGGTGATGGAAAATCAGGTTAGATATCATAAATCCTCCAGCACCAATCCTTCTCTGAAGAAAAGTGCTATGAACTATTAACTCTGAAGACAGGTTTGTGGAAAATACAACAGAATCCAAAATCATAGTGAACTTTCTGATGGATAATACAGTACACCAGAAAAACCTACGAAGATTGAACTTTCTTCACTTGATAAGAAAACTGAATCCATCCTGCCTTTGATGCATATGGCGAATTATTCAGACCAGCAAGTACTCATTAAAGGGGAGAAAGACACTTTATAAAAGAAGGATCCTCTTGTTTCTCCTCTTCGTTCTCTTGCTGATTCAAGAGACCCCAGGCCCCAAAGGAATGGCTCACAAGCTCACAACCATGAGGTTGGCACTGACTGAAATGAGGGGATAATTCTGTCTTGGTGTCTTTTTGTCTCTAATCATCAAGAAACAAACTACCAAAAAAATAAACAGAAAAAAATGTAATTCTCAACTGCCCTAATAAAAGATGTGTTGAAACCTTTTAGAATTGTCATAAAATATTAACTATTGGTAAACCTAGGTAAAGGGTTTATACTGTTACTTGCACCATTCTTTCAACTTTTCTGAATGACTGAAATTATGCCAATTAAAATTCTGGGAAAAAATTATTGTCATAGTTGGTACTAAAGTAAAGGTAGCTGTCATTTAATTCATAAAAATAATTTTGTGAACTCCTTGTATTTGTTTTCCTTAAAGAGTGGTTACCTTGTTACTGGCATAATAAATGGTTTCTATTTTTATGTATCCCAAGTTTTTATACCCAGCATTGTACCAACTAGGAATACCTATAAGTCAGTATTTCCATACCAATCACAACAAATACTTAATGAATTAACCAACCTGTGTCCTTGTTTGGCAATTTCAAAAAACTTTGAAGACAAAAAAGCAAAAATTAATGTCATCTCCAATGAGAATCTTTAACATAGTTGGATCAAGGAAGAAAAACATGAATCAATTTTCTAAACTTTGTATGAAGCTGAAAAAACAAAGTTTTATTAAGCCCATGAGAAATGACCTATTTCTCAAACGAGTCTTGTTTAGAAATGTCAGAAATTAGAGATTGTTCTTGAAAATCAATGAAAAATGAGAATAAATCTGATAAATTCCCCAGACCCAGGAAGGGAAACAGGAAAACGTGAATCCAAAATTGTCTCTGGATTCCCAGCTAGTTGAACAAACCTTAACAGTAAATCAAATTCTTCAGTTAAAACTGCATTTTTCTAAAGATTTCTAAATAGACAAAAGCAAAATGCTTCAGAAGCACATTGGCACGAAAACTTCCAAAGGTTCAAAATGTGTTCCTTTGCGATCTCCCACTGCTTTCTCCCACTGCTGTTCAACACTTATCTCCTAAAATGATCCACTGGAAATGCTACATTTATCATCCATTATTACATCTCAAAGACTCACTAGCTTACATATATTTCTAACTACTCAGTGACAATTTATATCTGCTTTAGTAATCAGTCATAAGTATATTTTTTAACCAGAATCTTATTTAAAAATACTGTGATCTTCCACTACCATGTCAAATTAAAAATAAAATTCTAGTTGCATTGCTAATTTTAATAAATTTTAGAAAATTTGGGGGATGGTATAAAAGTTTCCTTGATTTACTTACATTTTTACATTATTTATGCTGAGGATTTAGTGAAAACAGCTAAGCATCTTTAAGGGAAAAATTGTCCTGGAAATATATTTTTTTTGCTAGCTAAACTTTAATGTAAATAATTAAGTGGACTTTTGCTTTCCAGGCTCCTAACTAGAGGATTGATATATCAGAGAAGATTAAAAATTAGTATGAGAAAAAATCTAAGGCAAAAAAATATATATATATATTGCACATGTAACTGTAGGTTAATGATACCAAAATAAATTGTAAATAAAAAAAAATTAGTATGAGAGATGGCAGAAATGGACAGCAGAGGCAAATCCCCAGAAACCCAAAAGGTGGGCAGCTAGTCTATAAAGCAAGGATAGATATCTAATAGCTCTACAAACTGATAGGTGAGCCATGAAGCACACCAAGAGATCCTGGAATCTCACAAATACTCAGATATAGGCCTTGCTGAAGAGAAAGCCCAGATCCCACCCTCAGAACATTTGAGACTACTGGCAAACTAAATCAAACTGCAAAAAAGTACCCCCCAGTTCAATGTCAGATTAGACCCATTCTTCCACTCAAATACCCTCATATTTACCTCTTTGAAGGTAAAAGTTATTTATTCCAGGTTCTACTATTCTTTTTTATTAAATGCCCAGAATGCAATTAAAAGTCACAAGACACATAAAAACAAGAAAATATGCCCGAAGATCATTAAAGAAAACAGTCAATAAAAACAGATCCAGAGAAGTCTCAATGTTGAGACTATTATACTAGACTTCAGATAACTGTGATAAAAATGCTAAAGTAGCTAATGGGAAAGTTGGAAAAGATGTTTGAAGAGATGACTATTTAGACAGAGATATGCAAACTATTTTTAAAAAGAATCTAATGGAAATGTTAGAAATGAAAAAATGATGTCAGAAGTGAAGAATTCATTAGATGGGTGTAACCACAGATTGGAAAAAGCAGAGGACAGGATCAGAGAGCCAAAAATAGATCAATGTATTCAAACTGAAAAACAAAGAAGGAAAAACAAGTGCCAGAAAATAAATAAATTAATAACAGATCTGTGGGAAATATCAAATGGTATCTGGAATCCAAGAAGCAGTGGAGGAAGAAAGGGATGCAGAGGAAATATTTGAAGATATACTGCCAAGAACTTTCCAAAATTAATTAGACAACAATCCAAGATTTAAGAATCTCACTGAGTACCAAGCAGGATAAACATAAAGAACTGACCTAGTGATACCAAAATCAAATTTATGAAAAATAAAAATAAAAAGCAGCCAGACTGGAGGTGGGGGTGGGGAAGAGGGAATACATTATATATACATAGGAGAGGATACAAATAAAGGGTGACTTCACCACATCAATAAAAAGGACAAAAATCACAGGATCATCTCAATAGATGCTGAAAAGCATTTGACAAAATTCAACATCCATTCATGATAAAATCTCTCAACAAAATGGGTATAGAGGGCAAGTACCTCAATGTAATAAAGGCCATATATGACAAACCCACAGCCAACATCATACTTAACAGCGAGAAGCTGAAAGCTTTTCACCTAACAAGACAGGGATGCCCACTATCCCCGCTTTTATTCAACATAGTACTGAAGGTCCTAGCCATGGCACTCAGACAACACAAAGAAATAAAAGGCATCCAGATTGGTAAGGAAGAAGCCAAACTGTCACTATTTGCAGATGACCTGGTATTGTACATAAAAAACCCTAAAGAATCCACTCCAAAACTACTAGAACTAATATCTGAATTCAGCAAAGTTGCAGGATACAAAATTAATATACAGAAATATGTTGCATTCCTATACACTAACAATGAACTAACAGAAAGAAAAATCAGGAAAACAATTTCATTTACAATTACATCAAAAAGAATATAATATCTAGGTTAACCAAACCAAGGAGGTGAAAGATGTATACTCTGAAAACTACAAGACACTCAAGAGAAATTAAAGAAGACTCCAATAAATGGAAATATGTCCCATGCTCATGGATAGGAAGAATTAATATTGTCAAAATGGCTTAACTAAAGAAATCTACAGATTCAATGCAATCCCTAGCAAAATACCAACAGCATTCTTCAACAGACTGGAACAAATTGTTCTAAAATTCATAAGGAACCACAAAAGACCTGAAACAGCCAAAGCAATCCTGAAAAGGAAGAATAAAACTGAGGGAATTACACTCCCCAACTTCAAGCTCTACTATAAAGCCACTGTAATCAAGACAATTTGGTACTGGCACAAGAACAGACCCATAGATCAATGGAACAGAATAGAGAGCCCAGATATAATCCCAAGCATATATGGTCAATTAATATATGATAAAGGAGCCATAAATATACAATGGGGAAATGACAGCTTCAAGAACTGGTGTTGGCAAAACTGGACAGCTACATGTAAGAGAATGAAATTGGATTACTGTCTAACCCCATACACAAAAGTAAACTTGAAATGGATCAAAGACCTGATGTAAGTCATGAAACCATAAAAGTCTCAGAAGAAAACATAGGCAAAAATCTCTTGGACATAAACATGAGCAATCTTTTCCTGAACACATCTCCTCAGGAAAGGGAAACAAAAGCAAAAATGAACAAATGGGACTACATCAAACTAAAAGCTTCTGTACAGCAAAGGACACCATCAGTACAACAAAAAGGTATCCTACAGTATGGGAGAATATATTCATAAATGACATATCCAATAAGGAGTTAACATCCAAAATATATAAAGAACTCAAACACCTCAACACCCAAAAAACAATAACCTGATTAAAAATGGGTGAAGGATCTAAACACACACTTCTCCAAAGAAGAAATTCAGATGGCCAACAAGCACATGAAAAGATGCTCCATATCGCTAATCATCAGGGAAATGCAAATTAAAACCACAATGAGATATCACCTCATACCAGTTAAGATGGCCAACATCCAAAAGGCAAGGAACAACAAATGCTGGCAAAGATGCAGAGGAAGGGGAACCCTCCTACACTGGTGGTGGGAATGTAAATTAGTTCAACCATTGTGGAAAGCAATATGGAGGTTCCTCAAAAAACTAAAAGTAGAAATACCATTTGACCCAAGAATTCCACTCCTAGGAATTTACTCGAAGAAAACAAGATCCCAGATTCAAAAAAACATAATGCACCCCCTGTGTTTATCGCAGCACTATTTACAATAGCCAAGATATGGAAGCAACCTAAGTGTCCATCAGTAGATGAATGGATAAAGAAGATGTGGTATATATACACAATGAAATATTATTCAGCCATAAGAAGAAAACAAATCCTACCATTTGCAGCAACATGGATGGAGCTAGAGGGTATTATGCTCAGTGAAATAAGCCAGGCAGAGACAGACAAGTACCAAATGATTTCACTCATTTGTGTAGTATAACAACAAAGCAAAACTGAAGAAATAAAACAACAGCAGACTCACAGACTCTAAGGAATTAGGAGATACCAAAGGAAAAGGGGTGGGGAGGCTGGGTGGAGAGGAAGGGATAAGGGGATTAAGGGGTATTATGATTAGCACACATAATGTAGGGGGGTCACGGGGAAGGCAGTATAGCACAGAGAAGACAAGTAGTGACTCTATAGCATCTTACCACACTGATGGACAGTGACTGCAATGGGGTATGTGAGAGGGAGTTGATAACATACGTGAATGTAATAACCACAATTTGCTCATGTGAAACCTTCATAAAATTGTAAATCAATGATACCTTAATAAATAAATAAGGGCTGATTTCCCCCTGGAAATAAATGTTGGAAGACAATGGAGAAATTTCTGTATGTTAATAAAAGAAAAAAATAACTGTCAACCTAGAATTCCATATTCAGTGAAAATATTTTTCAAAAATGAAGATGAAATAAAGATATTCTTAGATAGAAGCTGAGAGAATAGTCTCCTCAAATCTTTACTATGAGAAATGTGGAAAGTAGTTCTTCAGGCTAAAAAGAAATAAAACCTGATAGAATGCTACTACTGGGAAAAAAACGGAGAGCAAAAGAAAGGATAAATTATCTGAGTAAATGTTTAACAATTTTTTTAAACTTCTTTAAAATACCATTAATTTTTAAAGCAAAAATAAAAAACAGTAAGTTGAGAAACGTATAGCATATGTACTAGAAAAATTTAAGCACCAGGAGCACAAAAGGATAAAGGTAAATGGAATAGCACTGTTGTAATGTCCCTACACTGTTCATGAAATAGTATGCTATTATTTGGTACATTGTGATAAAGTAATCATGCATTTAACTTATACATATTGATAAAGTAAACATACATACGTGTAATACTTACCCTTACGAGCAAGTTACTTACCTAAAAAAGCTTTGCCTTAAGTTAAATCTGATCTTCCAATAGAAACAATGGCATTGGAAGAGGTTGTTCCTATCCAAGAGCCTAGTATCACAAATCCCCTATTTATTTACCCATAAATTATCTATCTATTCAATATAAAATTTCCAAAATGTATATAGACCAAAGTAAAACAATAACCAACACATGCATTTTCCACTCCCTAAGTTATATAGTATCCAAGACTTATAGTCCTTATATTGATGTTTCATTTTTTCTACTACATACAAGAAGATACAGAAACACACATAATAAAAATCAAAAAGGTTTAAAGACATTCCACTTTTTCTAAAATGTTTTCCTGATCACAAAATTAATGCATGCTTATTTTTAAATTTTATAACTATGTGAGGTGATGGGTGTTAACTAAACATTGTGGTCATCATTTTACAATATATTAACTAATCAAATCATTGTCGTATACCTTAAACAAATATAATGTTATATGTCTATTATATCTCCATAAAATTGGAGAGAGGAAAAAAAAGCAAACATAGAAAGGGAAAGTCACAAGAACCCCATTCCCCGAAGACAGACCACTGCTTACCATTTGGTACGTCCTCCTGATACTTCTACAGATACACTAACACACATATGTAATGAGATTGTCAAGTTTAATTTGCTACAATGCGTATTAGACACCAGATTAAGAGCCTGTTTTCTAGGCTCTTCCTAGGAACTTTCCTTTCCTTGGACTTCAGTTACCGTCTATCTATGACTCCCATATATATGATACGTATCTAAGTCTATTTACATATCTATATATGCATCTATTTCTAAATATATCCTCAGTCCAGATCCATTTCCTGATTATATCTCCATATTCATCAGACTAGTCTTCTCCACTCATATATTTCACTTGACATCAAACAGTATATCAAAAACTGAAACATTTTCTCCTGTGCCAAATGCATTCATCTCTTTAATTTTTTTAATGGAAGTATCATTAATATACAATCTTAAATTGGTTTCAGGTATACAACACAGTAGTTCAAACAGTTACCCACAATATTAAATCCTCACCCATGCTAGCACAGCTACTGTCAACATAAGATGTTACAGAATTGGCTATATTCTCCATGCTGTACTACCATCCCCATGACCAACTTATATTATGAATGAGAATTTCTGTGCCCCTTTATGACCCCCACCTTCCCTCCAGTCCCTCCCCATGGTCACCACCAGTCACTTCTCAGTGTCTCTGAGTCTGTTGTTGTCTTGTTCGTTTTTTTTGTTTTGTTTTTAGAGTCCATAAGTAAGTGAAATCACATGATATTTGTCTTTCTCCAACTGGCTTATTTCACTGAGCATAATACCCTCTAGGCCCATCCATGTTGTTGCAAATGGCAGGATTTCTTTCTTTTTATGGTTGAATAATATTCCATTGTGTATATGTACCACCTCTTCTTTATCCATCCATCTATTGGTGGCACTTTGATTGCTTCCATATCTTGGTTATTGTAAATAATGCAGTAATAAACATAAGGATACATATATCTTTTAGAATCAGGGATTTTTTTTCTTCAGGTGAATTCCTAGAAGTGGACTTACTGGGTCAAATGGTATTTCTATTTTTAGTTTTTTGAGGAATCTCTATACTTCTTTCCACAGTGGCTGTACCAAATGACATTCCCACCAACGGTGTAGGAGGTTCCCTTTTCTCCACATCCTCCTCAACACTTGTTATTTCTTGTCTTTTGGATACTGGCCACTCTAACTAGTGTGAGGTGATATCTCACTGTGGTTCTAATTTGCATTTCCCTGATGATTAGTTGTTGTGGAACATCTTTTCATGTGCCTGTTGGCCATTTGTATCTCTTTTTTAGACAAGTGTCTATTCAGGTACTCGGCCCATTTTTTAATCAGGTTGTTTTTTGGGTGTTGAGACATATAAGTCTTAATATATTTTGGATGTTAACCCCTCATGAGATGAGTCATTTACGAATATATTCTCCCATACTGTGGGATGCCTTTTTGTTCTGCTGCTGATGTTTGCTGTACAGAAGCTTTTTAGTTTGATGTAGTCCCACTTGTTCATTTTTTGTTTCCCTTGCCAGTGGAGATATGTCCAGAAAAAAATTGCTCATGCTATGTTCAAGAGAATTTTGCATATGTTTTCTTCAAAGAGTTTTATGGTTTCATGTCTTACATTCAGGTCTTGATCTATTACGACTTTATTTTTGTGTATGAAGTTAGATAGTAATCCAGTTTATTTTCTTGCATGTAGCTGTCCAGTTTTCCCAACACTGCTTATTAAAGAGACTGTCTCTACCCCATTTTATGTTCATGGCTTCTTTGTCATATATTAACTGACCATGTATGTATGGGTTTATAGCTCGTCTCTCTATTCCAGTCCATTGATCTATGGGTCTGTTCTTGTGTCAGTACCATACTGTTTTAATTACTGTAGCTTTGTAGTAGAGCTTGAAGTCAGGGAGCGTAATCCCCCCAGCTTTACTCTTCCTTCTCAGGATTGCATTGGCTCTTTGGGGTCTTTTGTGGTTCCATATGAAGTTTAGGATTATTTGCTCTAGTTCATTGAAAAATACTCTTGATATTTTGGTAGGGATTTCATTGAATCTGTAAATTGCTTTGGGCATGATGGCCATTTTGACAATATTCAGTTTTCCTATCTATGAGCATGGGATAGATTTCCATTTCTTTGTGTCTTCTTTAATTTGTGCCATCTTATAGTTTTCAGAATAGTCTTCCGCCTCCTTCGTTAGTTTTATTCCTAGGTATTTCATTCTTTTTGATACAATTGTAAATGGAATTGTTTTCCTGACTTCTCTTTCTGCTAGTTCGCTGTTAGTATATAGGAATGTAACAGATTTCTGTGTTAATTTTGTATCCTGCACCTTTGCCGAATCCAGTTATTAGCTCTAATAGTTTCTGGGTGGAGTTTTTAGGGTTTTCTATATACAGTATCATGTCTTCTGCAAACAGTGATAGTTTTATTTCCTCCTTCTCAATTTGGATGCCTTTTATCTCTTTCTCTCTTTATCTTGTCTGATTGCCATGGCTAGGACTTGTTGAATAAAAGTGGGGAGAGTGGACATTCTTGTCTTGTTCCTGATCTTAGAGGAAAAGCTTTCAGCTTTTCACCATTAATGATGATAGCTGTGGTTTTGTCTTATACAACCTTTATGTT
>JAQQAC010026072.1:65831464-65847675 GCA_029783875.1 Phataginus tricuspis | reverse complement strand
TTGCAACAACATGGATGGGGCTAGAGGGTGTTATGCTCAGTGAAATAAGCCAAGCCGAAAAAGACAAGTACCAAATGATTTCACTCATATGTGGAGTATAAGAACAAAGAAAAAAAAACTGAAGGAGCAAATCAGCAGCAGACTCACAGAACCCAAGAACGGACTAACAGTTACCAAAGGGAAAGGGACTGGGAGGATGGGTGGGATGGGAGGGACAAGGGGGAAAAAGGGTCATTACGATTAGCCGACATAATGTGGGTGGGGGCCACGGGGAGGGCTGTACAACTCAGTGAAGACAAGTAGTGATTCTATAGCATCTCACTATGCTGATGGACAGTGACTGTAATGGGGTATATGGGGGGCTTGATGATAATGTGGAGTCCAGTAACCATAATGTTGCACATGTAATTGTAGATTGATACCAAAAAAAAAAACACTAAACAAACAAAAAAGCAAGCTGCTGAAACCAGAAATCATCATATTCAGCTCTTGAACCGAACTGGAAATGGTCTGTAACACTGAGCCCAGAGACATCAAGGTTATGTATCACTGTGCACTTTTATAATTAGACCTTCTACTGATTTCATGAAGATTTGAACTCCCAGGGGCAAGGGAGAAAAAATTCAGTCTGCTCTGAAACATAATCTGTTTTGCTACGATATGTTTGTGGAACATCAGTCATCTCACACGTGACTGATACAACACAGGAGTTGCATTGTTTCATATGGGATTTTTCACAAATTATGGGAGCCAGATTAGTGGGAAAAGAATTATACCCTTCAGCAAAAAACATCCCTCAGCTCAGCTGCTGCACAACCAGGAGTCCTTGTAGCTCTATTTTAAGGAAATTAAAAATTTGCATCTGCACCCAGTCTCCCTCTCCAGAAAGGCACAGGCCAGCCTAGCTCTCAGCTAGTGGTAAGTCGCACTGGCATTTCCACCTCCTCAAAGGCAGCCCACACCACCTGCATTACTTATACATTTCCAGTCTGCCCATGCATTTTTAATATCCCCTGGGGCAGCCTCCAGCCTGCTTGCCCAGGCTATCCACGTTATCCCCCAAGATGCCAATTATTGTTTTTGTTAGTGCCTGCTTACTAAATTGCATAGATTTTGAGTGGTCTGCTCCAAAGCTATTTTCCCATGAACCCTTTATTAGGAGATTTTTCAAGAACATATGTAACAAGTGATGGCTGAAATTCTTGTATTAATAATAATTCTACTTCTTGTAACTATTGACCATAAGTAGTAGCTATCATTTCCTAACTATTATTTTTTTAAGCACCTCAATTTATGAAAAGTAGATCTATTAAGTAGATAGTCCAGAACATACAGTTTTACATATTAAATCTGAGCATGGGAGGTGGGGTTTTAAAAAATCAAAAGAATTTATCTTATCTTTGTTTCTGCATACGATAAATGTTACAACACTCAAAGCCTGGGTGGGTCAAAAACCCTTTCTGAAGCAATGGAGACAGGACCCACAGTCACCTCTACTAACAAATCACTGGTGTCACATGAATGACGAAAACCTAGACTATGTGTGCTGCCCCCTCTACCAACCTCCCATGACTCTCCCGGTCCACCCTGGCACAGACACTAGCTCTTGTGTAGCACGGTTTTCATCTTCATCCTTCCCTGAAAGCTGCTAAAGAAAAGTTACAATATCCTAAGGAGTACAGATAGGGGATATTTTGATATTCTCACTTAGCCAACTAAGTACCAGGCTGTACAAAACAAGCCAGAGCAGCTGTCATCAACTAAAGCACAGGAGCCCTAAAGGTAAAAGACTTTCCAGAAGGTTAGGCCCAATTGAGGGGAATCTGTTTACAGATCTTCAGCTTCCACTCCCCTAAAGCTCATCTGAAAACTGTTGTGATCTGTTAGTTCCCCTACCCATCCCCCCTTACAACTTCTCTTCTCTCACTTTACTTCCTGAATCTTACAATTCTGCATTTCCCCAGTGTACAAAATAACCTCTGGGGCAGCAAACAGAGGAATGCTATCTTGAGCTGTACTCTATCATATTCAGGTATACAAATCCTGGCATCGCTCCAAGCCTCACCTACTATTCCATCTAATAATCTGAATTCGGAAGTGAGATGCCTTTCCAACTGGGGTCCAGCAGAATAGCTCCCACAAAGGAGGATGGCCAGAAGAAGGGCTATTCTGCCATCAACAAGGTGGTGGTGCCCAGAGAATACATCTTCAGCATCAACAAGGCCATCCATGGAGTGGGCTTCAAGTGTGCCCCTTAAGCATTCAAAGAGCTCTGGGAATCTGCCACGAAGGAGATGGGAACTCCAGATGTGTGCATTGACAGCAGGCTCAACAAAGCTGTCTGAGACAAAGTAGTAAGAAATGTTCCATACTGTATCCATGTGCAGTTGACCAGAAAACATAATGAGGATGAAGGCACAAAAAAAGGTCTGTATGTGGTTTACCTATATACCTGTTACCACTTTCAAAAATCTACAGTCAATGTGGATGAGAACGACCACTGAATATCAAATAAAGTTATAAAACTGGAAAGAATAAGAAAGATGAGACAGAAGTGAAGGTGTTTATATAATCACTATTTGAACAGAAAAAAGACACGAGCTTTTTCTGACAGGAAGTAAAGCTGGCCTTGCCTGTTTCGCTTCACAGTGAGGACTGACTTTGCCAACTGTGTTCTGTGATAAATATTTTCTATGAACTGCCTAAGAAAAAATATACAAAAATATTTTTGAAGTAGCTTTAAGGTTTAAACAAAAATAGGCAATAATAAAATACATGTATGAAGCCAAGAAATTAAATCCTTTGTAACTGTCTAAATTTACTATGAATGATTTCAGATGTTAATTTAAACGAGCAGGATGTTACACGCTACATGCTTTTTGTTTTTCTGAGGGGAGGCTACACAAACAAGAAGTCTGAACGCCAGTGGGCTGGAGGATTGGAAGTATTGATTTGTCAGCTACAGTTATTTCTACCTCTGCTTCCCCCATTTAGTGGCCCCCCACCCGAACAGAGAGCTGCATTCACTTCTACAAAAGGAAGACGAAAAGGAAATGGCACAAAATACACAAGACTGAAGATCATTGGGAAGAAATTCTCCTACATAAGTTTGAAGGTAGTACGAAATGTTCAGGTTTTATCAAGGTTATTCTGAAATCCCATTTTGCTTGAAAGTACCTTGATAAATCTTTCTAAAAGCTATCAAGCTTCTAAGATTACTTTTCCAGAAGTAACTTTTGCCTAATCATCAAACCACACACTGATTTTTCACTGGACTGCTATTTAAAGCATCAGGTGATTCTCCATTTACATTTCCTTCAAATGAAGAGCTCACTAGGAAAAAAGTTCTCGTAGAAGACTCTGGTGAATTAGGATTTTAATAATAATTTCCTTTACTGAATAGCCCAGCAGAAGCTCTGCCAAAGACAGAGACAATGATCTAAAGGTCCTCACCAGCAGAAATGTAAGTTTTCTTGTTCATTTTGTTTGTTGTGTTTATTTACAGTTTAGAAAACACACTTTATATAGAAAATATACAAAACAAAAAAACAAGATACTTAACTGCAGGGAATGGTATCACTCATAATTAGTACTATGAAAGTGGCAGAGCAATATGTATTCCTCAAACACCTCTCTATTGGCTTATATAATATAATCTCCGCTCTCACCAAACCATGCACCATCAAACAACAGCTACTAAGAGTACTTTCCAGGTATTCACAGATATCAAAGGGAGAGATGCACAGCGAACTGCTGGCACTGGTTGCCCCAGGGTGGCTGGAGCAGGGTGGAAAGAAGAATTTCACCATCTACCTTTTTGTACCTTTCGAATTCTAAATCATGAGATGTATAACCTATTTTTTATTTACCATTTGGGAATCTGTATTTTCTAAACTCTCAAATACTTTAATTACTCTAGTATATTAAGGTATGAAGAAAAAGCCTTAATTCTAGCTATAAGCAACTGAGGATAGAGCAAAAATCTAAGAAAATTAATTACCTTAGTTGCTACTGAAAATAACATATGGCTTAATAATGTTAATGCTCTTTTTTCATTACCCTTCAAAGCCCACCTCAATCCAAAACCTATCAGTGCTTCAATCCTTGCCTCCTTTCATCGCCCTTATCTATTCAAACCCTACAACCAAAGTAAACCTTTTCCAAACTGAAAATCAGATTGTATTACTCTTCTCTCAAAACCTTCTGCAGCACCCTTTTTCACCAAGATTAAAAACCTAAAGTCATTACATTGGCCTCCAGGGCTTCCCCTGATTCTGACCACACAGCCTACAGTTCTCTGCCAGGCTCAATCTACTGTAGCCCTCACCTGCCTGCCTCAGTGATGGCCTTCACGCATGCCAGGCAGGCTCTGGACTCTAAGACTTTGCACTGGCTGTTCCCTCCACCAGCCATTCTCTTCCCTGAGATTTTTACCCAGCTAACTCCCTACCCTTTATGTTTTACTGAATTATTCCTTTTTCAGTGAAGCCCCTCCTGATATTCTCTTTAAAAAAAGCAACTCCAGGACTATATCAAGCTGAAAAGCTTCTGTACAGCAAAGGACACCATCAGTAGAACAAAAAGACATCCTACAGTATGGAAGAATATATTAATAAATGACATGTGATAAGGGGTTGACATCCAAAATATATAAAGAACTCACGCACCTTAACAAACAAAAAGCAAATAATCCAATTAAGAAATGGGCAGAAGACATGAATAGACACTTCTCCAAAGAAGAAATTCAGATGGCCAACAGGCACATGAAAAGATGCTCCACATCGCTAATCATCAGAGAAATGCAGATTAAAACCACAATGAGATATCGCCTCATACCAGTTAGGATGGCCAACATCCAAAACACAAACAACAACAAATGCTGGTGAGGATGTGGAGAAAAGGGAACCCTCCTACACTGCTGGTGGGAATGCAAATTATTAGTTCAACCATTGTGGAAAGCAGTATGGAAGTTCCTCAAAAAACTCAAAATAGAAATACCATTTGACCCAGGAATCCCACTCCTAGGAATTTACCCTAAGAATGCAGCAGCCCAGTTTCAAAAAGACAGATGCACCCCTATGTTTATTGCAGCACTATTTACAATAGCCAAGAAATGGAAGTAACCTAAGTGTCCATCAGTAGATGAATGGATAAAGAAGAGGTGGTACATATACACAATGGACTATTATTCAGCCATAAGAAGAAAACAAATCCTACCATTTGCAACAACATGGATGGAGCTAGAGGGTATTATGCTCAGAGAAATAAGCCAGGTGGAGAAAGACAAGTATCAAATGATTTCACTCATCTGTGGAATATAAGAACAATGAAAAAACTGAAGGAACAAAACAGCAGCAGACTCACAGAACCCAAGAATGGACTAACAGTTACCAAAGGGAAAGGGACTGGGAAAATGGGTGGGAAGGGGGGAAAAAGGGGAAAAGGGGGTATTACAATTAGCACACATAATGTAGCAGGGGTTAGGGGGCATACGGGGAAGGTAGTATAGTACAGAGAAGACAAGTAGTGATTCTATAGCATCTCACTACAGTGATGGACAGTGACTGTAATGGGGTATGTGGTGGGGACTTGATAATAGGGGGAGTCTAGTAACCATAATATTGCTCATATAATTGTACATTAATAATAGCAAAATTTAAAAAATATATACAAAAAAAAAAGAATTTGAACAACAATAAAAAAAAGTTCCACAAGAACAGGGATGTTCGTCTCATTTGCTCACTGACGCCTTACAAGCACTTAGGCCAGCATCTGGCACAAAGGGCACACAGAGGAATCTGGTGAATTAATAAATGGCCCCAACCTGCTTTTTCAATTTTCCTTGCCACCTATTCTCACTTAAAGAATCCCTGCTCCACCAGTCAGCCTGTCATTCTCACCACTGCAGCAAACCTGTGTTGCAACCACATCTTCTCATCTGGGGAGAAAAAGCACTCAAGTACCTCCTGAAGAGTCCTCTGAGCTCTCCCAGCACACTATGCGCTTCCTGCCCTGAGCCCCAGAGCACTTGCTGCCCAGTTCCCTCGAGGGCCTGATCCATCTGAGAACATGTGTAAATGCTGAATTTTCCTGAAACTTGGCTCTAATTTCTCTCAAAGAACAAATGAAGTCCTTCTTGGAAACTTACTACAGAACTCAGTACTTTAAAAATGAGGGGAAAAAAAATGTTCCTAAGGCTGTATTTTTTTTCCACTCAAAAGTCTTGTAAGAAAAGAAATGTATATTATTATAGCTTTATTAAATATTAAAATGTCAGTGAGAAAACTGTTGCCGGATCTGAATAACCCTACTCAAAAGGTATGGCGTCTCCCTTCATCTCCTGAACTTACTCCAACAGCTGAGGAAGGCCTACAGGATCTGACCTCCACTCCTACTATGCAACGCCCTTCACTCTGCCCTGCCACGCTGGCCCCTCGGCGTCCCTGAAACATGCCACACACACTAGTGCTTTGCAGGGGGAGCATTCATACTTATTGTTCCTCTTGCCTGAATGTTTACTCCCCTGGAATTCTCCCCGTGCTTAAATCTTTCTAAATGCCCCCTTCCTGATCACTCTACAGAAGGGCACGCCCCCCTTACTTCCTCTTCTGTTTTACTTTTCTCCGTAACAGCTATGACAACCTAACATTATACATTCTTTTGTTTATTTATCCAGTGGCATTATATTTTTGTTTTATTCAGTTACAGCCCCACTATCTAGAATATCTAGCAATAGAAGGTACATAGTACTTATGGAATACAGAATTCAGCAAACATACACATTTTACAATGTGTAGACAGAGCAATGCACATTCTGCTAACATTTGTTAAAGTGAATCAAAGTTCTTTTAATCTACAGCATTTTCTACTTTTTCAAATTTGAAGTCTCTCCAAGAGCTGAATTCTGTTCATCAGCAATAGCCAAGCTCCAAAGCTACTCTAAAAGGTGTTTAAAATCAAGTCTCTTTTACCATTCCCAAATATTTCTGCAATTGCTTTGAAATGTCAAGTCAATACATAAACAATGTTTCTCCAGCACTATTTGTGTGCCCTGCACTGTGGTTGAAAAATCTCTTTC
Organism: Phataginus tricuspis; assembly: GCA_029783875.1. Taxonomy (NCBI): domain Eukaryota; kingdom Metazoa; phylum Chordata; class Mammalia; order Pholidota; family Manidae; genus Phataginus; species Phataginus tricuspis. The sequence goes on along the minus strand of JAQQAC010026072.1, from coordinate 65,840,597 downwards.
CTTAAAGAAACAAGGACTATCTTTCAGGAGAACTCTAATTCCTGACATAAACCAAAATACTGCCCACATTTGGGCTTAAAATAAATAGAAATATAAAATGCCATGGAAACACAAGCCTTAGAAAATGGCAAATATAATCCAGCAACTACAGAATAAAACTTTATTTTTTTTTAAAAGCTAAAATAACTTTTACTTATTCTTCAAAAATTTTTAATAAGATTATTTTTAATTTTTCCACCTCCCCTCAACAGCGCGGTTACAATGTTATTCAATGAGACACTTCAGGGAGTTGTCTCACTGGTTACAAAACCTGGTCTTCTCCTTTCCCACTGATGGCTGCCAGTAAGGAAAGGAGGCTTTTGAAACATGTTAAAAAATTTCCCCTCCAGAGATGGGAGGTGGTTCTCTTTGGCTACAGTATTCATTGTAATATTTAGCACTTATGTGATTCATTTTATTGTTACCTTCTGGTTTAATGCTTATTGTTCCTCTTGCCTGAATGTTTACTCCCCTGGAATTCCTCTGGAATGCAGGTGTCACATCCCTTTTTTGTATGATAGAAACTATGTCTGCACATGGAAAAAGTTCAAATATTGGTTGACAAATCAAAAGCTAATGTGTCATTTCAAATGTGGTATCAGAAGACAGATGAGAAAATCTAGGATACAGGACCTAGCATGGAAGGATTTACAAGACAGAGTCATAGGTCTGATTGTTTCAAGAACTGTTTACAATGTGTCTGACTTTACAGATGCATTTCCTTAAAAACACAAATTATTTTTTGGGAATCACATTTCCTACTTAATTTCAAAAACCCTCATATTCAATTGGCACTGACATGTCAATTACAATAGCTATTAACGTCTAGCTACTTGATTTGGGAAGAAATAGAGAAGCAAATTCAGATGCTAATGGATACCCCTATAAAGTGTGCAGACTTTAAACAATTAGAGCAGGTTATCGGTTTTCCCTAAAATAATAGCAACTTCAAATTAAAGGAATTATAGCAGTGAAATGTAAACTAATGCATTTACTTTCTTCTAGCATTCTCCTCTATCCAGAATATCTAACACAGAGATCATTTTTCAGACAGACAAATATCTCTTACACTAAATTTTAGGTTTCTAGCAGTGATGATTGTATTCAACGTCGTTTTTAAGAAAGTCTGTCTCCATCTAACTGGTTGCAAAATAGTTCTGAGTGAAGCTTACTTATTATTAATGAATTTATGAAATTAAAACTACTTCGCAGTAATTAAAGTACCTAATAAACAGAAAAAAATCCAGCTTTCTCAATCAGTTCTTTTCTGCAAGCTAGAATAAGGATCCAATCTCAAAGTGATGTTCCAAACTACAGAATAGCTAAAAAGCCTGATTTTAACTCTAGAAGCTGAGATGAAATGCCATAAATACAACAGTTAATAGTAACTTAAGAGCTGGCTTATGTCAAAAGGATTGCATTTCTCTACCCTGAGTTAATTCAACAATGTGAACTTTGAAATAAGATTTTTTTTCATCTTAGGCTTAAAACCATCAGATTCTACACCTGATGCTAGTTCACTGAAGTTCTCACTAGTTTTTTAAAAACTGAAATCACCTGGTCACATAAACCAACGAGTGGTCAAAAGCTTCCTAGACAAAATTCTACCGAGGTACTACATTTCACTTCATAATTTACTTCTCCAACCCCCTGCAAAAAAAAAAAAAAAAAAAAAAAAAAAGCCACCACCTAGGTATTTACAGGACACTATTACTATTGCAATGATACACAAAAACCTTAACACCATGGACACTGTATCATTTATCCACCTGCAAACAAAAGCTTTTAAGAGTAAAATCTTTAGAAGGCTGATACTAGGCTCTACACTCAACTTCTGATTAAAGAGTGTCAATTTACTGCAACACTGTTTAAATCCACTTTTAAGATGATTTTAACTGAGGCAAGAAGTATGTGCTTCTATATTTTAGTATACATTTTACAAGGATGACAACATGAGCTCTAACCTATAGAACTTAAGAGTAATACCAAACTGTGGCTACAAATAAATGGTGGAGCAAGTCAGAACATACTTTACACTGAGACTTTGAACTCAACATATGCACTCTGGTTCTTAAATTACAGATGTGGAAAGAAATGCCAACAATAATAAAAATAAATTTCCTTGTAAGCAGCGAAGATTCCTCAAAAGTGTTCAAACAAAAGACTCAGCTTTTTTAGTACAATCTTATGCGAGTTCAATACAAACACACACACTTACTAAGACTTGGAAAGAAATGACCTAGTCACTCCACCAAAACGCAGCCATGCATCTGCCGAGTTCTCAAGCCGCTCCAAGGCAGACCACTGAAAAGGAAAGACCCTGTGGGCAGTAAATATGTTTCATATTAGTATCCACGCTTAAAAAAAAAAAGTTACATCTCATTATTTTTTACTAATCAAGGGATGTCAAGATAGATAGACGGAGACACAAACATCATGGACTTCAGGGGGCCTAGCTTCACAACCTTTAGTTATTAATTGAGTTTTTTGGGAAATTGAGATGAGTTTAGTTACAGGCAAAGTGCTTAGCAGGGTTGTTTGGCTCGTAGTAAACATTCAATAGTCATTAACAAGTATCTATTAACTATTATGGAAACAGTTTCAAACACTATCTACAACTAACCACAAATTCTTTTGGGGACTCGCCTTCTACGAACTGTGCAAAGAACTAATTAATAAAAAACACATTTCAAACTACCTATTTAGAAGACCAAAAAGGTACAATAACGAACTGCTTTCAAAAACTGTATTGGGAGTCAGGAATACAAGTTCACAACCAAATAAAAAAGCTGATAAACTGGTTAGCATTCTCATTAGGACCAAAGCCAGCTAAATCAGGGACAGTTAAAGGTCAAAGGCTTCCAAGCCGGGAGGGATGTGCTCCACTTACTCTGTCCCTGCCTCCCACAGGAACACGGGACTGAACCAAAGGCAGGCGCGGCTGAAGCGCCGGCGAGAACCAACCCGGTTCCTCACCACAGGAAGGCCGCGCCCGGCCCCGAGACCTCCGCCCGCATGCCCGCAGCCAAGAAGCGAGCCCGCGCGCGCTTGGTTCCCGCGGGGCCGCCTCCCAGCCCTCCGCGCCCGCCCCCCAGGCCCCGGGTCTGGGAGGGTGCCGCTCCGGGGTCCGGGCCCGCGGCCAGTGCAGGATACTGAACACAGTCCGCTCCCAAGGCTCCAGCATGTAGAGTGCCGTGACCAGCAGGTACTGGTAGTAGAACCAGGACATTTGCTTCCAGGCCCGGGAGAGCGCCATCCCCACCACGCGCCTCCTGCGTTGCAGCCGGACGTCAATCTGTCCAGCCTCCGGATCGCCTCCTAGAGCCCCCGGCCTCCAAGGCCCGCCCGCCCGCCACCCCGCGCCCATTGGCCCTCCCGGCCCGGCACGTCACCCGTGGGCACGCCCAGCCCCGCGCGCTCCCGAGCAGCTGGTTTCGAGCCCCGCCCTGCCGGCGCTCATTGGCTCAGCCTGCCTCGCTTCGCACCGCCCCCACCCCATTGCCCCTCCTGGGCCGCGCCCACGCGAGCCGGAGAACTGTCCCCGCGAGAGCGCCCTGCCCCGGCCCGCCCCGGCCCGCCCCGGCCTGCCCCGCCGTTGGCTGGAGAGGTGTTAGCGGGCTGTGGGTCCCGCCAGTCCGGCCCAGCAAGGCTTGTCGAGGAAATATTTGTGAGATCCCTATGATGCCGTAGGCATCCTACTGGGCAGAGGGATTACAGAGGCGAACAGGAACGTTATTAAGTCCTTTACTTCGTGCAGTTTACCATCTGCCGGCAAGACACATTAATCACTCGATGCAAGTAAAGCTGTGATCGGTGCAGAGGTGGAGAATGAGATGCTCAGGGAGGGTGGGAGGCAAACGTCACCTACCTAATCAAGGAGGTCAGGAAAGGGGTCTCTGAAGAAGTGATGCTCACATTGCCTCCTTCCTCCCTCCCCCACCCACATGCGCTGACTGCGCGCGCGCGCACACACACACATAAATCAACATACCCCATGAACTCCTTAACCTAAGGACAAAAGAGAGATTACCATATATATGTCTATCTGCCCACTTCTTTTAGTGCTATAGGTACCACCCAAGTCAAGGCAAGGAGAAGGACGTTGATTGGTGGGTTATGCACATGACAGGCTGTTTGATGGTCTCTCTACGGGCTGATGATTCTTCCTGGAGATGCACTCTTAAATGTGCAGATTTTCCCACTGGCAAATGGGCAAGCAATACTGCCCTCTCCTTCAGGAATTTGGTGAATGCATGGCAGGTGAAATGACACAATTAAATGACCTGCTGTTTAAATGTTAAAAGTTTTCAAGGTTAAATATAGCCTACTGCTTAAACTTTAAAACTTTCATGGTTGATAACTTTTTATTCATTTAGAAATATCAAGTGCTGATCATCAGCTAAACATTGGGGATATAAAGCTAATAGACTTAAGATCTGACTTCATAAAGTACCCAGTCTACCGGGGAAGAGAGGCAAGTTTACTGATTACTGTGACATGTGGTATTTTCATATATGTGTAGGATGCCACAGTAGCCAGGAGAAAATCAGATTGTGATTTTAAATAGCTTCTGGGAAATGGTGCTTGAGCTGAGTATTGAAGGAAAAATAGAAACAGGGATTGGGGAGAGGGTGGAACAGATATTCCAAGACCAGGAGCATGGAACCCCTGTATGAAGGTCTGATGCTTTTAAAGGGCTGAAAGAACTTCCACATGGCTGAAGCAAAAAGTATGTGTTAGCAGTAGCAAGTGATGGGCTGGAGAGTAAACAGGAGAAGATCCTGAAGGACCTTCATGAGAAGCTAAGGAATTTTCAACTTGATGACCAGAAGTTAAAAGAGCCAATGGCTTAATAAGATTTGCTTTTTGGAGAAGACTTGGGTGTGGGCAGTAGCCTGGAGGAAAAGAGTATCTGGTTGGACATATTACAGAGGTTAAACCCGTAAATGGGACAGTATAACCCACATGCACTCAGGCCTTCTTGCCCATGAGAGATCCAAGCACGCTTGGTCCTCCCACTTCTGAATCTTACTGTGTTGGGCTTCTCTCTGACCCTGTTCCTCCCTCAGCTACTTCTTTCCATATCTTTTCAGTCACAGACAAGCCCTGTTCCTTTTTCTTCAAGAACTCCAAACACCTCAGTAAATGCTGATGTTCAATTGAGTTTACCCAAGATTGGAAGCATCGCCCATTGCTACCCTTTCCTCACCAAGTCAGTTCCCTAAGAACCATTCCTACCACGTGGTCCCCCCACCCCGCACCGGTAGCTCCCCTACCGTGTAGCCCCACAATCCACTGCTTCTCTCCCGGCAAGCAGCCCTACCAAGCCAGTCTGCATCCCTCAGTTGTTCTGGGGTTCTAATGAACTAAAAACTCCTCCACCTTGCTACAGTTGACGACTAACTAGAAATGGGGGAAAAAGTCTAGGATCCTGGATAATGACAATATTCACAGAGAATGCAGCGGCAAAAGTTTGGCTGAAAAGATATGAATTCCGTTAGGATAAGGCTGAGGCTGAGGTATCTAAGGAACATTCAAGTGGAGGTATCCATGGAGCAGCAGGGCATATGGGTCTAGAACTCAGAAGAGAAGCCTGAACAGGAGTCGGGGCCATATGAATTTTCAGTAAGCCCCTGGTAATTGAGGCCATGATTGCAGATGAGGTCCCGTGGGAAAGCACCCAGAGTGGGGAGAGCAGAGTATAGAACAAACCCAGGGACTCGGGCATTTACGGGCTGAGAGTCCAAAGGGAGCCAATAAAGGGCTCTCAGAAGGAGCTAACTGAAATGTGATAGCAGACGGGAGACATACAGGAGAAACCAAGGGAGGAAGGGACAGCCAGCAGATCAGATGGCTCAGGGAGGACAAGCAATAGGAGCAAGGCAAATGCCAGTTTGTTTTGTCCACCTGGAGCTCAGTTGATGACTCATTCATTGGGGACAGAAACCCAATTAGAGAGGGAGCAGGAGGTAAGAAAAGAAGAAAGCTAATCAGACTTATCTTTGCAGGAAGCTTGCCTGTGAAAGGAAAGAGAGATAGGAGGTAACAAGGGTTTGATTTTCAGATGGGAAAGATGTGAGCAAGTTTATGAGCTTTGAGTGAAGATACAGGTGAAGATGGTGGGATGAGGGATCAGGTCTAAAGCTTTAATAAGCAGGGACTAACAGCTCTCTTCCTAAGAGGAGAAGGAGGGAAAGCTGGGGGTCAGGTGGACATCAACCCAGAAGAGGAAGTTAAAGAATTCCCTACTGTAGAGCCTCAGTATTCTTAGTCTAAAATGGCCTTTCTAAAAAGACAAGCACCAAATGATTTCCCTCATTTGTGGATATAACAACGAAGCAAAACTGAAGGAACAAAACTACAGCAGACTCACAGACTTCAAGAAGGGACTAGCAGTTACCAAAGGGGAGGGGTGAGGGAGGGCAGGTGGGGAGGGAGGGAGAAGGGGATTGAGGGGTATTATGAGTGGCACACATGGTGTGGGGGGGATCATGGGGAAGACAGTGTAGCACAGAGAAGACAAGTAGTGACTCTGTGGCATCTTACTACACTGATGGACAGTGACTGCAATGGGGTATGGGGGGAAACTTGATAATATGGGTGAATGTAGTAACAACAATTACATATGTTTTTTTTCATATGAAACCTTCAGTAGAGTGTATATCAATGATACCTTAATAAAAAAAAATAAATAAATAAAATGGCCTTTCTAAAATAAGGTCTTTTGTTGAGAGTGAGCAAAATGTTGAGATGGGGGGTTTGGAAGGAAAAAGGAGAAGGGGAGAAGCTCCCTGAAGCTGCTTAGTGATTGTCAGGCAGAAAACTCACATAATTTTCCCAGCAATCCACAAGGACCCATATGTAGCACTGGAGAGGATGCATTAGGAGGCTTGCTCCAGGGTGGAGTCTTGCTAGCTGAGTACAAGGGAGAAACAAGGAAGCAAGAAGGCTGGTGGGAAGAGAACAATCCCAATAATGGCTATGAGAAGTGGATCAGAGACAATAAGTGTAAACAAGAGAAAATGGAGTAATCAAGAGCCATGTGAGTTAGAAACCACAGATATAGATGAATGAGTGCGGGAGCTTCTATCCTTGAAAATGATAACCACAGACGTGCTCCTGAGGTTTAAGGTTACAGACTGAGCCAGTCCTAGACAACCACAGGCACAGGTTGTGACCATGTGGGGGGCAGCCAAAGCCGGGCAGAGGAAAGTACCAGGACATCAGTGACGGTGGTGTGCGCCAGGCTGTGCACGTGAAAGCTGGAGTCATGCAGGACGATGGCAGGACTGAGGTGGAGAGAAGTCTGCAGACCAATGTCAAAGTCTTCAGGGAGCACAGAGAAAAGCTCTAGAGATAAGAGGAATAGAGAGGGGCAAAATGGGAGGAGGAGGACAGGGGGTTTAGGAGACAGTAATGAGGAGCAGGAAGGCCAACCCGTCCCACCCCACTGCCTGGTGGGGGGCTTAGGTGATTCCGCAGGAGGCGAAGGAGATAGAGTGCACACACAGAGGTTGACAATAGGGGAGACCATTTACATGGGGAAGGGGAATCTGGCAGAAGATAGGGTTGGCAGAAAGAGCTCGGTGTAGAGATGGTCTGGAGGAAGGTAACGCCAGGGTAGACGAAAGTGGGACACTGGTACCTTGGACAGGTAGTGTTGCTGGCAAAAAAAATCCAGGCTGATCTCTGGGCCTGGCTTACAGGGGCCTCAGTATGTACACTGACTGGCTCCGAGAGCTGTCGGGGCCAAGGAGCAACCACTGATTGGCGCCCAATCAGTGAGCCAGGACCTTTGCTCATTCTCAGCTCATCTTAGTAAGAAGTAATTTTGTGCCTCAGCAAAGTTCAGCTCTTGGATAGCAGTTCATGCAGGTGATGGAAGTAACCTGTAGCCCAAGCAGACCACCCAACCATAGGCTCCTGACCACAACAGAGAAATGGAGTAGGAAAGCTTGTCAGCCCAGGGCTTCCAGCTTCTGAAAAATGGAGTCCTGGATAAAAGCTAGTGGCACAATTAGGTCTGAGCCGGGTGTGGGAGAAAACGATGCACACTGTAGCATCTTTACAGGAAACACACATACATGCACAGCCACATAGCAACATTCATAAATCAGATCTGTGCTTGGCTGATGTATAACAATAACTTAATTCAGCTAGCATGTATTAAGTATCTAGTTACTATATATTTTTTAGATTTGTGTGAAAGTCAATGGCTCTTAGTTGAGTATGAGAAATGAACACTTGTATTTGCAAATTTGTGTATATCTTTTATACCACGAGAACATTTGCCAAATACCTAGCAGCTCCTTCTGCCGGTGCAGTTTCAGAGCTTCACCTCTCAACTGCCAACGTCTCTCCAATTCTCTCTCTCTCCCCCTCTCTCTGCTCTCCTGGGTGGCTTCCCTCCTGCTCTCCTGCTCTTCTGCTCTGCCAGTACTCTTAGACCCTCACATTTCCTCACAGCCTAAAGAATTCTTTCTAATCTGTGGAGCTACTCCCTCCACTTAGACTTGAATGTCTCTCTTTGTCACAGCTCCTCAAGAATCTCTCTCCCCGACCTACTTCCCTGCACCCTCCATACATTTCCAGCCAATCTTTCTGCCCTTTTTCCCTTCAAGTCCTTTTTGGAATAAGAATATTTTTTAAATGTATCAAGCTATCTTCCTTTTGCAGTTAGGCACCTACAGTCGTGGTGATACCCACAGCTACAACTTCCTCTCTTCTGGTACCTTAACGCCTGCTCCCAGCCACCCCTCCGAAACACATGAAGTCTGGGTTCAACTCTACCCCTGTTAAAACCATTCACTCATTTACCGGATTCAAAGCAGGTTAATCATTCCTCTTCTTACTCAACCTCTCTGCACCATCTGACACCACTGAACATTTCCAGCTTCCAAAAATTCTCCATCGTCCTGGCTTCTACCACCCAGTACTATCCAACCTTCTTTTCACTTTTCACTACTCCTTTGATAAGCCCTTTTTTCTTCCCCATTCCTAAAGAACTGCTGGCCCCTCTACCTCTCTCCATTGATGCCTGCTTCCTCAGTTTCCTCATCCCTCCAACTGCCAGCAGAATATATCTAAATATACT
>JAQQAC010026072.1:65819132-65830964 GCA_029783875.1 Phataginus tricuspis | reverse complement strand
ACAAAATTCAACATCCATTCATGATAAAAACTCTCAACAAAATGGGTATAGAGGGCAAATACCTCAACATAATAAATGCCATATATGACAAACCCACAGCCAACATTATTCTTAACAGCAAGAAGCTGAAAGCTTTTCCTTTAAGGACAGGAACCAGACAAGGATGCCCACTCTCCCCACTTCTATTCAACATAGTACTGGAGGTCCTAGCCACGGCAATCAGACAACACAAAGAAATAAAAGGCATCCAGATTGGCAAGGAATAAAGCAGGGGGAATTACACTCCCTGACTTCAAGCTCTACTACAAAGCCACAGTAATAAAGTCAATTTGGTTCTGGCACAAGAACAGACCCATAGACCAGTGGAACAGAATAGAGAGTCCCGATATAAACCCAAGCATATATGGTCAATTAATATATGATAAAGGAGCCATGGATATACAATGGGGAATTGACAGCCTCTTCAACAGCTGGTGTTGGCAAAACTGGACAGCTACATGTAAGAGAATGAAACTGGACTACTGTCTAACACAAAAGTAAATTCAAAATGGATCAAAGACCTGAATGTTAGTCATGAAACGATAAAACTCTTAGGATGACCAACATCCAAAAGACAAAGAACAACAAATGTTGGCAAGGATGTGGAGAAAGGGGAACCCTCCTACACTGTTGGTGGGAATGTAACTAGTTCAACCATTGTGGAAAGCAGTATGGAGGTTCCTCAAAAAACTCAAAATAGAAATACCATTTGACCCAGGAATTCCACTCCTAGGAATTTACCCTAGGAATGCAGCTGCCCAGTTTGAAAGAGACATATGCCCCCTATGTTTATCGCAGCACTATTTACAATAGCCAAGAAATGGAAGCAACCTAAGTGTCCATCAGTAGATGAATGGATTAAGAAGATGTGGTACATATACACAATGGAATATTATTCAGCCATAAGAAGAAAACAAATCCTACCATTTGCAACAACATGGATGGAGGTGGAGGGTATTATGCTCAGTGAAATAAGCCAGGCAGAAAAAGACAAGTATCAAATGATTTCACTCATATGTGGAGTATAAGAACAAAGAAAAAAACTGAAGTAACAAAACAGCAGCAGACTCACAGAACCCAAGAATGGACTAACAGTTACCAAAGGAAAGGGACTGGGGAGGATGGGTGGGAAGGGAGGGAAGGGGGAAAAGGGGCCATTACAATTAGCAGACATAATATGGGGGGTGGGGGCGCACAGGGAGGGCTGTACAACGCAGAGAAGACAATTAGTGATTCTATAGCATCTCACTATGCTGATGGACAGTGACTGTAATGGGGTATGTGGTGGGGACTTGATGATGGGGGAAGTCTAGTAACCATAATATTGCATATGTAATTGTAGATTAATGATACCAAAATAAAAAATTTTTTAAAAACAAAAAACAAAAAAAAAATGCCTTCAGTACATTCAACCAGCCCTGAGGATTGAGGGTGGGAAACTGTCGTAAAACAGTGAAAATGTCGTAAAACCAGCCAAATAGCACTAAGCTGTTGAATCACCTAATTGGTCACTGTAAAGTTTGAGGGCATTTCCTCATCCTGGGTAAGGGATGATCTTTGCAAACATAGTTTTAGCCACAGAAGAGGCAGCAGCCTGCCTACACTGGAAAGCTTCAGTGCAGTGATGAATCATATAACCCATGACTAAAATATATTTGTATCCATGAGAAAAGGGAAGCTGAATAAAATCCATTGCCAAACCTCAGAAGGTCCATTGGGCAATGAGTGTCCAGGGGCAGTGTGCACATGTTTCCTAGGATTGTGTTTTGGGCAGTGGGGCAAGCAAAGTAGGTACTTTTTGTGGCCTTATTAATACTTTCCCACCATCATTGATTAACAAAGGTTATCATTTTATCAGAAGACCAATGATTTCATGTATGTACAGTGGTCAATAAGGGGACTTTAAGAGTCTCTGGTAGGACCAGATTGTTGTTTGGTATAAACCAGAGTTCTCTCTTCTGATAGAACCAAGAGTTATTAGATCTCCAATTTTGTTCCCTTTTCTGGGGCCAATTGTTAGGCACCTCTGGCCAATGTTTCTAGATCATCATTTGGGGAAACATCCCTTTGGACTATGACAGAGGCTTGGTTATTGGTTCCTTTGAGAGCGGCTTTCTTGGTGGAAATATCAGCAAAGTGGTTTCCCTTAGCCTCGAAGAAGTCACATTTGGAATGCCCAGGGACCTTAATAATGGCCAAAGCAGCTGGTAGGAATCTGATTATCTAATAAATGTTGGATATAAGTCATTTTTAATTTTATATCCACTGGAAGTAAGGAAGTAACATTGTTCCCATCACATTCCAAAATCCTGAGCCACTCCAAGGCATATCTCCTTTTCAGGGTAACTGTCGGCAGTTTCTCCCTTGGTAAGCTCCGGCTCATACGAGTGCATAGCTTTGCCTGTGGGACTGAAGAAGCCAAAGGCCGGGGCGCTGCTCAGTTTCTCCAAAGGGCGTGGCAACTGTATATCCAGCATAATATTTGCCATTTTCACCTCATAAGAACCATCAGTGAATCACGAGAAATCAGGGTTATCCAAAGGCATTTCCTGTAAATCAGCACGGGGAGTCAGGAGGGGATCTGTCAGAGTCAGTCATGAGGAGTGTCACCCACAGAGGAGGGGAAGGGAGGCAGGGTTTAGGTTATTACAGACGGAGAGAGTTCCGTGAGGAGCACCTAGCAAGAGGATTTCATGGAGACGAGACAACTGGCCAAAAGCTGGTAAGTGTGATGAGAGTTGAGAAGAGCTTTTATAGCATGGGGCACAAAGATGGTTAGAGGGGATCCCATCCTATTTCTCCCGTGGCCTTAACTAAAAGAACAGTGGCAGGAATGGCTGTGAGGCAAGGACATCCCCGTGCCACAGTGTCTGGTGGTTAGTTATTATACCCTCTGGGTGAATGAAGTTTCCCTTGTTTTGGGGTGAGTACTCCAAGGGCAATCCCTTCCCTTTCATATAAGGAAAAGTGGAAGTTGATGATTGGGATGTCCAAGGGTAGGGGGATTTTTTAGTTTTCTCTTAAGATATTAAAAGCCAAGACATCCTGACCTTTCCAAATAATGGGATCAGGTTTGGTGTTGTTTAGTAAGGTATATAAAGGCTGGGCCATGAGAGAAAAGTTTAGAAGCCAGCCATCCTGAGAAAACCCCATAACTGGCACTTATTTTGGGGAAGTTCAGGATGCTATGACGCCTACTTGGATCTAGGTGCAGCCCTTGTTCTGAGATCAGGCGCCCTAAACCAGAGTTTGAATAAACTGCAATTTTTCCTTTTGTCCCTTTAAGGCTGAAAGTTTCAATAGATAGATGCTTTTCTACTGTGAAAAAGCTTAGAAAAGGAGCAGAGGAGCAAGTTATCTACATATGGTGATAGGGCAGAACCTCCAGGAAATTTTATATCATCTAAATCAGCTTTTAAGGTTGGTGAGAAGTAAGGACTCTCTGTGAAACCCTGGGGTATTACTGTCCAAGTGTATTGCTGTTCATCCCAAGTGAAAGCAAAAAGATATTGTTTATCCTTATCAAATGAATAAAAAAAAAAGCACTACATTGACCAATCACAGTTAAAGATTTGCTTTCAGTGAGAATGGATGTCAATAGCATATAGGGATTAGGTCAACAGATGCCAAGGGATGACAATGTTACTTATTGCTTAGAAGTCCTGGACAAGCCTCCATCCTTGGTTATTGGATTTTCTTATAGGTAAAGAAGGGTTATTACAGGGACTAGTGCAGGGATAAATGAGGCCTTGAGCCTTGGGATCTTTTACTATGAGCTTGATGACTTGAAGGGCTTCTTTATTTTTAGGGTATTAATTCTGGGGAGAGGTTTTAAGGGATCTGTTTGAATCTTGATGGCAGGTTCACTATGGATTCTGCCAGTAACCACTGAAGATTTTTCCTATAAAGAGGATGATAGCTGATACAATAGAATGAATAATCAGTGTCCCCAGACTTAGCTATAATGCATCAGAGATGGAGCAAATAAAAGATGTTGAAAGTTCCTCTTCAATAAATGGTCTTGGGAAAACTGGACAGCTACATGCAAAAGAATGAAATTGTATCACTGTCTTACACCATACACAAAAATAAACTCAAAATGGATTAAAGACCTAAACATTCCAGGTAAGACCAGAAACCATAAAACTCCTAGAAGAAAATACAGGCAGTAAATTCTTAAACATCAGAATTAGTAATTTTTTTCTGAATATGTCTACCAAGACAAGAAAAACAAAGATTATATCAAATAGGTTTTGGACTGTGCTACCTAGACATAATTAAATCAATTTAAAGCCCTGGAAGAGCTTGTCTAAAACTTAAGATGGAGATGGCATCCCACTAGTTGCTTAAATTGCACACGTGTTCTTTAAAGCTAATTAGTGTTTCTGTCATTAATGCTAGAATGCTGAGCTTCCTACTGCTGAACTTCAATCCCATTTGAAATGTAAGTTACAAAGTCCAGGGATTTAGAAGCAGCTGCCCTGCATCATTATGTCCCATTATATGTTATTTCATTATAAATTATATGTACAATAAGTTGATTATCTGACACTGACCTAACAAGTTTTAGAATCAGTGTCTCTGCTACTTTCCCCAAATAAATCTTTATGCTGACTACTAAAATTGAAATTCTACCAATGTCAGCAGAAGAAGACAAGAAAATAAATAAGTAAATGTTTCTCCCCAAATCCAAAAATAATAAAAGGTTCAGAGGTTTGTAAGAAATTCCTTTTTTAAAAAAATACAATTTTATTTAGGATACAAAGCTGTTGCATTTTAATCAAGGGATGTGTTCCTAAAGACTTTATATAATTTAAAACATTAATTCAAGACAGAGCCTGACAAAGGATGGCTATTATTTTCACTTATGTGCTAAAGAAATGTCATGTAGCAATACTTAAATGTAGTTTACAATGTACTAAGACAACTTATTTTAGAACATGTGATTCTTGATTATTTTTTAATTTGGGAGGATTTTGATTGTTTTAAATTTTGCAAAGAAAGTGTGACTTAATATCTTTATAATGCTCTATTTCAAATTTAAATAATTGAAAAATACATTAAACATGATTACACTACATAAGAATCTGGAGGATGTTATAGAAAAGGAAAAGAAACTAGAGAATACTCAGTAAAACCATCTGGCTTAGCTAACAAATATAATTGTTCCTTTACAGCGTTTACAGCATATATGACAAAGAGCCAATATGCCTAATAATCTACAAAAAATTCTTACAAGTCAACAATTAAAAAGATAAACTAGAGACATAAACCCTCCTGTCTCTCCACAGAATCTTCAATAAAATCCACTTTACACCTAAAAAAAATTTTTAAACAAATATACAAATGCAAATCAAAACCACAATGAGAATCACCTCATACCAGTTAACATGCCCACCATCCAAAAGACAAGAAATAACAAGTGTTGGCAAGGACGTGAAGAAATGGGAACCCTCGTACACTGTTGGTGGGAATGTAAATCGGTGCAGCCACTGCAGAAAGCAGTATTCTACTGTGGAAAGGAGGCTCCCCAAAAACTAAACATAGAAACACCATTTGACCCAGTAATGCCAATTCTAGGAATTTACCCAAAGAAAACAAAATCCTTGATTCTAAAAGACATATCTATCCCTATGTTTATCAACACATTATTTACAGTAGCCAAGATATGGAAGCAACCAAAGTGTCAATCAGTAGATGAATGGATAAAGAAGATGTGGTTCATATACATAATGGAATATATTTAGCCATAAAAAAGAAAGAAATCCTGCCATTTGCAATAACATGGATGGATCTATAGGGTATTATGTTAAGTGAAATAAGCCAGGCAAAGAAAGACAAACACCATATATCTCTCACTTCTGTGGAATATAAAAACAAACAAAACAAAACAGCAGTAGACTCAGAGACACTGAGAAGTAGCTTGTGGTAACCGTGGAGAGGGGTTAGGATGGGTGGATGGGAAACATAGAGGGATAAAGGGGCACAAAAATTCTCAATCATAATATAAGTTGGTCACAGGGATGATAGTACAGCATGGAAAATATAGCCAATGATTCCATAACATCTTCCTATGTTGGCAGATAGTAACCACACTAGCGGGGGTGAGGATTTAATAATATGGTTAACTGTTGAACCATTGTGTTGTATACTTGAAATCATTATAAGACTGTATATTAATGATACTTCAATTTTTTAAAAAAGCAAATATACTATACTTTTTTAATGGGCAAAAGAAATGAAGGAGTGTTTCAGAGAACAAATATAACCTATAAAGGTAAGATGCTTGACATCACAATAATTAAAGAAATTCAAATTAAAACAATGATTAGATGCCATTTTCACCTTATAGAGTGGTAAAGGTAAAAAAAAGACTGATAAATAGCCATCGTTATCATGGACTTTACCCTCTCTTAAAAAGGGGGTAAATTGTTACAACCTCCAAAAGTGGGTGATATGGGAACCAGAAACTTCACTTATGGAAATTTGCCTAAGGAAATAAATCTGTGTGGAAAGGCAAATGTCCACAAGCATTGTTTACATGTCACGGAGGCTAGGCCTCATCCATGAAGACTGATTCAGGTTCCACAGGCACCAACGTCAACACACGACCCACCCCTTCTGTGGCTTCTGCCAGGAATCCAGGCACAGCAGGAACAGAGGGAGATGGGCAAGAATACAGGCAAGATGTTATATATCTCAGTGGCATTTCCTTAGAAAGTCCTCCGAAGATCTGCCTCTTCACATGGGCCTCTGGCCAACCCTGTGGCTCCTCTCAGGACCCTATTATACAGGAAATCTGGTGGCATGTCTTGAAAAGCCAGGCCTAGAGGCTGGCATCACCCTACAGGCAGGGCTTACCAGACCACCTCTGCCTACGAGGTACACAAACATGTCCCCCTGTTATTACATTTGTAGTAGTGAGAAACTAGGCCACAAAAGTATACACATATAGAGGATCAGACAGATTAGGCTACATGCATACAATGGACGAGCTTCTAAAAAGAATGCATCAGGTCCATTTTGGAGTAAAATGGGACGGTATCTAAGAGGGACAACTAAAGGAAAAGACTTACAGAACATCATATTCACTGTGAGACACTGTCTGCTTTGTGCATGGAGGTGCCCCAATGCTTCAAACAATGCCTCAACAAGGGACGTGCTCAATTTTGTTGAATGCATGCATGTTTATAAAGAGAAGGACCTTGGAGGCCTACAACCTTTTCTGCTATGGTCTCTGGCATCTCCCAGAAGCTGGATAACTACCTGATGACCCAGGTTAGCCCATAGTGTGTCCCTAAAAAATACACAACAGTTATAGCAACTAATCATGAGGGGAGGGAGACTGAAGGAAGAAGGAAAAGAGGCCACTTTTTACTTTACGTACTTCTCTATTCTTTGGCTTTTCTTATAAGCACGTAATACAATTGTGATTATTTCTTATAGTAGAGGGAGGGGCCAGAAAGCTCGAATTTTTTAGGAAAATATGGGTAAAATAAGTATGAAGTATGCACCCTACAACCTCCTATCCTTCAACTTGTTCTCATTTTAACTACTTCACTCCAGCCATTTTGTCCTAAGTCTGTAAGTAATCCAGATTGGAAAACTTAAAATTAGCATCTATATGACTGGCCCATTTACATCAACAATCCTTTCCACATCTATTTCTTAGGTCCATAAGTGTAAGTCTTATGAAAGTCATTTTCAATACCTAAAATCTTCCATTTTTCCAACACATAAAGTAGCTAAAGCTTTTCATGTGGCATAAATGAACATGCAGGTATGGTACGGGAAACACCACCTAGGGGGTGATGTCCAAAGTTGAGAGCAAATCCTCGTTCTCTTACAGTGGAGTGCAGACCCTGCGACCGGGGACAGGAAATTCACACAAAAGAGCGGATTTCCTGTTTCTGCCCCTGACCTTCAGCCACCACCATCACAAGTTTGTGGGTCCCCATAACTCTTCCTCCCCCGCAAGGAGAATATTTCAACCACCCCACTCACCCTTCACCGCGAGGTTCCCAGGGAGGCGGGGAGTGCGGTCCCTCCAGGCGAGCCTGATGGGGCCAGAAGAACAGGCACAATATTTACTTGAACACTTATTCTAAATTTGCATTCTATTCCAAAAATATATATCTGCACTCACTTCAGTATATAAATATTTTTCCCCAAAATCTCCTAAATAAATCCTGTGTTCCAGGAAGATGGGAATTGTGTCTGTGTTGGTTTCAAGTATCCCCAGTACACACACCTATGGAGATCCATGTTTGAAAGCTTGGCTGCGGCCCCCCACGCCTCACCTTCAGTGCAGACTTGGTTGCCAAAGTTTCTGGCAATTCCAGGACTCCAGGGTCCTGCTCACACCATCTGCCCAACACGTGGCTGTCCTTTGGGTTCAGAAGTATAGAGATCACCTATTAGCTTCTGCATTTGGTGCAAACTCCTTTGTCATGCGTCCCAGAATCTCCACAGCTGGACCCTGCCCTTCTGATAACGTCTCCACACCTGCTAGTGGTTCCCTGCTCCCAGATGGCTCTTCCATTTATCAACACTACATGCTAGCTTCCACCTGCAGGCCTGGCAACTCTTTCCAACTGTGGTTGTAAAATTGCAACATTTCCAGAATATCTCACCTGGCTTTAGCACAACTGCATATCAAGGCGTTCAGTGGTGGAAAGAAGTATGGCTTCAGTGCATTTGCACCATTCCTCAGGGGTGGAGAGAAGTTCATCTCCATATCAATGGGTAATTTCTTGGGCAATGGAGGGCTTATCTGTACCTGAGAGGTGAGGGGGAGGGCCGGTGTTTGACTTCTGCTGGAGCAGAAAAGAGGGAAATGGCCCCAGACTGCAGTTTGTGAGCAATAAACGGATTTTAAACTTTATTTCTCCCTTTGACCGATTTCGGTTTTTAGAGGTATTTTGCTCCGGGATTTCCTCTCCCTAGACTTACACCCACTTGTCCCTAAAAGTCCAAATAATGTTCTGTCAGACCCAGCTTAACTTTTCCTTCTCAAATTTATGATTCTCTTTTTCTTTTAAAATTTAATGACAGCTGCGGTCTGTGCCAACAATTGGCTCACTGCTTGATTTTTTTTTCATAGTTTGGGCAATGCCTTAACTCTGGTCCGTAAACCCCCTCCTAAACCATCCCAGTAGCCCCTTTCCTTTCCCTAGTCCTCCAACTCCATGCCAGCTCCATGTGTCTTCGTCCCCGCCCACCTTGTCCCTCCAGAGGCAGCAGTCCTGGCCCTGAACCCCAGCCCCCCTGCTTTCATTTCATCCTCCCTGGTGCCCACCTGTGGGTAAAGTGGGGTTCCTATGGCCAGGATCCTCACTGAACTTAAATGTAACTGGCCTGTTGCTATGCTACCGGTTCCACACCTTTAGGCAATAAGACATTATAGTGTTAATGTAAGGAGTTCCGCCCAGTGCTTGGCAAGACTGGGTGGCGGGGCTGGAAGGCTGTAGGAGAGCGGAGCGGAGGCTGGAGTGGTGGTAGCGGCGAGGGGCTGACCTGCCACCTCGAAATAAAGTTGGGTATAACCTTTTCATCCCAAGAACCCTTTGCTGTAAATTTCTTTGGTCACAGTGAATCTATAACAAACTTGCCTGGAGCTGAAACTCATTTGCAAGACACCACCTATTGCTGCTGCCAGGCACCCTCCTGGTGGGCTCTGGGTTTCAACCTTCCCAGGCAGGTGGAACATGGCTTACTACATTTCTGAATCTTTACAAATGAATTAAAACTTAAGCTGTACCCAGGTGCGTGTATAATGGCAACTCAAGTCTATTGGAGAAAACAGTTCAGAAGAGGTGGTGATTTCTCCTGCCTGGGATGTGATGGTGTCAGGAAAGCACGAGGGGTGACAACTGACCTGGGCCTTGAAGGATATATGTGATTCCCCAGCTTGAAATTAGAAATGAGGAGGAGGGCGACATATGGAGACATTCCAGACAGAGGGAACTGCCTGAGCCAGAGGCACTAAAACCAGGACAGGCCCCGGCCTCTTCACAATGCCAAACACGCCATCTCAGTTAAAGACTGTTCACTAAGTCTGTCCAGTTATGAAATGTTTCCCCAGGCCCAGATAAAAGAAGAAAACATTTTGAAGAACAGGAGAGAGCTTGGCCATGTTCTCTTGCCAGTCCTTACCGGGGGTAAATCTTATCCTTTGAAAGTAGATCCTTTTTGTAAATATTCCAGAATCAATCAGAGGATAATCTAGTGATTCATGTGGGTTACCAAACTGGTTCATGCTCTACAGAATGAATAAAAAAGATGATTATCTGAGTCATCTTTAATGCTCTGTGGAATGAGTGAATGAGTAATGAAACCAATCTTCCTGGCCCACAAAGGGACTTGGAAGGCAATTTTAAAAGTTAGTGACTAAGTCAAAAAGAACAGCATTATCCTAAACTACTCCCTGAGCCTCTACCTTCACTGTAAATTAACTAACAAAGACCTATAATCATTTCCTTAACCACTGAGTGACTCCACCGTCCTGGCCACTTCATTCCTTTCCTTCTCAGGTCCCAGCTTAGGCTCACCACTGCGCCTCACCTGGACGAAGCAAAGGTGCAGCATAACTAGCATGCTTTTTGGTTGCGTGGAGGGTGGGGGAAACACGGCTGTCATTTTTCTATCCTGATGAGAAGTGTTCAGGTGTTATGTTCTCACAGAGCACATGCAACTGTGGGCTGCATCACCGCAAGCATACACGGTTCACCTGTTGAATAGTTCTATCATGTTCCTGAGAGTGAAAAAAGTATTCCAACCCCTTTTAGGACTTTGTGGGGAGGGGGTGCATTTCCCTCAGGCACCTCCCACAGTGCCCCCTACTTTGTGCAGATGAACAGCCCTTGTACCTCAACTTCCTGTCTTGTTCCCAAACCCAGTCCTTCCTCACTACTGCCAGAGTGACCTTTCCAAGAATCTTTCCATGATTTTTCATCATCTCAGCATGACAGGCAAGGTTCTTCTTGCTTCTGCTCTGCCCACTACCTTACGTCCCCTGAACGATTATCCCTCTCTGTGGAACACACTTTCTCCCTCCCTCGTGCCAACATAAAGGAACTGTTACTCCCTCCGCAGGGAGCACCTGAGCCTCCACTCTGCCCGCTCCTGGGGAAATCCAGCTCACCTGTCAAGGATCAGCTCCATGGTCTCCTCCTTCAGGTTGCCTTCATTATCTCCTTCAGACGCCAGGTAGCCATCCCTCCCCGACAGGGACACAGTACCTGGTTCACCCTCAACGCCAGGAACATCTGCCGCCTTCTCTGTCACGGTGGCCCCACCACTCCGTGAGCTCCCGAGGGACAAGCCCTGGGCCTTTTCAGCACTGCTGGGAACAAGATGGATCCTCGACAAGTGTTTGTTGCAGGCATATATAAAAGAATGACAAGCTCTTAGAATATTTTAGCAACAACGCATCAGAAAAACAATCTCCCAAAATCACCGCTAATTAAGAATAAAATTAATTTTTAAAAATTATGTCTTAAGAATGGCATGATATATTTAATGTAATGAAACAGAAGGGCCTCGAACCAAGAATATTGTATCCAGCACGATTATCATTTAAATATGACGGAGGGATTAAACAATTTCAAGACAAAAGAAAGTTGAGAGAGTTTGCCTCCCATAAACCACCACTACAGGATATCTTAAACGGACTGCTCTAGAGGGAAACACCCCTAAGGCTAAAAAGATGTCACCAGAGAAAATAAAAGCATAGCAAAGAAAGCAGACCACCCAAATACTAACTAAAGGCAAAGAATAAAACACCTAATATAT
>JAQQAC010026072.1:65748166-65799132 GCA_029783875.1 Phataginus tricuspis | reverse complement strand
TACTAAAATAAAATAAATTATTAAAAAAAAAAAAAAAGAAATGGGCACAGGACATGAATAGACACTTCTCTCAAGAAGAAATTCAGATGGCCAACAGGCACATGAAAAGATGCTCCACATCGCTAATCATCAGAGAAATGCAGATTAAAACCACAATGAGATATCACCTCACACCAGTCAGGATGGCCAACATCCAAAACACAAACAACAACAAATGTTGGCGAAGATGTGGAGAAAAGGGAGCCCTCCTACACTGCTGGTGGGAGTGCAAATTAGTTCAACCAGTGTGGAAAGCAGTATGGAGGTTCCTCAAAAAACTCAAAATAGAAATACCATTTGACCCAGGAATCCCACTCCTAGGAATTTACCCTAAGAACGCAGCAGCCCAGTTTCAAAAAGACAGATGCACCCCTATGTTTATTGCAGCACTATTTACAATAGCCAAGAAATGGAAGCAACCTAAGTGCCCATCAGTAGATGAATGGATTAAGAAGATGTGGTACATATACACAATGGAATATTACTCAGTCATAAGAAAAAAACAAATCCTACCATTTGCAACAACATGGATGGAGCTAGAGGGTATTATGCTCAGTGAAATAAGCCAAGCCGAAAAAGACAAGTATCAAATGATCTCACTCATATGTGGAGTATAAGAAGAAAGAAAAAAACTGAAGGAGCAAAACAGCAGCAGACTCACAGAACCCAAGAACGAACTAATAGTTACCAAAGGGAAAGGGACTGAAGAAGGGCAGGAAGGGAGGGATAAGAGGGTAAAAGGGGCATTAAAATTAGCAGACATAAGGTGGGGTCACGGGGAGGACTGTACAGCTCAGAGAAGACAAGTAGTGATTCTCATCTCACTACACTGATGGACAGTGACTGTAATAGGGTTGGTGGGGGGGACCTGATGAAGGGGGTAGTTTAATCACCACAATATTGCTCATGTAATTGTAGGTTAAAGATACCAAAATAAACTGTAAAAAAAAAAAAGAAAGCATGTGCATTACAATTTGCACACATAACGTAGGGGGAAGCACGGGGAAGGCAGTACAGCACAGGGAAGACAAGTAGGGACTCTATAGCATCTCACTACACTGATGGACAGTGACTGTAATGGGGTTGGTGGGGGGGACCTGATAATATGGGTGAATGTAGTAACCACAATGTTGCTTCTGTGAAACCTTCATAAGAGTGTATATCAATGATACCTTAATAAAAAAAAAGAGAGCCTGTGCTAGATTCATATTGAGAGGAGGCATGGTATGAGAGAGCTCTAGGTCCCTGTTGACCAGATAGAAAGCAAACATTATTATCTAAAGTTCATGAATCAAGACTCTCTAATATAAGCATATTACTTGTATAGAAGAAGTGGTTACAAAAAAACCCCAACTAAATTGGAAGAAGATGACTCCAAAAAACCCAACTAAATTGGAAGAAGATGACTCCGGATAGCAGCATCATGGCTAGGAGAGGGAAACACTATTTTTGTTGCATTTTGACACTATTTTATTCTTAAAACAGTTTACATATTCACTTGATAAAAATTAAAATAAAAAACATTCAAAGGTTTGCAGTGATAAAGGGCAAAGCTTTATATATTACCTAAAGACGAAGCTCATTCTTTTATTCAAGACACATTGGCAAAGGGCGCTTCCTGTGCAAGTCAGGTTCATCTGGGCAAAGCTCGCTTGAGATCAAGTAAAGCTGCTGAAGTCACAAGACTATCTTCCTTCCCATGATTATCTGTCATATTGTTATATGGCAGAAAACTGAGCTGGCAACTGGTGTGTAATGGTTACATTGTGGACACAGAAGGTTAATAAGCAGGCAACACTGTATTTGATGCAATAAATAATTCTGAACCAGAAGCTGAATGCTTAAAAGCTGAAGTCACTTTGTAAAGCAGTTAAAGGAGAAAGGGATCTTTCTGGCCCTATTCCCTACAGCCCCACAAAAGCTGGCGCTCCTGCCCGCAAGGCCTCAGTGAAGCATGCCCCATCTGGCAATTCACAACTCTGAGAAAAAGTTATTCGACTTGAGAGCCTTTCAGGCGACTCATGCTGGCTACTCCTAGCCAACACAGACAGATAACACACCACCGAAAATAGTTTACAAGGCTAAGGTAGACTTCGGTTAAACATGACACTGCTTCTTTCAACTCTGTGAGTTGAAAGATCCGTGACTGCCTTTTATCTCAGGATGTTCCGGGAGGGCATCGCCACACTTTGCCAGGGCAGCTTAGGCTGGGAGGAAGCGTTGGCGCCACGCCTCCACAGCTAAGGAGGGGCCTTGCTTTAAAGGACTGGGTCAGAGATTCTTCAAGAAGCTCGGAACAGGACTGAACATTCTGCATGAAAACTCGAGTTTGCCGATTTTGACACATAACGCAAATTACTTCCCCAACATTCTTCATGGATCCTGCAAAGGCAGCAGCAAAATAACGAGGGAAGCGCCTCTCCCGAGGCCACAGGACAACGGCGGGCAGCAGAACCCCCTTCCCCGCGTGACTACCGCTTTCTTACTCAAGGCCTTTTTCTCTAAAATCGTATCAATAAAAATGAAACATTCCATTCTCAACTGGTGAATCTAAGTCACTTTGCCAGAGAAGCAGTCTTGATTTTACAATCTAGGCACAAAGCTTCAGAAAAGGGGTTGTAGACACAGCGTGTCCACTTCTAACCTTTGTAGCTTCCAAGCAGACAACACTCCATGGCCACTTCGCAGTTTAAACCTGACATTGACCCCTTTACATGAGCCCTGTCTCACTTTCAGCCTGTCAAAACGCTGCTCCATGTAAATGCTGTCTCTGCCAGTCCCTCGGTCCTATTTTAACTCTGTCCTTTTTCGGTCCTCTCATGCGTGTCCTCCCTCATTGCAGTGGGTCAGTGACCTGATCTTGTCACATGACAGGCCTGTGGATGGGCTAGGACAACATCCTAATCTGTGAGAACCTTGTTAATCTTCAAAATGCTACCATAACAATCTCAACAGTATAGTATTTGGCAGGGAAGATTCCCTAATTTAAACCAGAGGTTTAGTTTCTTAGTAAATCTAGTTATTTGTTAGCATGAAATTTGAGTCTATGCTTGAATTGCAGTGATTGAAATGTGAAAATGACATTTTAAGAGTCTACTTAGCGTCTACCATAAAAACAATTATATGGGAAATTAGCATTCCGAGAAAAAAGTGCCCAAGAAGAGTTAGGTGGGCCAAACAAAGAGTTAGCCTGAGAGGGCTGAATTCCTGGCTAACTCATACTAACCCTCCAAGACTCAGCTCAAACATTATCGCCTCTCCTATTCATGCCTCTTCTGTACTCTGGCGGCACCTAGTGTTACACCAGTGGCATGGCATACACCACTCAATCCTGGGATTTTTGGCCTCACCTGTGCCCCCATTTGTCTCAACTCATGGAGAGCAGACCCCCCTCATTCATGGGATAATTCCTAGCACCTGGCACGCACGTAGGAGGAGTTCAGTTCCCGATGAGGAGATGAACCCATGAATGAAGGGGAGATTGGGAGCAAGAAAACCAGTTGGCAGGCAGGTGTGGTAATAATCCACAAGAGATGGACATGACCTGGACTCATGCCTAGAAGGAAAAAGATGAATAAGGGAAGTTTGAAAGGAAGAAAAAAAATACTTGATAACTAAGTGGAAGTGGAAAACAAAGAAGGGGAATCAAAGAAAAACATTGAATTTTAAACCTACCGAGCAAGGTAGTAGATACCACAGCTGGCATAGAGGAACCTTAGAGTAGCCAATTTGTTTAGTTTTACATGAGCAGATTTTGCGAGGTCCTAGGAAAACCCGGTATGCTTTTGGACATTCGGAATTAGAGTCAAGGCTCAAATAGACTTGGGAGCCACTGGCATAGAGGCTGAAACTTTTTTAAAGGGGGTGAACTCTCTGAGGAAGAGACTATGCACTGAGTGGTTGAAGGACTGACACTTGGAGAATGCAAAGGTCTAGAAGAAAGAAAAAAGAAAAAGGCAGCAGAGAAGAGTGTGTTCGTGGAGGAACAGGGCAGTACAATGTCCTGGACACCAACAGAGAAGCACTCCCTGCAGATGAGAGGAGGAGAACCCAAGAGAATCCCCTGAAAGCTATGAGAACTCTAAGTTCAGCAAGGTGGGGAGTTACAAAATGCAGCAGTTGCTAAAACAATCAATGCTTTCCTCCAGCTACAACCTGCTAGAAAATATAATGGACAACAGAGCCATCTGCTCTTCATTAGCAAAAAACAAAACAAAAATATCAAGGGATAAACTTTGCAAATGTGTGGTACTTTTAAGAATTTACAAAAACCAAAAGACAGAAGCCATAAAGTAAACTGGAAATACGGTATTATGAAATGCCAGTATTTCCAAATTTATACATAAATACGTTTTGAAGCCAAAATAAACTCCAAGTGGACTAGTGACATCATGAAAAACAAAAACAGATAAAAAAAGTATAAAAGAGGAAAAAGGGGGTGAGAACAATTTTCAAGGCATAATCCCAAAAGCAGGCTATAAAGTAAATAATTGCCACATATGGTTCTGAATCAACTTGGTCCTTAGAGCCCAGGCATCCCAGCCAGTCCTTAGATCTATGATAAGGCCATTGCAATTTCTCTCCCCCTTAGCTCAAAATATTCCCATCCCCTGTAGATTGTTTGCACGTGTTCATCAATGATATCCATAGTCCCACTATGGGATTCTCACATTTCACAACTTCTCTCAAAGCCTTGTGATACAGTAAGCCCTCAGTCCTGGCTGAGAAACAGGATTAAGAGAAAACCAGACCATGGCTAGCACTGAGAAGTCAAAAGCCAAAATTCCACACCATGAGAATGTGTGCAGCTGAGGTTGTTCTGGACCCCCGCCCCCACTAGAAGTAGCAGCAATACACCCCACCTGACCAACAGCAGTGACCGACAGCAGGCGGAAGATAGTAGCGGGTGTCTGTATTAGGATGAATATTTCAATGTTCTCTGGCTTGCTTGCTTCCTTGACTTGGTGTTTTAAAAAGCAGCCTTTTATAGTAGTTCTCAAAGTTTAGCATGTACCGGAGTCACCTGGAGGAGTGTTTTCTGATTCAGTGGGACCTGAAGGTTTGCATTTCTAACAACGCCTAGATGATGCTGATTTTACTGGTGTGGGGATCACACTTTAAGAACCAATGCTCTGCAATATTGTGAGACTGGGTGTGGACCTAAGAGAAAGACAGAAAGAAAGTTCTTGACTCCTTTTGGCAAAGAGGTCCTTGGGAGAAGCAGCTGGAGACCTAGGCTGCACAGGAGAGTCAGAGGGCCTGGCAGGGGCTGTGCATTGGAGCTCCTTTCATGTAAATACCCAATCCTAAACCTTAGTAAAGTTACGAAATTCATAAAATGCTTACTTTGAGTAAAGGTTGTAAGTATGTGTATATAAAGCTGCATGGAATCAAATCAACAAGACAAGCCAAGAAGCAGAAACAAAAGCATGGGGCAGTAATACCAGGAATTCACCAAGCAGAGGAAGGACTTCCAACTGCCCAAAGCAGGACCCAGGATAAATTTACTAGAACCTCCAAGATCAGAGATGTTTCACATGGATGTTCCAGTCTCCTGCTGCTCTACCTTACTTTGGGTTTATCGTCTCTGAACATTGAGTTCCCAGTATTTTTACCCCAACACTAACTCTAATTTGTTCTGGTTCTAAACAAATTTAATTCTATAATTAAAAATTCATAATCTTCAAAGAAATGTAGGTGCCAAAGATTGCTATCAAGCTTAAAAGAATTAAAACTCTTCTGTATTTCAAACACCATTCCTAGTTTATGTTTTATACATTAGATTTTCTATATTTTCATAAGCCAGCATACATCTCTGAAGTCCCTCAGTGATGATTTAAACCATGCTCTCTTTAAAGACATGGAGTCATCAGATCTATTTCTTGACCGCTTAAATATTAGGCTAAGTAACTCCCTATCAAGGACAATTTCTGTTCCACAGAACCAAAGGATGGCTTCATTAAATTTCAACCTATTTTTAAACAGTTTTTCTAATTACATGGGTTTCAGATGCACCTTCAGCCTAGCACAAATGGAAGCCTCCCCTCCCAGCAAATAAACATCCGCGAATCACATTTCCAAGAGAGGAGATAATTTATACCCTTTTGGATAAGGTTTACAAGAGTCATTACAGTTTTCCATTTAGATAACCTGGAAATTATTGTGGTAGACAGTCTCAAAGATAGCCCCAGGGATCCTTGCTTCCTGGTATTCACATTTTATATAGTACCTGCCTACTCTGAATCACAGCTGAGCTGTATGTCCAACGGAATGAGACAGAAGTAACTGTGTTGCTGCCAAGGCCAAGTCATAAAAGATATTGCAGTTTACACCTTGGTCTATGTCTTACATCATTCATTCCAAGGGAAGCCAATAGTGAGGATACTCAAGCAGTCCTATAGATGGTCCATGTGGCAAGGAGCTAAAGCCTCCTTCCAATAGCCAACACCATTTGCAAGCCATGTGAGTGAGCCGTCTTGGAAGCAGATCCTGCAGCCCTAGTCAAGCGTTCAAATGACTACAGCCTCAGTCAACAACTTTACTAAAACCTGTTGAGAGACTTTAAGGTAGAACTGCTCAACTAAGCAACTCCCCAAATTCCTGACCCAGGGAAACCATGAGATAAAACACATAATTTTAGTCCCCAAAGTTTGGGGGTAATTTGTCATGCAGCAAAATATGCAAAGGGAAAAATCCATTCAAAGGGTAAGATAAGAGTATGAAATGTTCATTGATATTGTCTTGGATTTTACATGGTATCTAACCTTAAGAAAACTAACACTTGTCAAGTTTTCATGTAGTACCAAAGGAGAATATTAACAATTATCTGCAAAGCCATCAAAATACTCTTACAACTAGGTATCTGTGTGAGGTGAAATTTTCAACCAAAATAATAGATTGGCTGCAGAAGCAGATATGAGAATCCAGCCATTTTCTATTAAATCAGACAGTTATGAGAACTGTTATGAGAATTGGTAGTAAAGAATGCCAGTAATTTTCTGTTTTGGAAAAACATTTATACAAAATATGAAACATGTAATAGGTGTGTTATTTTAAATGAGTTAATTTTTTTAATTCTCAGTTTTAATTTCTATATTTTCAACATAGGTGGCTTTAATAGACATAAGCTCTTGGGAGTCCTCAAAAAATGTTGAGTGTAATTGTACTGAGGACAAGACCATTGAGAACAAGGTCATAAAGGAAGTCTCAACAAATTTTAGAGAATATCATACTTACCATGTTCTCTATTCAAAGCAATTAGACATCAACAAGAGAAATAAAATTTTTAAAACTCTATATATTAGAAGTTTTTAAGAATACTTTCTAAATAACATATTTTTAAAATCATAATCAGAAATGAATAGCTAAAATTTTTCTTATGATTTTACATATAGTCTTTTCAACTACATGTCCAGCCTGTGGGAGGCAGTGAAAGGAGAAGAAATTTATAGCTCTTAATGTTTACCTCAGACAGGAGAAAGTCTGAAAATGAACTAAGTGGTCAACTTAAGAGGTATGAAAAGAACAACAGAATAAACCCAAGGTAAGTAAAATGAAGGAGATAATAAAGGTAAGATTAATAAAATATAACAAGATCAAAATGTGACCAAGAAAAAAGATACAAATACCAGGAATGGAAAGGAAGACATAACTACATGTCCAAGAGAGATTAAAAGGTAAGAGAAAGCTATGAACTTTATGTAATAAATTGAAAACAGACAAAATGGGCAAATTTCTAGAAAAATGATCATTTATCAAGCAAACACAAGAAGAAATAGAAATTCTCAATAGTCTCATAAGCATTAAACAAGTTGGATTGAAGGTTTTAAATCTTCCCACAAAGTAAACATCAGGTTCAGACAGTATTACAGTAGACTTTAACCAAACTTTGAAAGAACAACACAGTCTAACATAAACTCTTTCAGAGTACAGAAAAATATAGTTCTTTCCATCTCATTCTATGAGAGGAAATAACCTTGATCCTAAAGACAAAGACAGTTAAAAAGGAAAAGTACGGATTCTATCATTTGAGAACATAAGTAGAAAAATGGACAAAATTGACAATCTGATTTTAAAATTTATATACAAATGCAGAAGGCCTAGATTAGCAAAAACAACTTCAAAAGGAACAAAACTGGAGGGACTATATTACCTGATTTCAAAGCTTATTATAAAGCTACAATAATCAAGACAATGTGGTATTGGCATAAAGATAGGCCCACAGATAAATGAAACAGAACAGTGTCAAGAAATAGACTTAAGCATATATGATCATTTCATTTTCAACAAATGTGCTAAGGCAATTCAATGGGAAAAGATAATCTTTTTTTTTTTTGAAAGGATAGTTTTTTCAACAAATGGTACTAGAACACTATTGGATAGTTATGTACAAAAAAAAATTCTACCTTTATTCCACATTACATACGAAAACTGACAAGATGAATCATCATAGACTGAAGTGTATGAGTTTAAATTATAAAACATGTAGGGGAAAACAGGGAAAAAAACCTTAGTGACCATAGGTTTTGCAAATATTTTAAAAATATAACACAAAAAGAAAAAGGAACTTGATAAATTGAACCTCATCAAAATTAAAAACTTTTGCTCAGTCACTACAATGAAGAGGCAAGCCACAGAGTGAATGAAAATACTTCCAAAATACACATCCAGCGAAGTAGGCAAACAACCCAATTTAAAAATGAACAGACAGTTCACCAAAGATGGCAAATATACATTAGAAAAGATGACCAAAATCAATGAGCTATTAGAGAAATGCAAATTGAAACCATAAAGAGAAATCTCTATATACCCAATAGAATGGCTATAATTAAAAAGACTAACTATACCAAATACTGTTGAGGATGTGAAGCAGTTGGAACTCTAATACCCTGCTGGTAGGAATGCCAAGTGTTGCAATCACTTTTGAAAATATCTTGGCAATTTCTTTAAAAGTTAAACATACATCAACCATATAACCCAGTCATCATACTCCTAGATGTTTACCAAAGAGAAATGAAGGCATGTGCCCATACAAAGACTTATACATGAATGTTTTAGCAGTTTTATTTGTAATAGCCAACAAATAGAAACAATCCAAATCAGCAGGTGATGGGTAAACAGTGGTAAATCTATATGAAGTTTATACAATAGAATAGTACTCAGCAATAAAAAGGAATGGCAATCTATGCATGCACCAACATGGATGAATCTAAAAACATGTAGGCTAAGTGAAAGAAGTCAAAGAGTGTACACTGTAGGATTGTGCTTATATAAAATTCTGGAAAATGCAAACTGTAGTTACGGATCATGTTTGCATGGAGTGAGGGGGTGGGGAGAAGAAATGGATTATGAAGGGGCATGAGGTAACTACTGGGGATGAGAGATATGTTCAATACCTTGACTGTGGTGATGATTTCATAGATATATGCATATGTCAAAATTAACAAAATTGCACACTTTAATATGGACTTTATTGTATGTTAGTTATAGCTCAATAAAGCTATAAAACATTAAAAATATGCAAACCAAAGCCAGCAACATATAAAACCTATAATCTGAACCTAAAAATTGCTCTAAAAAATAAAGTCTATTTTTAAAAACTGTAATCGTGTCAGGGGAAGGGTTACCAAGACCACCTCCTGGTTCAATGATTATTAGGACTCACAGAACTCAGCATATAGCCACACTCGCAGCTATGATTTATGACACTGAAAGGGTACGAAGCAAAATCAGCAAGGGAAAAGGGCACATGGGCAAAGTACAGAGGAAACCAGACACAGCTTCCAAGAGCCCTCTCCCAGTGGAGTTACCAGGACACGCTTAATTCCCACAGCCACAAGATGAGACAACACATGTGAACTGTTCTCCACCAGGGTGGTTTATTACACTCAGTTCCCAAGGTTCTTCTTTGGGGCTGGTCAGGTAGGCACCCTCTGTCTACCACTACCAATATTCCAGACTCCCAGAAGGTTAGCAAGTAGAAACATAAACCACATTGTTTGTACAAACAGTGTAGGCACAGGGAGCCATTCCTATAAGGGTGGTTAGAACCCTCCCAAAATTCCTAGTTCCAAGATGCCAGCCAAGGGCCAATCTTGTAAGCAGGTCTTTCAAAGGAGAGCAGTGAGGCCTGCTCTGTGCTTTTCCACACAATAATATAAACAAGTTGAATGTATGCAAGGGTAGTTAACATTTATAAACTCTATAAATAGCTTTCTCTGCAGTAAAAGAAAGTTAATTGTTTTCAAAAAACAGAAAGTAGTTGATAATACTCAATACATATTCATTATAAAACCTTTCAGTAATGGACATGTACAGAACACTCCATCGAAAAGCAACAGGATACACATTCTTCTCAACTGCACATGGAACATTTTCAAGAATAGATCATATACTAGGCCACAAAAAGAGCCTCAGTAAATTCAAAAAGATTGAAATTGTACCAACCAGCTTCTCAGATCACAAAGGTATGAAACTAGAAATAAAGTACTCAAAGAAAATGAAAAAGCCCACAAAAACATGGAGGCTTAATAACATGCTCCTAAATAATCAATGGATCAATGACCAAATAAAAACAGAGATCAAGCAATATATGCAGACAAATGACAACAATAATTCAACACTGCTGCAGCGAAGGCCATGCTAAGAGGGAAATATATTGCAATACACGCCCACCTCAGGAAAGAAGAACAATCCCAAATGAACAGTCTAAACTCACAATTAATGAAACTAGAAAAAGAAGAACAAATGAGGCCCAAAGTCAGTAGAAGGAGGGACATAATAAAGATTAAAGCAAAAATAAATAAAACTGATAAGAATAAAACAATAGAAAGAATCAATGAAAGGAGGAGCTGGTTCTTTGAGAAAATGAACAAAATAGATAAACCCTTAGCCAGACTTATCAAGGAAAAAAGAGAGTCTACTCACATAAACAGAATCAGAAATGAGAAAGGAAAAATCACTACGGACACCACAGAAATACAAAGAATTATGAGAGAATACTATGAAAAATTATATGGTAACAAACTGGATAACCTAGAAGATATGGACAACATTCTAGAAAAATACAACGTTCCAAGGCTGACCCAGGAAGAAACACAAAATCTGAATAGACCAATTACCAGCAATGAAATTGAACTGGTAATCAAAAAACTACCTAAGAACAAAATGCCTGAACCAGATGGTTTCACTGCTGAATTTTATCAAATATTTAGTGAAGAACTAATACCCATCCTCCTTAAAGTTTTCCAAAAAGTAGAAGAGGAGGGAATACTCCCAAACTCATTCTACGAGGCCAACATCACTCTAATACCAAAATCAAGCAAAGACACCACAAAAAAGAAAATTACAGACCAATATCCCTGATGAACATAGATGCAAACCTACTCAACAAAATATTAGGAAACCAAATTCAAAAACACATCAAAAGGATCATCCATCATGATCAAGTGGGATTCATCCCAGGGATGCAAGGATGGTACAACATTTGAAAATCCATCAACATAATCCACCACATCAACAAAAAGAAAGACAAAAACCACATGATTATTTCCATAGATGCTGAAAAGGCATTCAACAAAATTCAACATCCATTCATGATAAAAACACTCAACAAAATGGGTATAGAAGGCAAGTACTTCAACATAATAAATGCCATATATGACAAACCCACAAGCCAACATTATATTTAACAGCAAGAAGCTGAAAGGTTTCCTTTAAGATCTGGAACAAGACAAGGCTGCCCACTCTACCACTTTTATTCAACATAGTTCTAGAGGTCCTAGCCACGTCAATCAGACAACACAAAGAAATAAAAGGCCTCCAGATTGGTAAGGAGGAAGTCAAACTGTCCCTGTTTGCAGATGACATAATATTGTACATAAAAACCCTAAAGAATCCACTCCAAAACTACTAGATTTAATATCTGAATTTATCAAAGTTGCGGGATACAAAATTAATACACAGAAATCTGTTGCATTCCTATACACTAACAATGAACTAGCAGAAAGAGAAATCAGGAAAACAATTCAATTCACAATCCCATCAAAAACAATAAAATACCTAAGAATAAATCCAACCAATGAGTGAAAGACTTATACTCTGAAAACTACAAGACACCCATGAAAGAAATTAAAGAAGATACCAATAAATGGAAACACATCCCATGCTCATGGATAGGAAGAATTAATATTGTCAAAATGGCCATCCTGCCTAAAGCAATCAACAGATTCAATGCAATCCCTATCAAAATACCAACAGCATTCTTCAATGACCTAGAGCAAATAGTTCTAAAATTCATATGGAACCACAAAAGACCCCAAATAACCAAAGCAATCCTGAGTAGGAAGAATAAAGTGGGGGGGATTATGCTCCCTGACTTCAAGCTCTACTACAAAGCCATAGTAATCAAGACAATATGGTACTGGCACAAAAACAGACCCACCAACAAATGGAACAGACTAGAGAGCCCAGATATAAACCCAAGCATATATGGTCAATTAACATATGATAAAGGAGCCATGGATATACAATGGGGAGATGACAGCCTCTTCAACAGCTGGTGTTGGCAAAACTGGACAGCTACATGTAAGAGAATGAAACTGGATTATTGTCTAACCCCATACACAAAAGTAAACTCAAAATGGATCAAAGACCTGAATGTAAGTCATGAAACCATAAAACTCTTAGAAAAAAACATAGGCAAAATCTCTTGGACATAAACATGAGCAACTTCTTCATGCATATATCCCCCTGGGCAAGGGAAACAAAAGCAAAAATGAAAAAGCAGGCCTATATCAAACAAAAAAGCTTCTGTACTGCAAAGGACACCATCAGTAGAACAAAAAGACATCCTACAGTATGGGAAAATATATTCATAAATCATGTATCTGATAAGGGGTTAACATCCAAAATATATAAAGAACTCACGCACCTTAACAAACAAAAAGCAAATAATCCAATTAAGAAATGGGCAGAGGACATGAATAGACACTTCTCTAAAGAAGAAATTCAGATGGCCAACAGGCACATGACAAGATGCTCCACATCGCTGGTCATCAGAGAAATGCAGATTAAAACCACAATGAGATATCACCTCACACCAGTGAGGATGGCCAACATCCAAAACACAAACAACAACAAATGTTGGCGAGGATGTGGAGAAAGGGGAACCCTCCTACACTGTTGGTGGGAATGTAAATTAGTTCAACCATTGTGGAAAGCAGTATGGAGGTTCCTCAAAAAACTCAAAATAGAAATACCATTTGACCCAGGAATCCCACTCCTAGGAATTTACCCTAAGAATGCAGCTGCCCAGTTTGAAAGAGACATATGCACCCCTATGTTTATTGCAGCACTATTTACAATAGCCAAGAAATGGAAGCAACCTAAGTGTCCATCAGTAGATGAATGGATAAAGAAGATGTGGTACATATACACAATGGAATATTATTCAGCCATAAGAAAAAAACAAATCCTACCATTTGCAACAACAGGGATGGAGCTAGAGGGTATTATGCTCCATGAAATAAGCCAGGCAGAGAAAGATAAGTATCAAATGATTTCACTCATCTGTGGAGTATAAGAATAAAGCAAAAACTGAATGAACAAAACAGCAGCAGATTCAGAGAACCCAAGAATGCACTAACAGTTACCAAAGGGAAAGGGACTGGGGAGGATGGGTGGGAAGGGAGGGATAAGGGGGGAAAGGGGGCATTACGATTAGCAGATGTAATGTAAGGGGGGCGGGCATGGGGAAGGCAGTATAACACAGAGAAGACAAGTAGTGATTCTATAGCATCTTACTATGGTGATGGACTGTGACTGTAATCGGGTATGTGGTGGGGACTTGATAATGGGGAGAGTCTAGTAACCATAATGTTCATGTAATTGTACATTAATGATAGCAAAATTTTAAAAATCAATTAGGGCTGATGTGTGTAGAGCTTTGTTGAGTGGAGTCTATGTGACTGAGCATGTGCAGCTCTCAAGCTTGTGCTGACAGCAGCAATGGCTTGCTTCACTTCCCATCCAAAAGCAAATCCCACATTTGTTTAAATAGAGCAGCTATACTGAGAGATACAATTTACATCTCATACAATTCAAACAACTCTCCCATTTAAAGCATATATATATATATGTATTAAATTTAGTCATTTTGCTAAAGTCCCATATTCCTGAAAATGTGTCTTGGTTTTTTTGGGTGGATAATTATCATCTATGAATAATGACATTTATTTTTTCTTTTCCAATCCTTATACTTTTATTTTTCTTATCTTACTCCACTAGCAAGGAGCTCCACTAAAAGCAACTTAGGCCAGATAATTAGTGAAGTTTAGAGACTCTAACAGAGACTATAATGAAGTTGTTTAACCTTAAAAATCCAAAAATAACCTGGATGAGAAACAAAAACTAACTTCAAAATTGAAAAATCTGGAAGATGCTCCACTTCAAGTGAAACTTCCATCCTTAAATGACAAACACTATCAGAGAAACTTAAAAGTTGTATCTGCAGCATTGGCGAAAGTAGCGTCAACAGTGTCCGCTGTAGCACAGGGACCTCAGGGTCAAGGAACCGGAAAACATGGCAACACAAACCCAAAGACTAAGTGAGCCTTCCTGTTTCTCTAACTGCAGCACAACCAGTGATGATTTAAATTTGGATAAAATTACTGAGGAGATGATGATTTTCATGATGGTTCATACTTGGGTAGGACAGAGGAACATTCTAGAGGAAGCATTAGATCCAATATGTGTGATCTGACGTCAGAGTGAGGAAAAGGATGAAGAACTCACTATGAGTAAAAATAAAGGTAAGTCTGTTTAAGTGAAGGAAAAGCCCCATTGAAAAAAAGAAGAACCCACCTAAATAAAAATGTAATACTTTGGAGACACCAGTAGATGCTTCTGCTATAGCAGGCAATAAATTAATCACCTCACACCAAAAAGGGTTTCTCTCACTTCCAACCCCATAAGGAAACTACTATAAATATTCAGTCCTGCAGCTAAACACAAGAAGTCTAAATAGATTCCATGAGCAGTGTCAGGATATAGTGGTAACCGCAGCAGCTACTTGTAGTTATTTATAGTAAGTCTTGATAACTGCTACAATGTTTTACAAGAATTTCAAGCATATTCCTACAGAACACAGCAGCAACTGAAGCAGAAAAACAATGAAACTGAGAGATCAGCATTTCTGTTTAATGAATGGGGGAAAGTTATGTGATTGCCTATGGTGTTTGTGGGATCTGTTTAATCACTTCACAGTAAATCGATGACACAGGAATGGGGAATGGTCAAGTACTTAGCTGTCCTATAACGTCAGGTGATATCATTTTTTAAGGAAGCTTAGATCTAAATTTACATGAATAGAGTTACAGATATTTCATGTAAAGGTGTGAATTTTAATCAGCTACTAATTATATACGTAATGTGCATCATTTATATATATTTCAAACCTTGTTAACCATTAAAAAATAGTTCGTTGTGCTTATAAAAACATAGATGTTAACACCAAAATAAGCAATTCAGAATTATGAGTAAAGTGAGAGTTTGCCTTTTTATTAGAAAGCAATTGCACCTTGAAGAGCTGAATACTAAACAACCTGTAATACATCCAGAAAATGGATTACTCCTCAGCAATTAAAAAATGAGTGAACTATTGACACATGCAACAGAAGGGCATTATGTTGAGTGGAAAAAGCCAGTCCCAAAAGACCATATATTCTATGAGTCCATTTAGATAAAATCCTCAAAATGATGAAGTTACAGATATGGAGAACAGATTATTGATTACCAGGGTTTAGAAGTGGCAGAATGCCAGGTAGGTACAACTATAAAAGGGCTGGCATGAGGGAGATATTTGTGGTGATGGAATAGTTCTGTGTCTTGATTGCAGTGGTGTTTACATGAATCTACACATTTAAATAAAATAGCATAGAACTAGACACCATTGTCAATTTCCTAGTTTTGATATTGTACTGGAGTTATGTAAAATGGAACCATTGGGAAACTGGGCAAAGAGTACATGGAACTCTGTACTGTTTTTGCAACTTCCTGTGAATCTGTAATTATTTCAAAATAAAAAGCTAAGAGGAAAAAAGAAGTAAAAAAGCAATTATATTTCTATACAACAAAATTAGAAAGTAATTTCTTAAAGATAGCATTAAATGAGTAATAAAAATCATTAGTTACCTAAGAATAAATATTTTTAAAAGATACATGAGTGGTATGTAAAAAATTATAAAACTACATTGAGGGGCTCTCTTGTCCCCTCCAGGCGTGAGCTGGGAGCTCTTTCCTCTCACTTTATTTCTAAATAAACGCCTGTACCTTGCTCTCCTAAAAAAAAACTAAATTGAAAAATAGATATCATATACATTAACAGAAGACTCAATATTATAAAGATGTCAATTTCTTTGAAATAATCTAAAGATTAAATGAAATTCTAATTAAAATCTCAACATAGTTGCATGGAACTTGACAAGTGATTGTAAAATGTAACAGCGTGGCTTATATAGTAAGGAACAGTATAGAACCAACAAACCAATAAAACAAAATGGAGAGCTCAGTAGTAGATGTATGCATATTTGGAAATTTGATGAGGCAAAGATAAATTAAGGTCACAAGGAAAAATTGTTTTTGACCCTTTAAATTGGTCAAAACTAAATCTGGTAAGTATTGGCAAGAATGAAGATTCTTATGGGAAGTTTAGGAGATTCTTAAATGGGATTTATTCTGTTTTCCTCACGGGTGTGTGAATTGGTATACCTATTATGGAAAACAGTTTGGCACTATCTTGAAAACTGAATTTTTCACATATACTACATTACCATTCCTAGGTTTATATCCTAAGAAATTTCTGCAAATACGCATCAAGAAATATGTGTAAGATTGTCCATAGCACCAATGTTTATTACAGCAAAATAAATAGTAAGAAAAAAAACTCTCCTTAATGGACAGATGATGTCAGCTCAATTGTCTCTTCCTTAGGTCCTCTCCAAGCTCTATTTAAATTTAAAACACAAACACACATAATCACCCTCTTCTAGATGCTACACCTTACTTTCCCATCAAGATCCAACTATCAGTTAATTATCTGTAATTGATGCTTGTAAGGCCTCTTCGACTAGACAGTAGAACTACATGAAAAAAAGAACACTGTGCTTTTTTTTACTCTGTATCTCTAGGCCTTAGCACTTAGGGACACTGGAAAGGAAAGGGAAGAAGAAAAATGAAAAAAGAAGGGCCTCAAGTGGAGGAAGAAGAGTTCATTGAGATCTCAGGCAAAAGGGGAAAAATAAGCTACGTTATAGAAGCTACCCACATGGAATGGAGTAACTTTCTCTGTACCTAGAGGGTATGCTCATGGTTTAAGGAAGGACTGGGGAAAAACAGTTAAAAAAAAAAAGATTTGGGGAGAGGATCCGGAGGGTACTGAGAAATTCTTCAAAATTATTCCCACTTTATAGCTTAAGATTTTACTCCAACTATTGATATGCTTCATCAGTGGAGGGAAAAAAGATATTCCAGTTGAAAGACAGTGTGAAATAAGATTCACCTTAATTGAAATGTGTTTATCATCAACTTTGCTTATTTCATAAAATAAAGGATGACAATTGTTATGGGCTTAATTGTATCCTCCTAAAATTCGTATGTTGAAGTCCTAACCCCCAGTGCCTCCGAATGTAACTGCACTTGGAGACAGGGTCTTTAAGGAAGCCTATAAGGTAAAATGAAGTCCTGTAGACAAGCCCTAATCCACTATGACTGGTGTCCCTGTCAGGAGATTAGGACACAGACGTGTGCATATAGGGGAAAGATCATGTGAAGACACAGCCAGAACGTGGCCCATCTACAAGCCAAGGAAAGAGGCCTTGGAAGAAACCAGACTTGCTGACACTTGCCTCCAGAACCAGCAGAAAACAAATTTCTATTGTTTAAGCCACCCAGTCTGTGGTATTTTGTTAGGGCAGCCCTAGCAAATGAATATACCAATCTAAATGAAAAATACTTTGCCTAGAGTTGCTTTAGTCTGAAGAAAAATTTTCCTGTGCTTCCCTAACTTCTACAGACCATCTATTAAAAGACAGTAAAATCTGTCATACTGATAAGAATTACTGAAATTGCTTAATTATCCTCGTATGGAATGTTGGTAAACTGCTGACAACCTTTTGTCCCCTCACTGACCCACAGGAAGACTCAAATGAAACCAATTCAGCCATTTGGCACTGTAGGCAGAGTGCCCAGAGCCCACAAGCTTCCCGGGAAAGAAAATGCACAGGAAAATGTCTGAGATGTGGGCAGGGAAAGGGCAGGTGCTAGTTCTACATAGGAAAATAAGACTATAAAATTAAGAGATGTTTAAACAAATTCATATATAAACATTAATTTTTAAATTTAAAACATATACAAATTTCATTACATTTTAAAATGACTAGTACATCAGATTTTTGCATTTCTCAAGAATTCCCACATATCCACAATTGCTTAAAAAACTATTATCAAATCATAAATGAGTTGATATAGTCAAATTTCAAAAACCATCTATTCAAAAAGTTTTATATGAAAAATATTTAACATTGGATTTGGGTGCATCTTAATGGTTGATATGACACAAGGTAGGGTTTTCCTTTTCTCCCTCCATTCCCCACCAGTCTTCTTTAGTTCCAAATCACTGATAAATTTCAGAGAGCTTGAGGCAGTGGTTCCTGCAAGGGAGGTCTGGGGGGTTGTGAGGACAAAGTTTCTAGGGTTAGGAGGGTAAGGAGCTAAGAAGCAAACACAGTCTGCCTCCAGGATACATAAGGAAACACAGGCCAAACACAGACATATCCTGGAACCTTTGAAATATAAGTGACAGATCTAACAAGCAACAGACTTAATGCTGTGGGTATTCCCACATCTAGAGGCAGGAGGCCACATCTAGAGGTAGTGACCTCTAGGAGCTAAGAGCAGCTCCTGGCTTACAACCAGCAAGAAAACCGTGACCTCAGTTCTATAAGCATGAGGTGAATTCTGTCAACAACTTAAGAGAGCTTGGAGGTAGAATCTTCCCATTAACCATCCAATGAAAATGTAACCAGTCCAACAACTTGATTACAACCTTCTCAGACTCTCAGCACAAGACACTGCTAAGCTGTGCCCAGCTTATGGGATGATAAATATGTGTTGCTTTATGCCACTAAATTTGTGGCCATTTGTTACACAGCAATAAAAACTAATACAGTGAACTGTGCTGATCAGGAAAAAGAACAATGTTTCAGTAGGATCACCAAACCATAGCTCTAGGCCCACATGTTTATTTAAATATCATTTAAATATTAAATACCTGCTTCATTTAAAAAGGGAATTGGGGCAGATTAAGGCCACAAGTGGTCCTTTAAAGGTTCATGTGTAACTCTTTAAGAGAAAAAACATTTACAACTATAAAATGTAAGGCTATGCTGAAAAGCACTATTGATTATTGAATCTGAATGTAATCACATTGTAGACAGCATTCTAAGAAATAACAGAAAATATATTCAAAGCTGTGCATTAAAATTGAAATGGAAAACTGTCACAGCCTTATCTGCCTCAAGCCAAAACAGTGTCCACCACCAATTTACTTAAGTTGTATTTTAAAGATTTTTTTTAAGTTAAAAGGATGTAAAAAAAAATAGCCATACAGTTTTGTGTTTCATAATTCTTAAATATGCTATATTTAATTCTTGGATCACTTTGCATTTTCTTCTTTTTGCAAAATCTTCATGGTTACCCTGGGGATTACAATTAGCATCTTAGATTTCTAACAAACTAGCTTGAATTTAGCTTCGTAAGTATACAAAAGTCTGTGTCTTACATATAGTTCTGTCCATCTCCTTTATGTTATTATCATAAACTGCATCTTAATACACTGTGATTTTCTGCCTCATTTTTATTATTGAATCACATCCTGAGGGCCTCAACACTATGCTTTCTTAATATCTGCTTCAGATGATCTTTACATATGATTATTGAGAACTTCCCACTGGTAAGGAAATACAGATACAATGGAGAGCTGGTTGAGGGATCTGGGAGGAAGTAGCATTTGCAATGACAGTAAGGTAGAGAGATCATGCGAAGCTATATGACAAATACAAGATTTAAAAAAATAGACTAGTACTGTTATTCTGTAACATATCATTTGGGAGTATGTTGAAACATCCAGAGGTATATATACTGCTTCCAGAGAGATATCAGCATATTATAAAAATTATCAAGACACTGGAAATTCCTAGAAGCAAATTCTTGATCATCTTTCTGCCTGCGCCAATCTGTACAAACACACCACCACTGTTACAGCTCTCCTTACATGCAGCTTTTAGAAAGCACAGAAAGCAGGTTGTAAAAAGGACACATTTTCTCTTCTGGAAGTGTAGCCTTCTTTAAAGGAGTGCAGAGGTCCCCCTCAAGCTCTGCTGAGCCCTGACCTCACTGCTCTAGTCCAATCTTTTCATTTTATAGATGAAAAAATGGGGACTCAAAGGAACAAACTTGCCCAAGATTAGCATGGTGGAGCCTGAACTAAAGCATATTTCCTGACTTCTTTCCACTCTATCACAGTAACAAGAGCACCCTGAGTTTCCTAATACTGTTTCTGGAAACAGTTCAATCATACTATTCTTTTAAAAAGCTAAATGTACAGATGCCAGACTTCCAGGAAGATGGTGACATGAACCAACCGGCAGAAAATTCCTCCCAACATTATATTTATTCACAAAAACACAGCAAATACAACTATTCCTAAAAGAGAGACCAGAATACACAGGAAAGCGCACAGCGTGCAGCATCACCTGAGAGGACTCGGCACCCAGCAAGGTGGGTAAGATACGGAGCCGCGACCCAGCGGGACCCGAGCACTCCTCCACCCCAGTGCACTGGCGGGCAGCTACACCTGAGAGGACTCGGCACCCAGCGAGGCGGGCAAGATACAGAGCCGCGGCCCGGTGGGACTCGAGTGCTCCCCCACCACAGCGCACCAGCGGAAAGAGAGGATTCAGAGCTGGGAGGGAAGGGAAGTCTGCGCCGGGAGCGCCAACACACAGCGCGCGGTGTAGCAGAGATTGGAGA
Source organism: Phataginus tricuspis (assembly GCA_029783875.1). NCBI lineage: Eukaryota > Metazoa > Chordata > Mammalia > Pholidota > Manidae > Phataginus > Phataginus tricuspis. The sequence continues at coordinate 65,778,006 of JAQQAC010026072.1, read as the reverse complement.
CACAGAGGGCACAGGGTCTCAGCGGGGAATGCGACAGTTCCTTGCAGCAGGCTCCGGGAAGGAAAAAGAAAGGGAAAAAAAAAAAAGAAGAAAAGCGCGTGCTTTTTTCAGCAGTCTTAGAGAGACAGGGGCATAGCAGAGGACTGCATCACCCCGGCACACTCAGCCCAGCAGGCTGGGAGTCCTGGGGAGCTTCGGACCCCTTAGCTGGCGACTGGGAAAGGGTGGCCGCACTTAAGACTATCACAGAGATCAACAGCCTCCCATTTGTTCCCACCCTGGCCAGAGCTATAAAGGGCCTTGCGGAGCAGCGTGGCCACGGCTCTGGAATAGTGGGGCAACAGCGCCACCTACAGCATTCACACACAATCTACTCCAGGTGGGTGGGGTTTTTTTGTTTTTGTTTTTTCTTCCCTTTCTTTTCTTTTTTTCTTTCCCTTTTTTAATTATTATTATTTATTCTTTTCTTCTCTTTTCTTTTTAAAGACATAAAGAGCCCAGCTGACATACGTGGCAACTACCAGCAACCAAATCTATAGCCATTAAAAGACAGAGGAATATGGTACAGACAAAGCTTCAGACCCAGACAACCCAAGAGAGGGAACCGGAAGGGATGGACATGCACAGTCTTCCTGAAAAAGACTTCAGAATAAAAGTCATAGCCATGCTGACAGATCTACAGAGAAATGTGCAAGAGCTGCGGGAGGAAGTGGGGGAAATGAGGAAACAATATGAAGAAATGAGACAAGCCATCAACCGGCTTAACAGCCAACTGGATAAGGTGTCAGAGACTGTTAATGGATTAGAAAACAGAGAACAGGAATACAGAGAAGCTGAGGCAGAGAGAGATAAAAGGATCTCTAGGAATGAAAGAATATTAAGAGAACTGTGTGACCAATCCAAACGGAACCAGAGGAAGAAGAGACACAAAAAGGGATACAAAGTGTCTTTCAAGAAATAATTGCTGAAAACTTTCCCACACTGGGGAAGGAAATAGTCTTGCAGTCCATGGAAGCCCACAGATCTCCCAACACAAGGGACCCAAGGAAGACAACACCAAGACACATAATAATTAAGATGACAAAGGTCAAAGATAAAGACAGAGTATTAAAGGCAGCTAGAGAGAGAAAAAAGATCACGTACAAAGGAAAACCCATCAGACTATCATCAGCCTTCTCAACAGAAACCTTACAGGCCAGAAGAGAATGGCATGATATATTTAACGTAATAAAACAGAAGGGCCTCGAACCAAGAATATTGTATCCAGCACGATTATCACTTAAATATGACGGAGGGATTAAACAATTTCCAGACAAATGAAAGTTGAAAGAGTTTGCCTCTCATGAACCACCACTACAGAATATCTTAAGCGGACTGCTCTAGAGGGAAGCACCCCTAAGACTAAAAAGATGTCACCAGAGAAAATAAAATCATAGCAAAGAAAGCAGACCATCCAAATACTAACTAAAGGCAAAGAATAAAACACCCAATATATAAAGAATGGAGGAAGAAGAATACGAAGGGAGAAATAAAGAAACATCAGACGGCATTCACAATAACTTAACAAGAAAGTTAAGTGAGATTCTTAGATAGTAAAGAAGCAACCATTGAACCTTTGGTAACCACGAATCTAAAGCCAGCAATGGCAATAAGTACATATCTATCTATAATCACCCTAAATGTAAATGGACTGAATGCACCAATCAAAAGACACAGAGTAACAGAGTGGATAAAAAAGCAAGACCCATCTATATGCTGCTTACAAGAGACTCACCTCAAACCCAAAGATATACACAGACTAAAAGTGAAGGGATGGAAAAAGATATTTCATGCAAACAACAAAGAGAAAAAGCAGGTGTTGCAGTACTTGTATCAGATAAAATAGACTTAAAAACGAAGAAAGTAGCAAGAGATAAAGAAGGATATTACATAATGATAAAGGGGTCAGTCAAACAAGAAGATATAACCATTATAAATATATACACACCCAACACAGGAGCACCAACATATGTGAAACAAATACTAACAGAATTAAGGAGGAAATAGACAGCAATGCATACATTTTAGGAGACTTCAACACACCACTCACTCCAAAGGATAGATCAACCAGACAGAGAAGAAGTAAAGACACAGAGGCACTGAACAACACACTAGAACAGATGGACCTAACAGATATCTACAGAACTCTACACCCAAAAGCAACAGGATATACATTCTTCTCAAGTGCACATGGAACATTTTCCAGAATAAACCACATACTAGGCCACAAAAAGAACCTCAGTAAATTCAAAAATATTGAAATCCTACCAACCAACTTCTCAGATCACAAAGGTATAAAACTAGAAATAAATTTTAGAAAGAAATCAAAAAAGCTCACAAATACATGGAGACTTAACAACATTCTCCTAATGAATCAATGGGTTAACGACCAAATCAAAACAGAAATCAAAGAATATATGGAGACTAATGACAACAACAACACAAAGCCACAACTTCTGAGCGACGCAGCAAAGGCAGTTCTAAGAGGAAAGTATATTGCAATCCAGGCCTATTTAAAGAAGGAAGAGCATTCCCAAATGAACAGTCTACAGACACAATTATTGAAATTGGAAAAAGAAGAGGAAATGAGGCCCAAAGTCACCAGAAGGAGGGACATAATAAAGATCAGAGAAGAAATAAATAAAATTGAGAAGAATAAACAATAGAAAAAAATCAATGAAACCAAGAGCTGGTTCTTTGAAAAAATAAACAAAATAGATAAACCCCTAGCCAGACTCATTAAGATAAAAAGAGAATCTACACACATAAACAGAATCAGAAATGAGAAAGGAAAAATAACGACGGACCCCACAGAAATGCAAAGAATTATAAGAGAATATTATGAGCATCTGTATGCTAACAAGCTGGAAAACATAGAAGAAATGGACAACTTCTTAGAAAAATACAACCTTCCAAGACTGACCAAGCAAGAAACAGAAACACTAAACAGACCAATCACCAGCAATGAAATTGAATCTGTAATCAAAAAACTACCCAAGAACAAAACCCCCGGATCTGATGGATTCACCTGTGAATTCTACCAGACATATAGAGAAGAAATAACACCCATTCTCCTTAAAGTTTTCCAAAAAATAGAAGAGGAGGGAATACTTCCAAACTCGTTCTATGAAGCCAACATCACTCTAATACCAAAACCCGCAAAGACCTCACTAAAAAAGAAAATTACACACCAATATCCCTGATGAACGTAGATGCAAAAATACTCAACAAAATATTAGCAAACCGAATTCAAAAATACATCAAGAGGATCACACACCATGATCAAGTGGGATTCATCCCAGGGATGCAAGGATGGTACAACATTCGAAAATCCATCAACATCCTCCACCACATCAAAAAAAGAAGAACAAAAACCATATGATCATCTCCATCGATGCTGAAAAAAGCATTTGACAAAATTCAGCATCCATTCATGATTCAAACTCTCAACAAAATAGGTATAGACAGCAAGTACCTCAACATCATAAAGGCTATATATGACAAACCCACAGCTAACATCATACTTAACAGCGAGAAGCTGAAAGCTTTTCATCTAAGATCAGGAACAAGACAGGGATACCCACTCTCTCCACTGTTATTCAACATAGTACTGGAGGTCCTAGCCACGGCAATCAGACAAAACAAAGATCTATAAGGCATCTAGATTGGTAAAGAAGAAGTCAAATTGTCACTATTTGCAGATGAAATAATACTGTACATAAAAAATCCCTGAAGACTCCACTCCAAACCTACTAGAACTAATATCTGAATTCAGCAAAGTTGCAGGATGCAAAATTAACACACAGAAATCTGTTGCTTTCCTATACACTAATGATGAACTAACAGAAAGAGAAATCAGAAAAATAATTCCATTCACAATTGCACCTAAAAGAATAAAATACCTAGGAGTAAACCTAACCAAGTAAGGGAAAGACCTATACTCTGAAAACTACAAGACACTCCTAGGAGAAATTAAAGAGGACACTAACAAATGCAAATGCATCCCATGCTCTTGGCTAGGAAGAATTAATATTGTCAAAATGGCTATACTACCTAAAGCAATCTATAGATTCAATGCAATCCCTATCAAACTACCAACAGCTTTCTTCAATGAACTGGAACAAATAATTCTAAAATTCATATGGAACCAGAAAAGACCCCGAATAACCAAAGCAATCCTGAGAAAGAGGAATCAAACAGGGGGAATTACGCTCCCTGACTTCCAGCTCTACTACAAAACCACAGTAATCAAGACAATTTGGTACTGGCACAAAAACAGACCCACAGACCAGTAGAACAGAATAGAAAATCCAAACATTAACTCAAACATATACAGTCAATTAATATTTGATAAAGGAGCCTTGGATATACAATGGGGAGATGACAGCCTCTTCAGCAGCTGGTGTTGGAAAAACTGGACAGCTACATGTAAGAGAATGAAACTGGACTACTGTTTAGCCCCATACACAAAGGTAAACTCAAGGTGGATCAAAGACCTGAATGTAAGTCATGAAACCATAAAACTCTTAGAAAAAAACAGGCAAAAATCTCTTGGACATAAACATGAGCGACTTCTTCATGAACATATCCCCCCGGGCAAGGGAAACAAAAGCAAAAATGAACAAGTGGGACTATATCAAGCTTAAAAGCTTCTGTACAGCAAAGGACACCATCAGTAGAACAAAAAGACATCCTACAGTACGGAAAAATATATTCATAAATGATGCATCTGATAAGGGTTTGACATCCAAAATATATAAAGAACTCACGCACCTTAACAAACAAAAAGCAAATAATCCAATTAAGAAATGGGCAGAGGACACGAATAGACACTTCTCTAAAGAAGAAATTCAGATGTCCAACAGGCACATGACAAGATGCTCCACATCACTGGTCATCAGAGAAATGCAAATTAAAACCACAATGAGATATCACCTCACACCAGTCAGGGTGGACAACATCCAAAACACAAACAACAACAAATGTTGGCGAGGATGTGGAGAAAAGGGAACCCTCCTACACTGCTGGTGGGAATGCAGTATGGAGGTTCCTCAAAAAACTCAAAATAGAAATACCATTTGACCCAGGAATCCCACTCCTAGGAATTTACCCTAAGAATGCAGCGGCCCAGTTTCAAAAAGACAGATGCACCCCTATGTTTATTGCAGCACTATTTACAATAGCCAAGAAATGGAAGCAACCTAAGTGTCCATCAGTAGATGAATGGATTAAGAAGATGTGGTACATATACACAATTGAATATTATTCAGCCATAAGAAGAAAACAAATCCTACCATTTGCAACAACATGGATGGAGCTAGAGGGTATTATACTCAGTGAAATAACCCAAGCCGAAAAAGACAAGTATCAAACGATCTCACTCATACGTGGAGTATAAGAACAAAGAAAAAAACTAAAGGAACAAAACAGCAGCAGACTCACAGAACCCAAGAACGGACTAATAGTTACCAAAGGGAAAGGGACTGGGGAAGATGGGTGGGAAGGGAGGGATAAGAGGGTAAAAGGGGTATTACGATTAGCAGACGTAAGGTAGCGGGGGCACGGGGAGGGCTGTACAACTCAGAGAAGACAAGTAGTGATTCTATAGCATCTCACTACGCTGATGGACAGTGACTGTAATGGGGTTGGTGGGGGAGACCTGATGAAGGGGGTAGTTTAATCACCATAATATTGCACATGTAATTGTAGGTTAATGATACCAAAAAAAAAAAGTTTACCCTTTGATAATAATCAATTAAAAAAAAAATGTACAGATGCCTACATTGCAATTTCTTTCCAGCTGCCATTAATGATTTTTACCTTATTAATAGCGAGAGAAGAGAAAAAACATATGCCGTGGTTGCTGGCAACAAAAGTGCCAGAATAAATGGTAGGGCCATGAAGCAGCGACAAGATTTTTAAGTCTAAGGTGGTTGTTCCTCACCATAAATTTCTGTTTTACTATGTTACCTCATTAAAGTTAGAATACTGTACATCCTTTTAGGGAAAGACGTATGTTAGTTACTCAAGGCACCCAGCTACACTAACTGCATGTAATGATAACAGTAACTAAATAGTGTCCTCCCTCCTATGCACTGGAAGGGAAATAAAGATCCTCTTTAGCAAAAACAATACAGGCAGAAGTCAGGAAATAGTTCCTAGTTTAATCACACCAGGATATATAAAAAATAAAAATGAAAATAACACTCTGAAACAACGATTACTTATAACTCCAGAACATTTTAATTCTAAAGAGCTTTGATAAATAAAAAGCTCCCCAGTTTCCAAATGTCCATCAGAAAGGTAACAAGTAAGCAGCCCCATCAGAGGCGGGGAAAATTTTTTTTAAAGGAGACAGAGGAATGAAGTTTGATAAAAGATAAAACACTGCTTCCTTAACCTCTCAGAATGTCACATGATATGAACAGGCAGGAGGAAAATATTTCCTTATTTGTTTTATATACAATATTGGGCAATTAAATATTTTATAAAGCTATTCAGGAATGGCTTGCTAAAACGTTGAAAAAATGGAAGACTTCATCCTTGTCATAGACTGCCACTTCAGTGGAACACTCAGTGCACATGACTGGGTGGTAGATTTCTTCCTCCTCCGTCTCTGCCTGCTCTGCAGCATCTTCGTGGTTAGGCCTCATCTTCTTGTGGCCTCGCCTTTTCTTCCTGTTCTCGGGGGTTTTGTATCTTAGAATCTCCTCTTTGTTTACAGAACAATTCATCACAAACATTGCTCTATATTGAGTTTTGTATGACTCATGCCTAAGAGGAAAATGAAATGAAGAATTCAGATTTATGTTCTATTATCCATTAACATAAATTTGAAAACATCAAAAACTTACTGAAATACCAACCAAAGACATGGGAACAAAATGTGAAATTTAAAATTTTAAGAGATACTTTAAGAATAGGAGGAAGTTTGTTAATAGATAACGGTGTAAGGAATGAATATAATCCCATTTTCTACTACTTTAAAAGTAAATTTTATCTCAGAAAAAAAATAATTTGCTCCTCAAATTTAGACAAGAAAAGTTATTGGAAACTTGAGAGGTAACGTTTAAATAATCTTTGACTATTGTTTTCCATTGTGTCCTGAGACTCTGCCCTCCTCTTTTTATAAGTTGTGCTATTTTGGTCACCATTTTAGCAAAAGCTATAGTTTTAAAAGCTTAAAGAGCTTCTGACTTTATAACGTCCACTCCTGGCTTTACTCCAGCAGTCTAAAGAGTATGTAACGATTCCTTTGTTCTCCTCATACACTTAAGATTTTCCTACTTCTTTTCCCCACTTAGTGAGTGAGTTGCTTTCCTTTTCTTCCCCTTAAACCTCATGCAACAGAAATTATCTATCAGTGAATTCAAGTTGTATCTTCAGTACTTCCAAACGTTCATCTCCACCATCATCGCCACCACCACGACCACCAGGAATTTAGACTATGCAAGTAGGTGCTTCTCCAGGTAAGACTATAAAATTTTAATTCTTACTCCATTGTACTGGAATTCTGTATTAATATGGAACACAATTTTTACCAAGGCCAGTATCTGCTGTTAGAGTAGGAAGCAACTTCTTTTGATATAGGAACCTAACATGGTTTAATTTGGGAGAGAAACAACTTAAATACAAAGGCATTTAACTTTTTCATTTCATAAATATACACTAGGTATCAATTTTTACTTTAAAAAGCTAAAGAGTACCATTTGCAACAACATGGATGGAACTAGAGGGTATTATGCTCAGTGAAATAAGCCAAGCCGAAAAAGACAAGTATCAGATGATTTCACTCATACGTGGAGTATAAGAACAAAGAAAAAAACTAAAGGAACAAAACAGCAGCAGACTCACAGAACCCAAGAACGGACTAATAGTTACCAAAGGGAAAGGGACTGGGGAAGATGGGTGGGAAGGGAGGGATAAGAGGGAAAAAGGGGCATTACGATTAGCAGATGTAATGTTGGGGGGGCACTGGGAGGGCTGTACAACTCAGAGAAGACAGGTAGTGACTCTATAGCATCTCACTACGCTGATGGACAGTGACTGTAATGGGGTTGGTGGGGGGACCTGATGAAGGGGGTAGTTTAATAACCATAATATTGCACATGTAAATGTAGATTAATGATACCAAAATAAATTATATAAAAAAAAAGCTAAAGAGTTCCTATTGAGAGTACAAAAATTAATTGCTGCACGTGATCAGAAACCTCAAACTAGCTAGTCAGAATAAGTTATATCTGGCTTCTCATTAGTTCCTAGAACAAATCGACCACTTAAACCATCACTTACTTTCAGTTAACTTGATTCAGAACATGGACTAAGCTAGGCATTTATAAGGCCACCAGGAAAAGGCAAAAAAGTGTGTGTGGTATAAAAAAGCAAGTAGTATATTTGGATTAATAGAATGAAGGGAAAAAAAACACATGATCACCTCAACTGGTACATAAAAAGCATGTGACAAAATTCAGCATCCTTTCATGATAAAAACACCAAAAGACCAGGAATAAAAGGTAACTTCCTCAAGGTCATATATGAAAAACACATAGCTAACATCACACTCGATGAAAGACTTAAAATTTTTCCTCTAAGATCAGGAAGAAAACAAAAATGCCTGCTTTCACCCCTTCTACTAAACATAATTCCTCAAAATTCTAATCAGAACAAAAGGTAAGAAAGAGAAATAAAAGGCATCCAAACTGGAAAAGAAGTAAAATTATCCTGGTTCACAGATGACATGATCTTACACATAGAAAACTCTATAAAGATTATACACACACACACAAAAAAAGAACTACTACAACTATTAATAAACTAATTCAGCAGAGTTGCAGGGTACAAAATCAACATTAAAAAATCTGTTGCATATTCCATACACTAGCAGTGAACAATCTGAAAAGGAAAGGGTGGGTGAGGTTGGAAAATGGGAAATTACTGTGCAATGGGTAGTTTCTGTTTGCAATAACAAAAAAGTTCTGAAAATGGATAGTGGTGATGGCTGCATGATATTGTATATATAATTAATGTCAAAGAATTATACACTTAAAATGGTTAAAATAAGGATTATGGCAAGAATGCCCACTGTCTCTACTCATATTCAACACAGGTCTGAAATCCTAGTCAGAGCAATCACACAAGAAATAAAAGGTATCCAAGCAGGAAAGGAAGAAGTAAAAGTGTCTCTGTTTGCAGATGGCATGCTCTTATATGTCTAAAATTCTAAAGACTCCAATAAAAAAGGAGAATTAATAAATGAATTCAGAGAAGTTGCAGGATACAAAATCAATACAAAAAAAAATCTACACTTCTATACACTAACAACAACTATTTGAAAAGAAATCAAGGAAACAATCTGGTTCACAATAGCACCCAAACTAATAAAATACTAGGAATAAATTTAACCAAGGAGGTGAAAGATCTATACATAAAAACTATGACACTAAAGAAAGAAATTGAAGAAAATACTAATAAAAATATTGTGCTCATGGATCAGAAGAATTAATATTATTAAAACGTCCATACTACCCAAAGTCATCTATAGATTCAATGCAATTCCTATCAAAATTCCAATGGCATTTTCCACAGAAATAGAAAAAAAAAATCCTAAAATTTGTATGGAACCACAAAAGACCCCAAATGAAACAAGAACAAATCTGGAGGCATCACACTTCCAGATTTCAAACTATACTACAAAGCTGCAGTAATAAAAACATTATGGGATTGGCATTAAGAACAGACTCACAAATCAATCGAACAGTATCAAGAGTCCAGAAAAAAAACCTATGCATATACCTTAACTAGTATTTGACAAGGGAGCCAGAAAACAGTCTCTTCAATAAATGGTCTTGGGAAAATTAAGTATTCACATGCAAAAGAATGAAACTGGACCCCTACCTTACACCATTCAGAAAAATTAACTTGAAATGGATTAAAGACTTAAATGTAAGACTTGAAATAGAACACCGGAAAACACAAGAGAAAAAGCTCCTTGACATAGGTCTTGGCAATGGTTTTTTGGATTTGACACCAAAAGCACAGGCAACAAAAGCAAAAATAAACAAGCGGGACTACAAAAGCTTTTGCATAGCAAAGAAACAATCTTAAGAGAATGAAAAGGCAATCTACAGAATGGGAGAAAATATTTGTAAATCATATAGCTGATATGGTTAATATCCAAAATATAGAAGGAACTCATACAACTCAATAGCAAAAAAGCAAACACTCTGATTAAAAAATGGGAAAGGACCTGAACAGACATTTTTCCAAAAAGGCATACAATGGTCAACAGGTACATGAAAAGATGCTCAAAATTACTAACCATCAGGGCAATGCAAATCAAAACGACAATGAGGTATCAACTCACACCTGTCAGAATGGTTTATCAAAAAGACAAGAAATAACATGTGGTGGGGAGGCTGTGGAGAAAAGGGAACCCTTGTGCACTGTTGGTGGGAATGTAAATTAGTACAGCCACTCTGGAAAACAACATGGAAGCTCCTGAAAAATTAAAAATAGAACTACCACATGATTTAGTAATTTTGCTTCTTGGATATATACCTAAAGGAAATGAAATCACTAACTCAAAGAGATAGCCATGTCCCTACATCGGCCAGGTGATCAAGGTCAACAGTAACAGTCATAAACTATGCTGACAGTTTGTGCCTTTGGTATGTAATGAAAATGGCACTTAATCTCTATGGACTTCCTCCCCAAAACCTACTGCAGAATTATTTACAATAGCCAAGACATGGAAACAACCTAAGGGCCCATCAGCAGGTAAATAGAAAAAGAAAATAGGGTATGGGGTGTGTGTGTGTGCATGTGTGCACACACACACACATACATACATACAATGGAATGTTATTCAGCCATAAAAAAGAAATAAATCTTGCCATTTGTGACAATATGGATGAACACTGGAAGCATTATGCTAAGTGAAGTAAGTCAGAGAAAGACAAGTACAATATGATCTTGTTTATAAGTGGAATCTAAAAAACTGAAGCAAGCAGATTGGTGGTTGGGGGGGAGACAATGGATGGGTAAAGGTGGTTAAAGGATATAAATTTCCAGTTATAAGATGATTAATGTACAGCACTATACTGTTAATAGTACTAATTAACTTAGTGTTGATAGTTAATAATACTGTATTACATACTTGAAATTTGCTGAAAGTAGATCTTAAAAGTCCTCACCAGAAAAAAAAGTAACTATGTGAGGTGATAAATTTGTTAATATTATACTAATTTTGCATTATATTCAAATATCAAATCATCAATGTTGTACACCTTAAATGTAAACAATGTTATATGTCAATTATATCAAAAAGGCTGGGAAAAGATTTAGATGTTTTTAAATGGTCTAGCTGACAATAAATGAAGTACTCTTCAGCAACCAGTTGTTAAAAATGGTTAAAATGGTAAATTTTGTGTTACATGTATTTTATAACAGTTTTTAAAAGTATATTTGAGAGATTATGTCATTCACAACATATAGGCAGTTTCACTGAATCCCTGTCAGCACTGGCAAGTGCTTATCAGAAGCTACTTGCAACAGAACTATGAATAACCAAAATTATCTGTATAAAGATTAGTCAAGTAGCACCAAGGATATATAAGGACAGAACTTTATCAGAATTCATAAGTACCTCAAAAGTCTATGTCTGATTTAAACAAAGGACTGCCAAGTTGGTTTTTTGTTTTGTGTGTACGTATGTTGTTATTCATCTGTTACCTTTGGCAATCAAGACACAGTGTGGTCATGCAGGCAGGGCAATTCAAGACAGCGTCACTATTTGGAACAGGCTGCTTTCGTTGATGTGGCCTCTGTATTCCAAAGCCATGATAGCTAGAACAGGAAAAAAGTGGGGGGAGTACATATTAATGCCACATCTTGATTTCTACACCACTCTCCAATAAAAGGAAGCAGGCAGTACTCCTTGGAGACATGGCTGCTTTTAGGAATGGGGCATATACAAGATGAATCTGGAGAGCCCTCAGCACCAGAAGCTAAAACACGCTCAAAAAAAAAAAGCCAATGACACAGTTATGTCAAAGAAGCCCAGAAGCCAACTAAAAGAGCTCCCAATGGCCAAGGCTGAAACCATTAGAGGAACAAAATAAAGTAGTATTAGATTATAACTCAAAGTATAAATAAATACACATGAGTCCATGCTGATACAGATGACTAAATAAATAAATGGGGGAAAACAAATCTCCTATACAGAACTCCAAATAATTTCACTGCCTGCTCCTTAAGCCTGGGCTGCAGATAGTGACATCCTTCCAAAGAGTACAGTATAGAACGGTAGCGAAAAGAGTAACTTTATAGTAGAGAAGCCTGACAAACACTACCTCAGCCAGGTGGCCAAGGTCAACATCAACAGAGATGAGTCATGTTGATACCATGTGCCCTTGATATAATGTGATGAAAACAGCACCTTACCTCTGTGGTCTTCCTCCCAAAAACCTATAATTCCAGTCTAATCAGGAAAAAAAAAATCTAATTCCAATAGAGGAGGAGCCTTCTATAATATACCTGACCAGTGTTCTTCAAAACTGTTAAGTTCATCAAAACCATGGAAAATCTGAGAAACTGTCCCAGCCAAGCAGAGCCTGGGGAGACATGACAAATAATATAACATAGTATCCTGCATGGGCTCTTGGGACAGTAAATGGACAGTTTTTGATAAAAACTAAGAAAATCTGAGTAAGTATGGACTTTAGCTAATAATAATGTATCAATACTAGTTTGTTAATTGTGACAAACATTAATGTAAGATGTTAATAGGGGAAACTGTGTGTGTGTAGACAGTGGGTAGGGTACATGGGAACTCTGGATCATCAACCTAATTTTCCTATAAATCTAAAACTATTCTAAAAACTAGTCTATTAATTTAAAAACCACAGTAAAGCTACATTTAAAAACAAGCATGTGAGCTCTAAGCACCTAAGGATTTTTATTTTTTGTTCCCTGTTACATTTCAAGAGTCTAGAACAGTATCTGGCATATAGTAAGTGCTCAATAAATATTTGCTGATTAAAAGAATAAACAGTTATGAACTTATGAAGCACTAAAGTATAAAAGTATATATTCTTAAATGGGCCTTATAGAAAACTCCTGAAAACTGAACAAAAGGCAAATCATTTGGCATTACTTCCTAAACTCTTTAAATGTTTGTGGGGGAAAAAATACAGAAAACATGAAGCACATATTTTATAACTGTTAAATACCTCCAATGCTTAGCAAATTTTAAACTCAAACTCAATGAAAGTAACTTATTCATTCATTCACAGATACTTACTGAGTGCCCACTTAACAATGTGCAAGATGCTTCAGATACAGTACTGAGCAAGACATACATGATCACGGCCTTAATTATGCTTGAAATGTAGTAGATTAATTATTTCAAGTTGGTTTCTGTGGTCTTAAAAGGCAATTACTAATATGGGTGAATGTAGTAGCCACATTGTTTTTCATATGAAACATTCATAAGAGTGCATTTCAGTAATACCTTAAGAAAAAAAAAAGTGAGCTGCTCAAAGCTATGAGATTAATGACAAAAGAAAAAGGCAATTACTGCTTGATGCAGGAATGTAAGTCAATAAAATGTTGTTTCTTTTCAAGACTATAACAATGAAAATACATTCCATCTTATTTCACTGACAAATTCTGTTTCCAGAATCAGGAACTACTCTGTAAGTTCCTTGACTATCTCAATTATCACTTACAGCATTTAAAATGTTCATTTCACACTGTAGGTGATCAAAAAATATTCATTAAATAAACGTAAGGGGCAGTTGGAGGAAGCAGTGCACAGCTGGAACTGGGAAAGGAAAAAGGACAAAATAGGTGAATGAAGGGTAAAAGGTGGTATACAAAAACCCACACAACATTAAAATCCCTCTGAATTTGAAAAATATAGATTTCTGTTCTCTACCTTAGCTGAATCAAAACCTTCTAGAGTCAAGAGTTTGCATTTCATTCTCCCCAGGTGATTCTGAAGCACAGGTTAGGGAAGTGTGCTGGGTGATGGTGTTAAGTTGCCTAGCTTTTAGTTTTATAACAAACTGGCCTTTATAATCAAATTTGAAAAGGAATATGGAGTTTCCTTTTGGGATGATGAAAATGGTTTGAAATTAAACAGAGGTGGTGGTTGCACAACAACGAATATACTAAATGCCACTGAATTGTTCACTTTAAAATGGTTCATGTTATGTGAATTTCACCTCAATTTTTAAAAATCAAATTTGTAAAGTTAAAAAGACTAAAAAAGATTCTGGGGAAAAAAAAGATGGTGTAGGAAGGCAAGGCAAAAACCTCCCCAAATCATATAGCACACGAAAATACAGCAAATACAACTAGGCCTGAAATCAACCTGAAAACTGCAGGACTGACCACCTCCATCTGGGGAAGAAGAGAAGACCCTACAGGAAAGGATAAAGTGACAAAGCTGCGATCCAGTGAGACCCAAGCCCTCCTCCTACCCCGGCCCATGGGGGGAGGAAGAGGAACAGAGTAGGTCAGGAGAAACCCAGGACCCTGAACACTTAGCCCTGGAAATCTTCACCAGGAACATGAGCCTACACTGTATGGTGCCCTGGTGATTGGTGGGGCTGGACAACAGAGATGGGCAGAACACTCGGGAGACTGAGATCCCAGATGCCTGTGGAGAACAGGCATGCTCTACCAGCCACCCTGAGAAAGAAAGCAGAGCAGGCAGTTTGAAAGACTTTCCAGCAGTGAGACAAGCACCAGAGGGAAAAGGAGTGAACAGTGCTCTCTGTTTAGGAGAAAAGTCAGGTGGACAATACTTCCCCTCAGCCCAACAGGTTGGGAGCCCTCAGGAGCTTCAGACACTCCATTCCCCTTGCTGACAGCACAGCCTGGAGACTCCCCACAGTGGTGTGTGAGCTGCTGGCCAGCAGTAAATTCAAACATTATTCCCAGGTAGGCAGGGATAGAACCCCCAGACTGCTCAACCCTATTTTGGGCCAGCCAGGGAGCTCTTTCCTCCTAGCAGGCACTGGTCCCACTCATCTGTGCCCCCACCATTGCAACAGGCAGGAGCAGAACCCCATGAAAAAGGCAGACAGGTGCCACACCCACTGCATGCCAACAGCTGGGGCTTCCACACAGTAAACTGAGCTTCTGGGCACTACAGGGCGCCTTCTTCACAAATCTATTATCCCATAAGAAACAAAAAAAAAAAAAAAAAAAAAAAAAAAAATGAAGAGGCAGAGGAATTTGGTCCAAACAAAAATTCAGGGAAAAAAAACTCCAGAAAGAGGGCTTGGTGAAACTGAAATCACCAATTTTCTTCAAGATTTCAAAATAAAAATCATAAACATGCTCACAGAACTACAGAAAAATATTCAAGATCTCAGGGAGGACTTCAACAAAGAGAAATTTTGAAAAATACAGTATCTGAAATGAAACATACAATTGAGGGATTTAAAAGTAGATTAGATGAGGCAGAGGAGACAGTAAATGAAATAGAAGTTAGGGAACAGGAAAACAAAGAAGCCAAGGAACAGAGAGAAAAAAGGACCTCTAGGAACAAAAGAATAATAAGAGAGCTGTGTGACCAATCCAAACGGAACAATATTCACATTATAGGGGTACCAGAAGAAGAGAGAGGAAAAGGGATAGAGTCTCTTTGTTGAAAACTTCCCCCATCTGGGGAAAGAAACATCACTCTGGTCATAGAAGTGCAGAGATCACCAACACAAGGAACCCTAGGAAGACAAAACCAAGACAATAAATATTTAAAATGGCAAATATCAAGGACAAGGAGAGAGTATGAAAGCAGCCAGAGACAGAAAAAAGATCACTTATAAAGGAAACCCCATCAGGCTTCCAGCAGACTTCTCAGCAGAAACCTTACAGGACAGAATGGAGTGGCATGATATATTTAATGCAATGAAACAAAAGGGCCTCCAACCAATAATACTCTGCCCAGCAAGATTATCATTTAAATTTGAAGCAGGGATTAAATAATTTTCAGGTAAGTAAAAATTAAGGGAATTCACCACCACCAAACCATTTCCACAGGATATTTTAAAGGGACTGCTCTAGATGGAAATGTTCTGAAGGCTAAATAGCTGTCATCAGAGAAAGTAAACCCACAATAAAGGTAGTAAACCAATGAATTACTAAGCAAATACAAGATTAGATCAACTACTCACCATGTAGTCAAGGAATACACAAAGAGTACAGAATATGACACTTAATAAATAAAGACTGGAGGAGGAAGAAGAAGAAGGGGAGGGAAAAAAAAGAACCTTTATGTTGTGTTGGAAATAAGAGTAATAAGCAATTTAAGATAGACTGTTAGGTAATAAGCTATCCTTGAATCTTTGGTAATCACAAATCTAAAGCCTACAATGACAATAAGTACATATCTATCGATAATCACCCTAAATGTAAATGGACTGAATGCACCAATCAAAAGACACAGAGTTGCAGAATGGATAAAAAAACAAGACCCATCTTTATGCTGCCTACAAGAGACTTATTTCAAACCCAAAGACATACACAGACTGAAAGTGAAGGGATGGAAAAAGATATTTCATGCAAATACCGGGGAGAAAAAAGCAGGAGTTACAGTACTTGTTTCAGACAAAATAGACTTCAAAACAAAGAAAAGAACAAGAGACAAGGACATTACATAATGATAAAGGGGTCAGTCCAACAAGAGGATATAACCATTATAAATATCTATGCATCCAACATAGAAGCACCTAAATATATAGAACAAACACTAATAGAATTAAAGGGGGAAATAGAATGCAACACATTCATTTTAGGAGACTTCAACACACCACTCACACCAAAAGACAGATCACCCAGACAGAAAATATGGAGACAGAGGCACTGAATAATACATTAGAAGAGATGGACCTAACATACATCTATAGAACACTACACCCAAAAGCACCAGGATACACATTCTTAAGTGCACATGGAACATTTTACATAATAGATCACATAGTAGGCCATAAAAAGAACCTCAATAAATTCAAAAAGACTTAAGTTGTGCCAACGAGCTTCTCAGACCAAAAAGGCATGAAACTAGAAATAAACTATGCAAAGAAAACAAAAAAACCTCACAAACACATGGAGGCTTAATAACAAGCTCCTAAATAATCAATGGATCAATGACCAAATAAAAACAGAGATCAAGCAATATATGGAGATAAATAAAAACAACAATTCAACAGCCCAAAATCTGTGGGATGCAGCGAAGGCAGTTCTAAGAGGAAAGTACATAGCAGTACAGGCTTATATCAAGAAAGAAGAACAATCCCAAATGATCAGTATAAACTCACAATTAATGAAACTAGAAAAAGAACAAATGAGGCCCAAAGGCAGTAGAAGGAGGGATATAGTAAAGATAAGAGCAGAAATAAATAAAATTGAGAAGAATAAAATAATAGAAAAAAAATCACTGAAACCAGGAGCTGATTCTTTGAGAAAACAAAATAGATAAACCCCTAGCCAGACCTATAAAGAAAAAAAGAGAGTGTACACACAATAAGAATCAGAAATGAGAAAGGAAAGATCACTATGGATACCACAGAAATGCAAAGAATTATTAGAGAATACTATGAAAAATTATATGCCAATATATGGGACAACCTAGAAGATATGGACAACTTCCTAGAAAAATACAACTTTCCAAGACTAACCCAGGAAGAAACAGACCAATTACCAGCAATGAATCAAATTGGTAATCACAAAACTACCTAAGAGCAAAAGTCCTCTTCCAGATGGCTTTATGGCATCAAATAAATTTTATCAAATATTAAAAGAGCTACTACCCATCCTCCTTAAAGTTTTCCAAAAAGTAGAAGAGAAGGGAACACT
Organism: Phataginus tricuspis; assembly: GCA_029783875.1. Classification (NCBI taxonomy): domain Eukaryota; kingdom Metazoa; phylum Chordata; class Mammalia; order Pholidota; family Manidae; genus Phataginus; species Phataginus tricuspis. The sequence goes on along the minus strand of JAQQAC010026072.1, from coordinate 65,760,102 downwards.
TCCAAACTCATTCTATGAGGCCAGCATCACTCTAATACCAAAACCGGGCAAAGACACCACAAAAAAAGAAAATTACAGACCAATATCCCTGATGAACATAGATGCAAAAATACTCAACAAAATATTAGCAAACCAAATTCAAAAATAGATCAAAAAGATCATCCATCATGATAAAGTAGGATTTATTCCAGGGATGCAAGGATGGTACAATATTAGAAAATCCATCAACATCATCCACCACATCAACAAAAAGGACAAAAACCACATGATCATCTCCATAGATGCTGAAAAAGCCTTTGACAAATTCAACATCCATTCATGATAAAAACTCTCAACAAAGTTTTTTGGGTATAGAGGCCAAGTACCTCAACATAATAAAGGCCATATGTGACAAACCCACAGCCAACATCATACTTAACAGCGAGAAGTTGAAAGCTTTTCCTTTAAGATCAGGGACAAGACAAGGATGCCACTCTCCCCACTTTTATTCAACATAGTACTGGAGGTACTAGCCAAGGCAATCAAACAACACAAAGAAATAAAAGGCATCCAGATTGGTAAGGAAGAAGTTAAACTGTCCCTGTTTGCAGATGACATGACATTATACATAAAAAAAACCCCTAAAGAATCCATCCCCAAAACTACTAGAACTAATAACTGAATTCAGCAAAGTTGCAGGATACAATATCAATACACAGAAATCTGTTGCATTCCTATATACTAACGATGAACCAGCAGAAATAAAAATCAGGAAAACAATTCCATTCACAATCCCATCAAAAAGAATAAAATACCTAGGACTAAACCTAACCAAGGAGGTGATAGACCTATTCCCTGAAAACTACAAAACACTCATAAGAGAAATTAAAGAAGACACCAATAAATGGAAATACATCCTGTGCTCATGGATAACAAGAATTAATATTGTCAAAATGGCCATCCTGCCTAAAGCAATCTACAGATTCAATGCAATCCCTATCAAAATACCAACAGCATTCTTCAACAAACTAGAACAAATAGTTCTAAAATTCATATGGAACCACAAAAGACCCCGAATAGCCAAAGCCATCCTGAGAAGGAAGAATAATGCTGCGGGGATTATGCTCCCCAACTTCAAGCTCTACTACGAAGCCACAGTAATCAAGAAAATTTGGTACTGGCACACGAACAGACCCATAGATCGATGGAACAGAATAGAGAGCCCAGATATAAACCCAAACATATATAGTCAATTAATATATGATAAAGGAGCCTTGGATATACAATGGGGAAATGACAGCCTCTTCAACAACTGGTGTTGGCAAAACTGGACAGCTACATGCAAGAGAATGAAACTGGATTGTTGTCTTAACTCCATACACAAAAGTAAACTCAAAATGGATCAGAGACCTGAATGTAAGTTATGAAACCATAAAAATCTTAGAAAAAAATAGGCAAAAATCTCCTGAATATAAACATGAGCAACTTTTTCCTAAACACATCTCCTCGGGCGAGGGAAACAAAAGCAAAAATGAACAAGTGGGACTACATCAAACTAAAAAGCTTCTGTAGAGCAAAGGACACCATCAGTAGAACAAAAAGGCATTCTACAATATGGGAGAATATATATGTAAATGACATATCTGACAAAGGGAAACATCCAAAATATATGAAGAACTCACACACCTCAACACCCAAAGAGCAAATAACCCCATTAAAAAATGGGCAGAGGATATGAACAGACACTTCTCCAAAGAAGAAATTCAGATGGCCAACAGGTACGTGAAAAGATACTCCTCATTGCTTATTATCAGAGATATCACCTCACACCAGTAAAAATGGCCACCATCCAAAAGACAAACAACAAAAAATGCTGGCAAGGATGTGGAGAAAGGGGAAACCTTCTACACTGGTGGTGGGAATGTAAATTAGTTTAACCATTGTGGAAAGCAAAAAAAACTAAAAATGGAAATACCATTTGACCCAGGAATTTCACTCCTAGGAATTTACCCAAAGAAAACAAGATTCCTAATTGAAAAAGACACATGCACTCCTATGTTTATGGCAGCACTACTGACAATAGCCAAGATATGGAAGCAACCTAAGTGTCCATCAACAGACAAATGGATAAAGATGTGGTACATATATACAATGGAATATTATTCAGCCATAAAAAGAAAAGAAATCCTACCATTTGCAACAACATGGATGGAGCTAGAGACTACTATGCTCAGTGAAATAAGCCAGGCAGAGAATGACAAGTACCAAATGACTTCACTCACTTGTGGAGTATAAAAACAAAGCAAAACTGAAGGAACAAAATAGCAGAAGACTCACAGATTCCAAGAAGTGACTAGTTGTTACCAAAGGGGAGGGGTGGGAGAATATAGGTGGGGAGAGAGGGAGAAGGGGATTAAGGGCATTATGATTAGCACACACAATATAGGTAGGTCATGGGGAACGCAGTACAGCATGGAGAAGACAAGTAATGACTCTACAGCTTCTTACTACACTAATGGACAGTGATTGCAATGTGGTGGGTGGGGGACTTGATAACATGGGTGAATGTTGAAACTACAATGTTGTTCATGTGAAATCTTTATAAGATCGTATATCATGATACTATAATAAAAAAAAGTGAAAAAAGGACCCAAAAAAATAACACCCACTCTTTATCTACATAAAGTCCTAATCTCCAAGTAACTTTAAATTCTGTCTATTTGAAAAAGTCAGCTTTGTTTCTTAGAGAGGCTTATTACAGCAGTTTTAATTCAGTAATGTTTTAAAAATCAATTCTCTGAAATTTGCTGGTTATTTTCAACATAAACTATTCAGCAGTTTTTTTCTCAAAGATTTGTTTATGTTCTGTTTATATCAACATATACACATATATTTAAAATCATAATGTAGTGAAAATCATCTTTTAATCATTTTTTTCTAAAGATTCTAAATAATAAATTTAAGTTCTTACCCTCTTCTCTGTGCATCAACCCAGGCCTGATCTCTGTTATCTTTTTCAGGATCATATAGTAGTTCATCATTTGTTGGAATCCTGTGTCGTTTCTTCTTTTTTTTCTTGGTCACTTCTGCTAATTTTGAAAATGTTAAGGATATGGCTAAGTCATGTCTAAAGTTCATACCTGTTTAATACAGAAAGAAAAACCCTGTTTCCTAACTACGTTATCTTTTCTATTTATAGTTTCCTTAAATTTTTTTTTAACTATCCCTCCAAATAAAGTTCTTATACAATTACCAAGGCATTAAAATGAAGATGACAGAGATGAATTTCTTCACCTGGAAACTGGTCCCTCAAGAACTGAGCTCAAATAATGAGAGCTGAATCTCAAAAAGGCCACTCAAAGCAAGCCAAGGATATAAATCACTTTTGATGTCTGAAGTTTCTATAAGTTCCCATATATAAAATGCTACTGATATCAGAACAAAGATATTTCAAAAATGAATTTTAGAAAACTATGGTCTTCCACATACACTAGACTTAAAATATATCTGAACAGGTCGATATTTAGGCAATAATATAAAAAAATATAAAACTGTTTCTTTACTATATAATTTGTTACTTTGTGTATTCCAGGGTCATTACTAATATAATTAATTTAGTTTTAGCTCTTGTTTTGTTCAACTTTGCTCAACTGTTATATAAAATCGACTGCAGAGCAGAGGATGATAAAAAAGCAACAAGTTAGGAAAGATTCTGCAAGAGGGTAAAAATACAGAAACGATTTGCAGGTGTGAAAGCCAAGGTTGCTGCACTAAGGAACTTGAAGGAAGAAGGGGGCCAAGAGCCTTGAGGAAGGAGGTACTGAATTGAGACACACTCTGCCCTCTCCCCAGGTGAGCCTGTCCACACCACTGTTTGGTCCCACATCCTCATATGTGCGCATTCCCATCTGTTCTTATTCATCAACCCTGCTTTTATTTTCACATCAACAGCCTATAGTTTCTTAAAGATAAAAACTCAGAGGAAAATCCTAATATTAAATAATTGCTAGATAAACCTTTTTTTCATAAACTAGAACTGCTAAACCTGGTCAGTATGTTACTTACTTGCCTTGTCTTCATCTTCAGAATCAGAATCAAAATATATATCATCATAGTACTTTGCTGGGGCTGTTCCAACTTTCCCATTTCCTGAGGAAGACCCTATTGAAACCATAAGGGAAATTTACAGATGAAACCATAGATAATTGACAGGAAAAGAGTTCCATGTATTCTTCTATCACCTCAAAGTAATATCAACTCATTCCCAATCTCATCTGGATGGAGAAATACTTTTACATCAATGACTTACTGGATTTCTGTGCCCTATGCAATTACAGAGACCTGTCCTTCCTGATCAAATGTCCTACATCATGAGAAAAGTACTCTCTCCCCCTTCTCACAAATATAATTAAATAAAATAGCTCTATTTCAGGTGGCCAAGATACTTATATCTACCTTTCAACCACACAGTATGCTCTAGAGAACAGGGAATACACATCTTGTTTTAAAGGACTTTAGGGGAAAGATAAGAGCCCACAGAGAAGCAAGAGGAAAGAGCGAAGGATGCATTCTTTCTCTCCTCAGTTGCGCCTAGTGCCATGACATTACTAGACTTATGTGATCCTCTGCCTGAATCTCTAATTCTTCCTATTAACATCTGCTTTTGCTTTTATTATTATTACATATGCTTTCAGTTCTTAACAGTTAATACACATCAACATGAAAGCTAATGCTAAGGAATCCTACTTTCACACATCAGTTTTCAGGTCAGGTACATTTTACATAAAGACCAAGTATCAAAACGAAGTATGTTTCATTACTTACTAAAATAAGACGGGAATTTGTGGTGACACATCATTCAATCTGCCATATCAGTGCTATATAACCCTAAAAATACTTCTATAAGCTTGTGTCTTTTCTTTATCCTGGGGTAAAAATTACAAAAGGAAATCATACAAGTAAATAATACTAAATAGTCTCTTTCCAACAACACAAGAAACCTCTAGTCATCTATATTCAGACTGCCGAACACATTTATTGATTCACTCAACAAATATTTATTGAGCACCTACCAAAACTGCTGGGAACACAACGGAGCACAAGTAAGGTTCCTGCTTTATGGAGCCTAGAAAAATATCTGTATGAAAATCTAAAAGTTTACCTGTTTCCAGAGAGGATAACTTGTTCTCCATTGTTTTTATGGTGGAATTTAATTCAGCTTCCATTTCTTTTTCAAATTCATCCTCACTAGATGATTCACTTTCTCCAGTAAGACATTCTCTGATGAGTTTTCGTTTTTGGTCAGGAGTTCCATGTAAAAGCACATCCACTTCATCTTCAGAACTAGTACACATTTAAATAAAAAAGAATATGAATATTAAGGAATTAAAGTAATAAAATTCTCATCATTTCACTGTCCAACAATTTTAAGTTTTACAAGGTTACATTTTATTCATCTGTCACATTACATACAGCTATTCTCAATAAATAGATCAACCATTTCTGCATATTTCCACATATATTTTTTGATGTCTACATAAAATCTCTTCTATTTTCTCTTAAACACCACAATGAACATCTCTGTACAGTAGTTCCCCCTTAGCCACAGGTTTGCTTTCTGCAGTTTCAGTTACCTGTAGCCAACCACGATGTGGACACAGATGATCCTCCTTCTGACTTATGGTCAGAAGGTCAGTAGTAGCCTAACACTACATCATAATGCCTAAAACATTCACCTCACTTCAGCTCATCACATAAGCATTTTATCATATCACATCATCATTAAGATGGTTGAGTACAATAAGATTATTTTGAGACCAAATTCATATAACTTTTATTACAGTACACTTGTAATTGTTCTATTTTATTAGTCATTGCTGTTAATCTCTTACTGTACCTAATTCATAAATTAAACTTTATCATAGGTATGTATGTATAGGAAAAAAACATACACAGAGTTTGGTACTAGCCACAGTTTCAGGCATTCGCTGGAGGTCTTGGAATATATCCCTCAAAATAAGGGGGGGACAACTATATATGTAGGTTTGTTTCTGTTGATTTCCTTAGGATAAATGTCTAGAATTAGATACAAACATCTTTCTGACTTCTTGAATTATCACACTGCTTTCCAAAAATATTGCACCAATTCATAATTCCATCAACAATGAAACGTTTATGTTTTTAAAATTCTGGGTACATACCTAAATGAAACTTAACAGACATAATATATAGCTAATATATCCACACAAAATGTTTTAACAGTAATTAAATATTACAGTTAAAAAGGCACAAGGTTACAGAGAACTATAGAGAAAGCTAAATTATATTCCAAATCCCCTTTACAATTTCTGTCAATTCACTTGGCCTTTTGTGCCTGGGTTTTCCCATTAATAACAGTATGGCAGAATTAAATCAAATACCTGAAGGAATGAAATGTTAATCAAAATGAATGAAACGCTTAAGACATTTCTAGTACAATCAATAGTATATAAACAATGTTCAGTTATTCAGGGTCTAATGAATAGTTATAGACTATTCCTGGTTTTTGCTTCTCTATTTTTCTCTTCCAGAACAATGTTTTTGAGCCTACAGCAGAAAGAAGATCAGAAAAAAGCAATTCATATCAATCATTTTGGCTAATGATAGAGGCCTTAGCCATATTCTACTCCCAAGCAAATTTTCTTTCTGACATTCCTCATCCTGACCAGCATGCTCCCTTTCTCTGTTACCACTTTATTCACTCAGGGCCTCTGAACTCTGCCTGTGCCACCATATCCCAAGGATTTCCAAACTCTTCTGTTTCATTAACCCTGCTGCCAGAATGTTTTTGCTAAAGAACCCTCATTATATCACCACCCAACTCGGAAAGAAATCACCATAGCCAAACCTCTGAACACAGCATTCAAAAGAGCATTCTAAGCAGTAGAGCACGAAGACAAGTAATACTCTATAGCATCTTACTACATTGATAGACCGTGACTGCAATGGGGAGGTGAGGACTTGATAATATGGGTGAATGTTGAAACCACAAAGTTGTTCATGTGAAACCTTCATTAAGATTGTATATCAATGGTACTTTAATAAAAAAAGAACATTACCACAGCAACTGACCAACAGGGATTTTAGATTAAGTAACAGAATTGTATCAATTATATCAATGTTTAAAAAAAGAGAGCGCCTTCTACAATCTGTTTTCTACTTATATTTTCAACCTTACCTCTATTTCCCAGAATTACCTGAGTGGTCTTCAGCTGTGGGCAGTTTTGCCCCCCAGAGAATATCTGACACAGCTAGAGAGATTTTTGATTGTCACAACTAGGAGGCAGGAGGCAGGGCTACTGACATCTAGTGGGTATAGGCCAGTGTTGCTGCTAAATATCCCCCAAGGCACAGGACAGCTCCCCACAACAGAGTTTGACCCAAGACATCAATGATATCAAGGCTGATAAACTCTGCTCTTTCTTATATTCTAGTGTTTCCAAAGTAAAGGACATCGGAGATTATTTTAAAGAGTAGCAGAACAGATAGTCCACTGAAGGCATTACTGGTAGGAATATAAAATGGCACAGGCAATATGGAAAACAGCTTGGCAGTTTCTTATAAAATTAAACATCCAACTACCATACAACCCAGCAATCGCACTCCTGGGCCATTATCCCAGAGAAATGAAAATATATATTTACACAGATGTACACATGAACATTTATAGCAGCTTTGTTCACAACAGTCAAAACTAGAAACAATCAGATGTCCTTCAGTAAGGGAATGGTTAAAACAAATGACAAAGCCTACTCAGTAAACTGCTGATACCTGCAACAACGTGCATGGATCTCCAGGGAATTATGCTGAGTGAAAAAAGCCAATCTGAAAAGGTTACATATAATATTTTTGAAAATGAAAATTCATATAAATGGAGACTAGATTAGTGATTACCGGACACTGAGCAGGGAATGCAGACAGAAGTGGGCAATATGACGGATCCTTGTGACAAGAAAAATGTTCTGTTTCTTGACTGTATTAATGTTGATATCCCAGTTGTGATATTGCACTAGTTTGGCAACATGTTAAAATTGGGGGAAACTGGCTAAAAGGAACACAGAATCTCTCTGTATTATTTCTTACAATTACATGTGAATCTACCTCAAAATTAAAACTTGAATTTAAAAAGAGATGAATCAGAGACTTCCGGGAAGATGGCGACGTGAACTGACTGGCAGAAAATTCCTCAAAACACTATATTTATTCACGAAAACACAGCAAATACAACTATTCCTAAAAGAGAGACCAGAATACACAGGAAAGCGCACAGGGTGCAGCTTCACCTGAGAGGACTCGGCACCCAGTGAGGTGGGTAAGATACGGAGCCGCGACCCGGCGGGACCCAAGCGCTCCCCCACCCCAGCGCACCGGCGGGCAGCTACACCTGAGAGGACTCGGCACCTGGCGAGGCAGGTAAGATACGGAGCCGCGACCTGGTGGGACCCGAGCGCTCCCCCACCCCAGCACCCCAGCGGGAGGAGAGGATTCAGAGCGGGAGGGAGTAGAAGTCTGCGCCGGGAGCGCCGACAAACAGCGTGCGGTGTAGCGGAGATTGGAGAGACAGAGGGTGCAGGGTCTCAGCGGGGAATGCACCAGTTGCTTACGGCAGGCTCTGGGAAGGAAAGAAAAAGTAAAAAAAAAAAGAAGAAAACCGCGCTTTTTTCAGCAGCCTTAAAGAGACAGGAGCCCAGCAGAGGAATGCATCGCCCTGGCATACTCAGCCCAGCAGGCTGGGAGTCCTGGGGAGCTTCGGACCCCTTAGCTGGCAACTGAGAAAGGGTGGCCGCACTTAGGACTCCCACAGAGCTCAACAGCCGCCCATTCGTTCCCACTCCGGCCAGAGCTATAAAGGGCCTTGTGGAGCGGCGCGGCCACGGCTCTGTAATAGTGGAGCAACAGCACCACCTACAGCATTCACACAGAACCCACTCCCAGTGGTCGTATTTTTTTTTTAGTTGTTTTTTCTACTCTTTCTTTTCTTTTTTCTTTCCCTTTTTTTTTATTATTATTTTTTTTTCTTTTTTCCTTCTTAAAGTTATAAAGAGCCCAGCTGACATATGTGGCAACTACCAGCAACCAATTCTATAGCCATGAAAAGACAGAGGAACATGGTACAGACAAAGCTTCAGACCCAGACAACCCCACAGAGGGAACCTGAAGGGAAGGACATGCACACTCTTCCTTAAAAAGATGTCAGAATAAAAGTCATAGCCATGCTGACAGATCTACAGAGAAATGTGCAAGAGCTGAGGGAGGAAGTGAGGGAAGTAAGGAAAGAATATGCAGAAATGAGACAAGCCATCGACGGGTTTAATAGCAGACTGGATGAGGTGCAAGAGACAGTTAATGAATTAGAAAATAGAGAACAGGAATACAGAGAAGCTGAGGCAGAGAGAGAGATAAAAGGATCTCTAGGAATGAAAGAATATTAAGAGAACTGTGTGACTGATCCAAACGGAACAATATTTGCATTATAGCAGTACCAGAGAAAGAAGAGAGAGAAAAGAGGATAGAAAGTGTCTTTGGAGAAATAATTGCTGAAAACTTTTCCACACTGGGGAAGGAAATAGTTTTGGAATCCACAGAAGCCCACAGATCTCCCAACACAAGGGACCCAAGGAAGACAACACCAAGACACCTAAGAATTAAGATGACAAAGGTCAAAGATAAAGACAGAGTATTAAAGGCAGCTAGAGAGAGAAAAAAGATCACCTACAAAGGAAAACCCATCAGACTATCATCAGACTTCTCAACAGAAACCTTACAGGCCAGAAGAGAATGGCATGATATATTTAATGTAATGAAACAGAAGGGACTCGAACCAAGAATATTGTATCCAGCACGATTATCATTTAAATATGATGGAGGGATTAAACAATGTCCAGACAAATGAAAGTTGAAAGAGTTTGCCTCTCATAAACCACCACTACAGGATATCTTAAATGGACTGCTCCAGAGGGAAGCACCCCTAAGGCTAAAAAGATGTCACCACAGAAAATAAAATCATAGCAAAGAAAGCAGACCATCCAATTACTAACTAAAGGCAAAGAATAAAACACCTAATATATAAAGAATGGAGGAGGAAGAATAGGAAGGGAGAGATAAAGAAACATCAGACGGCATTCACAATAACTTAACAAGAAAGTTAAGTGAGATTCTTAGATAGTAAAGAACCAACCCTTGAACCTTTGGTAACCACAAATCTAAAGCCACCAATGGCAATAAGCACATATCTATCAATTATCACCCTAAATGTAAATGGACTGAATGCACCAATCAAAAGAAACAGACTAACAGAGTGGATAAAAAAGCAAGACCCATCTATATGCTGCTTACAAGAGACTCACCTCAAACCCAAAGATATACACAGACTAAAAGTGAAGGGATGGAAAAAGATATTTCATGCAAACAACAAAGAGAAAAAAGCAGGTGTTGCAGTACTTGTATCAGACAAAATAGACTTCAAAACGAAGAAAGTAGCAAGAGATAAAGAAGGACATTACATAATGATAAAGGGGTCAGTCCAATAAGAAGATATAACCATTATAAATATATATGCACCCAACACAGGAGCGCCAGCATATGTGAAACAAATACTAACAGAAGTGGAGGAGGAAATCCAGAGCAATGCATTCATTTTAGGAGACTTCAACACACCACTCACTCCAAAGGATAGATCAACCAGACAGAGAAGAAGTAAAGACACAGAGGCACTGAACAACACACTAGAACACATGGACCTAACAGATATCTACAGAACTCTGCACCCAAAAGCAACAGGATACACATTCTTCTCAAGTGCACATGGAACATTTTCCAGAATAAACCACATACTAGGACACAAAAAGAACCTCAGTAAATTCAAAAATATTGAAATGCTAAAAACCAACTTCTCAGATCACAAAGGTATAAAACTAGAAATAAATTTTAGAAAGAAATCAAAAAGGCTCACAAATACATGGAGACTTAACAACATTCTCCTAATTAATCAATGGGTTAATGACCAAATCAAAACAGAAATCAAAAAATATATGGAGACTAATGACAACAACAACACAAAGCCACAACTTCTGTGGGACGCAGCAAAAGCAGTTCTAAGAGGAAAGTATATTGCAATCCAGGCCTATTTAAAGAAGGAAGAGCATTCCCAAATGAACAGCCTAAAGACACAATTATTGAAATTGGAAAAAGAAGAGCAAAGGAGGCCCAAAGTCACCAGAAGGAGGCAGAAGGAGGGACATAATAAAGATCAGAGAAGAAATAAATAAAATTGAGAAGAATAAAACAATAGAAAAAAATCAATGAAACCAAGACCTGGTTCTTTGAAAAAATAAACAAAATAGATAAACCCTAGCCAGACTCATTAAGAGAAAAAGAGAATCTACACATACAAACAGAATCAGAAATGACAAAGGAAAAATAACGACGGACCCCACAGAAATACAAAGAATTATAAGAGAGTGCCCATCAGTAGATGAATGGATTAAGAAGATGTGGTACATATACACAATGGAATATTACGCAGCAATAAGAAAAAAACAAATCCTACCATTTGCAACAACATGGCTGGAGCTGGAGGGTATTATGCTCAGTGAAATAAGCCAGGCCGAAAAAGACAAGTACCAAATGATCTCACTTATATGTGGAGTATAAGAACAAAGAAAAAAAAAAATGAAGGAACAAAACAGCAGCAGACTCACAGAACCCACGAATGGACTAACAGTTACCAAAGGGAAAGGGACTGGGGAGATGGGTGGGAAGGGAGGGATAAGAGGGTAAAAGGGGCATTACGATTGGCAGACATAGGGTGGGGGGGCAAGGGAGGGTCTGTACAGCTCAGAGAAGACAAGTAGTGATTCTCATCTCACTACACTGATGGACAGTGACTGTAATAGGGTTGGTGGGGGGGACCTGATGAA
>JAQQAC010026072.1:65714809-65745194 GCA_029783875.1 Phataginus tricuspis | reverse complement strand
ACATGGATGGAGCTAGAGGGTATTATGCTCAGTGAAATAAGCCAGGCCGAAAAAGACAAGTATCAAATGATTTCACTCATATGTGGAGTGTAAGAACAAAGAAAAAAACTGAAGGAACAAAACAGCAGCAGACTCACAGAACCCAAGAACGGACTAATAGTTACCAAAGGGAAAGGGACTGGGGAAGATGGGTGGGAAGGGAGGGATAAGAGGTTAAAAGGGGCATTATGATTAGCAGACGTAAGGTAGGGGGCGCACGGGGAGGGCTGTACAACTCAGAGAAGACAAGCAGTGATTCTATAGCATCTCACTATGCTGATGGACAGTGACTGTAATGGGGTTGGTGGGGGTGACCTGATGAAGGGGGTAGTTTAACCACCATAATATTGCACATGTAATTGTAGGTTAATGATACCAAAATAAATTGTAAATAAAAAAATGAAATAAAATAAAATACAAAATTAATTAATTAATTAATTAAAAAAATAAAAAGAGATGGATCATAAGAGAGTAATTATTTTCACAAATGGCCTTCACTCCTTGTGATTACTTCAAGGGATGTCTCAGCATTTAGCACTGCTGGGCAAAGTAATACTATCTTGGGCCTTGCCCATTCATTCTTGGTATACCAAAAATGCACAGTTCTAACCACTCTTCACCAAGGCTACTTCTCAGGGTTGTGCTTGCACTGGGCAACCTTGAGGAATGAGGTAATGTTTCTCTCCAGGGCTAACGGCAGGTTCACTTGCGGCCTGTTATGGAAGTAGATTCTCCAGGCTTAAGTGGTCCTCAGCCATGAGGCCAGTCTACTGAATGTGCAGCATTCACCTGGGCCTCTCTGGGCAGCCTCTGTAGGAGTGGGAAGTTAAGAGCAACCAACGTAAGCACAATGCCCATACTGCTTGCTGTGCTGTGAGTTGTCCTAACCCAGGAGTCTCCTATCTTCTGCCAGCTTCCAAGAAGCAGTAACAGGCTATAAAATAACAGCTTATAACTAGAGTGAAATCAAATCCTGACGGACACCTCTTAAACACCTAACACCAAGTTCCCTTTGTGAAACAAGCATTGTATCCAGAGCTTGAGGAGGCAATACTAATAACAGGTTTTTTTTCACAGTATTTATTTTTACCAGTGACAGCTGTCAGAGAGTATAAAGCTTCCTTAAAGAAATCTAACTACAAAAAATGTAAACTGCCTTAAAAATATTAATAACACTGGTGAATAACGGAGATAGTAATGGCAGAATAACTCAAGTCCAGGTACCCTGCTTTATTCCAATCAAACCGAATTATTAACTGAGGTCTACAATATCCCTTTTCACAAACCAGACCCATTAACTGAAGCTCTTTTTCACAGGGAATCTTAGAATCCATCCTCATTCCCCACAACAGAAATATTCACAGCAGTCTGATCTCCCATGCTGACAATCCCTCCACAGGATAATGAGGAAACATTGTGACTGAAGGAGGGGCAGTTTCACAGAAAGCTTAGCAGGACAGAATGTTTTAAAGTTTGTAAACAGATCTGCTGGCAGCTTAAAAAATGGCTAAATCTGCCTGGAAATCTGCAACATAACTGCAAATTTCCCTCAGGTAGGAATAATTCCTCTCTTCTGGAAATTCCCATGGAGCTTCATCTGCGCCTCTCTCAGGTCCTTTTCTACAATGCTCTTCTGAAATATTTATTTCTGAGATATTTATCTCCCGCGATAATAGATCTTACTTCCCCTACTATACTGTAACCCTGTGGAAGACAAAAACCTTATGACTAACCTCTCTGGCCCGGAGTAAGCATAAATAGGTGCTCCAAAAAAGTCTGAAATATTCCTTTATTTCTGTTTACGGTAGTTTAGTCTTCAAGATGACCACTCAACACTAAGTCCCATGAGCCAAACAACATACTTATGAGATAGTTGTTATATTTCTTTTTTATAGATGAGAAACCGAGGTAAGTGACTTGCCTTCCGTCACACAGCTAGTTAGCTGCAGAGACAGGATTCCGGCTTTTGAAGACTTACGCGTGATTTCCAGATTATGCCCCTTCCCCGCGCCGATGTGGACCCGCCTACCCCGTGGCTGCGCGACCTCACCAGAATCACCCTCGATGTCCCACAAGGCGACAGTGAGGCGCAATAGGAGCCCGAACCTCTGTACCCAGGCCCCGCAGGCGCAGCTAGTGGAGAAGGCTAAGGCCTAGCCTCTGCCGGAAGCCTCGCGGGCCGGGGCTGGGGCAGAGACCCACCTGCTCAGAGCCGGCTCCTCGTCACTAGGCTCTTCAACTGCGTAAGGATCATAGTCATCTTGCAGATGGCTCATGGTAGCCTGCACGCTGGGACACCAGTCTACAGGAGCCCGCACGGCATCTGTTTACCCCGCAGGTCCGTTCCCAAAGCGTTCCGGACTCCACTTCCGCCCTCACTTCCGGCTCTCCCCGAGCGCGTGCGCAGATCGCCCCAGCGAGGGCGTGAGACGAAGGGGCGGGTCCACGTTGTCCCAGAGTCCCGCCACTTCCCACAGTGGTTTCTGCTTACGTGATAACAGTACCTTATTGCCGGAAATAGTAGTCGGCACCCTCATAAGTGGCAGTCTTTGAGATGAACACTTTACGAGCAGTGTCTCATGTCGTGACTGGAGAAGCAGAAATATAGATGTGGGGGGACATGCAGCCTGAAATCCGGGCCCGTAGGTCCCCAGACTCTAGCACCCGACGTCCCTCCAACCTCTTGCCTTAAGCCCTCTGACTTCAGCCCTCTGCCTTATTTTCACCTCAAGGCTGCCTCGCCTTCATACTACTCACTCTTCAGTCTAACTTCGGCCCCTACTATCCACAGAAAAGTTGCTAGACTGTCACCAGTCACTTCCTACTTGCCTTTTCTTGGCCTCTTCTCAGTGCCGATCTTTGCTCAGCCCTTATCCCATTACACTCCATACTTGAGATGAGGCAGATGACAGACTTTTCTTCGTGAAACCGTTTCCTCCTGTTTCTGTACCGACCTATACTCAAGTTCCTGCCTCCTTCCGGACAACTCCCTCTTCTTCAGGATCCGTTCAGATGACTGCCTTGACTTATTCGGTCCTTGCCCTCTCTTCCGGTTGGATTTCTGTGCCTATGTTGCACTGCCAATTGCCTAGCAAGGTATCTCCAATTGTTGAAGTGTAGCTCAAACCCAACTCAGCATCTTCCACCCGACCCGGCATTCCTATACCTCAGCCAATAGCTAGTTTTGACTCTTGATTTCTGCCCACCCATGTCACTTCCTACATCCTTATAACTGCTAAAAGCCAAAAGTCTTGGAATCTTGGTTGACTGCTTTCTCTGTCCTTCCGTGAGCCCTCAATTCCCTGTACATCACTTATCAACATCTCTCTCATCCACATCCCATCTCCCCACCACTTAACGTTGATTATTAATATAGGATCTGAATTGATAGCCTTGTTTTGCTTTTGTTCTCTCTCCAATCTATGTGATTCTCTGCTGGCAGAGTAAGCCTCTTTACCTGATGGGTTCATCTTACCCTGCAGTATTCTTGGTCCTCTACAGTATGGTTCAATCCGTCATGCCAAACTGGTTTCCCTAAATATATCCACCAGAATTCACTTGTTCAAGAACATGTGTTATGCCTTCCACCACTAGGCCTTTGCTCATGCTTTTCCCTGGAGCACCCTCTCGTACCTTTAATTCCACCATCCAAACCTTACTGTCCTTCAAGATCCGTCTGCAAACAATGGATGGGTGAGTAACTAGACAGAATGACCCTTTAGGATATCTTTAGCCAAGAGACGTTGTAGTTCTGGGAACTCACACTGTACCTTTTCTGATGCTTCTTCAGATCCTCCCTCTACATGGGATCCTTGCTTTGAACTTGTAGGATCATGTTTCCACTCACATGCCATGTATTTCTCTGGTCTTCAACTATTGTATTATTGCACCCAACTCTTTTGTGAGAGTTACAATATTTTCCCATGAGTCACAGTAATATGAAGGAGACATCTGTTGGGGAACTCACTTTTCCTTTTCTGGGAATCGCGGCCCTCCTCAGGGATATGCCCTTCTATCCATGACCAGTCTGCTCCACAGAAGTTGCGCCATTACTTACTCCCATACACTTAAAAGAGAGAGATTTGAGATCATTCAAGATGGAGGTGTGAGAGATGAGACAGAAAATTCCTCCCAAAACCACATATAGTGTGAAAATAAAGTTAATACAACTAGCCCTAAAACAGCAACAGGAAAGAAGGCTGCACCAGACTGCATACAGACCTCATGAACAGAGCAGACCTCATGAAATGGTAACATACAAAGGCCTTGATCCGGTAGGACCCAAGTCCTCCCCCCCCCCGCCACCCCAGCTCACCGGCTGGAGGAAGAGAAACGGGGCAGGGAGGGGGTGGAAGCCGAGAACCGCTGAACAATCAGCCCTGGAGGTCTGCTTCGGACCACAGATCTATATTGTGCGGTGCTGTGGAGGTTGCTGGGGTTGGGGACCTGGGAAAGGTGGAGAGCTTTAAAGACTGAGATTCCAGCTATTTGTGGAGGATGGGGATCCACATCAGGCCGCTCTGGGATAAAGAAAAGGCGGGTGATCTGACAGGCTTCCTAGCAGTGAGAGGGCTGCTGAAGGGGCGGGGTTTACACGGGGCTCGCTACGGAGGAGAAAGGATAGGTGGACAAGGTGGTCTGGGCACACTCTGCCCAGTGGGTTGGGAACTTTGAGGAGCTTCAGGCGCCCAATCCCCCTGGCTGCCTACTCAGCTCCGAGGCCTTGACCATGACACACACCCTGCTGCACCTTCCTCCGGGCCTGCCGGCACCTGCTCGCAAACCGGCAGTCACTGCGCTGGCGTCAGGGCAGCTGGAGGCTGTGCCTACAACAGCTAGACATGCCAAGCACAGAGGCTTACACCTGTGTGCTTGGCCCACTGGCTCTGATACTGGAGACAGGCACTGCAGCCGGGGAATCAGGAAACAGCTCTTTCCTGCCCCCAGGCACGAGCGCCGCTCCCCGACTCCCAACCTCACTCTAGGGGCTGAGCAGCTCCAGAGACTGGAGCTTCTGGGCAATAGAGGGCACGACATAGAATTATGAAACGTCAAAAGAACATAGTTCAGACCAAAATATCACAAACCCCAGAAAAAGGACCAAATGAAACTGAACTCACCAATCTTCCTGAAAGAAAGTTTAAAATAAAAATCAAAAACATGCTCATGGAGGTCCAGAAAAATATTCAAGAACTCAGGGATGAATTTAAGATGGAGATTCACTCAATAAGAAATTCCATATCTGAAACAAAACATGCACTGGTGGGATTTAAACGCAGATTAGATGTAGTAGAAGAGATGGTAAATGGGATAGAAATTAGAGAAGAGGAATACAAAGAAGCTGAGGCACAGAGAGAAAAAAGGATCTCTAAGAATGAAAGAATATTGAAAGAACTCTGTGACCAATCCAAACACAAGAATATTTGCATTATAGGGGTACCAGAAGAAGAATAAAGAGAAAAAGGGATAGAAAGTGTTATTGAGGAGGTAATCACTGAAAATTTCCATAGTCTGGGGAAGGAGATAGTCTCTCAAGCCATGGAGGTGCACAGATCTCCCAACACAAGGGACCCAAGGAAGACAACATCAAGACATATAATAATTAAAATAGCAAAGATCAAGGATAAAGACAGACTTTTATTTATTTTTTTAATTAAGGTAATATTGAGATACACTCTTATAAAGGTTTCACATGAAAAAACAATGTGGTTACTATATTTACCCATATTATCAAGCCGCCACCCATACCCCAATGCAGTCACTGTCCATCAGTGTCATAAGATGCCACAGATTCACTATTTGCCTTCTCTGTGCCACACTGTTTACCTCTTGATAACCCACACCATGTGTACTAAACATAATACCCCTCAATCCCCTTCTCCCACCCTCACCACCCACCCTCCCACACCCCTCCCCTTTGGTAACCACTTGTTCCTTCTTGAAGTCTCTGAGTCTGCTGCTATTTTGTTCCTTCAGTGTTGGTTCGTTGTTATGCTCCACAAATGAGGGAAATCATTTGGCACTTGTCTTTCTCCGCCTGGCTTATTTCACTGAGCTTAATATCATCCAGCTCCATCCATGTTGTTGCAAATGGTAGGATTTCTTTCTTTCTTATGGCCGAATAATATTCCACTGTGTAGATGTACCACCTCTTCTTTATCCATTCATCTACTGATGGACACTTAGGTTGCTTCCATATCTTGGCTATTGTAAAAAGTGCTGCAATAAACATAGGGGTGCATATGTCTTTTTGAATCTGAGAAGTTGTATTATTTGCGTAAATTCCAAGGAGTAGGATTCCTGGGTCAAATGGTATTTCTATTTTTAGTTTTTTGAGGAACCTCCATATTGCTTTTCACAATGCTTGAACAAGCTTACATTCCCACCAGCAGTGTATGAGGGTTCCCCTTTCTCCACATCCTCACCAGCATTTGTTCTTCTTAGTCTTTTGGATGCTGGCCATCCTTACTGGTGTGAGGTGATATCTCATTGTGGTTTTAATTTGCATTTCCCTGATGATTAGTGATGTGGAGCATCTTTTCATGAGAAAAGACAGACTTTTAAAAGCAGTTAGAGAGAGAAAAAAGATCACATAAAAAGGAAAACCCATCAGGCAATCATCAGATTTCTCAACAGAAACCTTACAGGCCAGAAGGGAGTGGCATGATATATTTAATGCAGTGAAGCAGAAGGGCCTCAAACCAAGTATACTCTACCTAGCAAGGTTATCATTTAAATTTGAAGGAGGAATTAAACAATTTTCAGATAAGCAAAAGCTGAGAGAATTAACCTCCCACAAACCACCCCTACAGTGCATTTTGGAGAGACTGCTATAGATGGAAGTATTCCTATGGCTAAATAGGTGTCACCAGGGGAAGTAAAACCCCAGCAAAGTAGAACAATTAAATACTAAGCAGATGCAAAATCAAACCAACTACCCCCAAAGTCAATCAAAGGATAGACAAACAGTACAGAATATGATACCTAACATATAAAGAATGGAGGAGGAGGAAAGGGAGGAAAAAAAAAGAACCTTTAGGTTGTGTTTGTAATAGCATCCGAAGTGAATTAAATTAGACTGTTAAATAGTAAGGGAATTAGCGTTGAACCTTTGGTAACCACAAATCTAAAGCCTGAAATGGCAATAAGCACATACCTATCAATAATTACCCTAAATGTAAACAGTCTGAATGCACCAATCAAAGGACATGGAGTCACTGAATGGATAAAAAACCAAGACCCGTCTATATGCCGCCTACAGGAGACTCACTTCAAACCCAAAGACATACACAGACTGAAAGTGAAGGGATGGAAAAAGATATTTCATGTAACTAATAGGGAGAAAAATGCAGTACTTGCAGTACTTGTATCAGACAAAATAGACTTCAAAACAAAGAAAGTAACAAGACAAAGAAGGACATTACATAATGATAAAGGGGTCAGTCAAACAAGAGGATATAACTATTACAAATATTTATGCACCTAACACAGGATCACCTGCATATGTGAAATAAATACTAACAGAATTAAAAGGGGAAACAAAATGCAATGGATTCATTTTAGGAGACTTCAACACACCACTCACTCCAAAGAACAGATCAACCATACAGAAAATAAGTAAAGAGACAGAGGCACTGAACAACTTACTAGAACTGATGGACCTAATGGACATCTACAGAACATTTCATCAAAAGCAACAGCATACACATGGAACATTTTCAAGAATAGATTATATATTAGATCATATATACCACAGAAATACAAATAATTATGAGAGAATACTATGAAAAATTATATGGTAACAAACTGGTTAACATAGAAGATATGGACAACTTTCTAGAAAAATACAACATTCCAAGGCTGACCCAGGAAGAAACACAAAATCTGAATAGACATATTACCAGCAAGGAAATTGAACTGGGAATCAAAAAACTACCTAAGAACAAAACCACTGGACCAGATGGTTTCACTGCTGAATTTTATCAAGCATTCAGTGAAGATCTAATACCTATCCTCCTTAAAGTTTTCCAAAAAGTAGAAGAGGAGGGAATACCCACAAACTCATTCTACGAGGCCACCATCACTATAATACCAAAACCAAGCAAAGACACCGCAAAAAAAAGAAAATTACAGACCAATATCCCTGATGAACATAGATGCAAAAATACTCAACAAAATATTAGCAAACTAAATTCAAAAATACATCAAAAAGATCATCCATCATGATCAAGTGGGATTCATCCCAGCGATGCAAGGATGGTACAACATTCGAAAATCCATCAACATCAGCCACCACATCAACAAAAAGAAGGACAAACACCACATGATCATCTCCATAGATGCTGAAAAAGCACTGGACAAAATTCAATATCCATTCATGATAAAAAGTCTCAATAAAATGAGTATAGAAGGCAAAAATCTCAACATAATAAAGGCCATATATGACAAACCCACAGCCAACACTATACTTAACAGCGAGAAGCTGAAAGCTTTTCCTTTAAGATTGGGAACAAGACAAGGATGCCCACTCTCCCCACTTTTATTCTACATAGTTCTGGAGGTCCTAGCCACGGCAATCACACAACACAGAGAAATAAAAGGCATCACGAATGGTAAGGAAGAAGTTAAACTGTCCCTGTTTGCAGATGACATGATATTGTATATAAAAAACACTAAAGAATCCACTCTAAACTCCTAGATCTAAAATCTGAATTAAGCAAGGTTGTGGGATACAAAATTAATACAAGGAAATCTGTTGCATTCCTATACATTAATGATGAACTAGCAGAAAGAGAAATCAGGAAAACAATTCCATTCACAATCCCACCAAAAAGAATAAAAAACCTAGGAATAAACCTAATCAAGGAAGTGAAAGACCTATACTGTGAAAACTATAAGACACTCATGAGAGAAATTAAAGAAGATATCAACAAATGGAAACACATCCTGTGCTTATAGATAGGAAGAATTAATATTGTCAAAATGGCTATCCTGCCTAAAGCAATCTACAGATTCAATGCAATCCCTATCAAAATACCAACAGCATTCTTCAATGAACTAGAGCAAACACTTATAAAATTCACATGGAACCACAAAGACCCCGAATACCCAAAGCAATCCTGAGAAGGAAGAATAAAGCAGGGGGAATTACACTCCCTGACTTCAAGCTCTACTACAAAGCCACAGTAATCAAGACAATTTGTCACTGGTACAAGAACAGACCCATAGATCAATGGAACAGAATAGAGGGCCCAAATATAAACCTAAGCATATATGGTCAATTAATATATGATAAAGGAGCTAAGGATATACAGTGGGGAAATGACAGCCTCAACAACAGCTGGTGTTGGCAAAACTGGACAGCTACATGTAAGAGAATGAAACTGGATTATTGTCTAACCCCATACACTAAAGTAAACTCAACATGGATCAAAGACATGAATGTAAGACAGGAAACCATAAAACTCCTAAAAAAAATAGACAAAAATCTCTTGGACATAAACATGAGCAACTTCTTCAGAAACATATCTCCCAGGCAAGGGAAACAGAAGCAAAAATGAACAACTGGGACTAAATCAACTAAAAAACTTCTGTACAGCAAAGGACACCATCAGTAGAACAAAAAAAAAATCCTACAGTATGGGAGAATATATTCATAAATAATATGTCTGATAAGGGGTTGACATCCAAATTATATAAATAGCTCACACACCTCAACAAACAAAAAGCAAATAATCCAATTAAGAAATGGGCAGAGGACATGCATAGACCCTTCTCCAAAGAAGAAATTCAGATGGCCAACAGGCACATGAAAAGATGCTCCACATCACTGGTCATCAGAGAAATGCAGATTAAAACCACAATGAGATATCACCTCACACCAGTGAGGATGGCCAACATCCAAAACACAAACAACAACAAATGTTGGCGAGGATGTGGAGAGAGGGGAACCCTCCTACATTGCTGGTGGGAATGCAAATTAGTTCAACCATTGTGGAAAGCAGTATGGAGGTTCCTCAAAAAACTCAAAATAGAAATACCATTTGACCCAGGAATCCCACTCCTAGGAATTTACCCTAAGAATGCAGCAGCCCAGTTTCAACAAGACAGATGCACCCCTATGTTTATTGCAGCACTATTTACAATAGCCAAGAAATGGAAGCAGCCTAAGTGTCCATCAGTAGATGAATGGATTAAGAAGATGTGGTACATATACACAATGGAATATTATTCAGCCATAAGAAGAAAACAAATCCTACCATTTGCAACAACATGGATGGAGTTAGAGGGTATTATGCTCAGTGAAATAAGCCAAGCCGAAAAAGACAGGTATCAGATGATTTCACTCATATGTGGAGTATAAGAACAAAGAAAAAAACTGAAGGAACAAAACAGCAGCAGACTCACAGGACCCAAGAATGGACTAACAGTTACCAAAGGAAAAGGGACTGGGGAAGATGGGTGGGAAGGGAGGGATAAGGGGGAAAAAGGGCTATTACAATTAGCACACATAATGGAGCTGTGGGGGGATGGGGTGGGGGGATATGGGGAAGGCAGTATAACACAGAGAAGACAAGTAGTGATTCTATAAAATCTTACTACACTGATGGACAGTGACTGCAAAGGGGTATGTGGTGGGGTTTTGATAATAGGGGGAGTCTAGTAAAAATAATGTTGTTCATGTAATTGTATATTAATAATAGCAAAATAAAAAAACTCCTACTTAATAAAGAAATAAAGAAAGAAAGAAAGAAAGAAAGAAAGAAAGAAAGAAAAATAAAGAAGGATAGGTGGTCAAAACCTAGCACGGTCACGCACGCACTCCGCCGAACTCAAGAAAGGCAGTGGCAGACGCCAGGCCAGGTGAAAACAGCGCTGCAGAAGCCGTGCAGACACACGAGCCATAAACCGCAAGCCTAAGTTTTTGACACCCAGTGACCAGGGAAAAACGCGAACGCAACCCCCCCACTACCACAAGTGGCACAGTCGAGCTTTCACACTTTTGGGAAAACCGCAAGGATTGACACGCTCCGAGTACAACGGACGAGCCTCCGCTTGGGAAAGCCACTTTCTTGACCATGATGTTTCCCCTGTAAGGTTAAGTATGAGCTATCTTCCTCGCCCACACGCACTCCCTCGGGCCCGCCGCGCTCTCTACACACGGTCACTTCCCTCGCGGCCGCCGCCGCGCCGCAGCCTCCCGCACACCCCCCCTCGCCCCGCCGTCCGCCCCCCAGGCAACCCCGCCGCCGCGCTGGGCGGTGGCCGACGCGGGGCGTGCAGGCGCCGGCGGGGCAGGACCGGCAGCCTCCGCGCGCGTGCTCATCCGGACGTTCCTTTTTCTTCCACCCACCCTGACGAAGAGAGAGAACCCAGGAGAGATCTGCTCTGACGCTCGTATTTAAAATGAATATTCGTTTGTAGTTTCGACTGACGGCTGTGATTTACCTACTTTTCCTAGCCTTTTCCCCAGTGGGAAATCACACTTGTTGGGGCTAGTTAGCCTTCAGGAGGATTTCTAGTTTACTTTTTCTTTAGCTGCCCTTGTGTTCCACGAGCTGCTTAGGTTTGTTTGACCTCTAGGTTTCTCTAGATATGACTCTTTTGACTATGTTAAGGAAAAAAATTAAGTGCAAAACTGTAGGCAGTATGTCACCCTTTGGGCAAAATGTGAAAGTAGGAAAATTAGCCACAGTCTTGCAAAAGAATCCCCAAGATTGATAAACCCGAACTGTAGGTAATGAAATTACTTACAGGAGTGAGTAGGAGAGAGTGACGCTTTGCTGAGTGCACCTTTCTATGCAATTTTGACTTTTGGAACTCTGTTAATGTTTTACATATTTTTTTCTAAGTGCAGGGGGAAAAGACCTTTAACTCTGGCTATAAGCATAAATGAAACTATCGTCGATGACCCTCGTAAGCAGACTGAAATAGAAAAAGTAATAATAATAACCAACCGAAATGACTTTTGAATACAGTACGTTGACTGTAAGCATGTTCAAGTCTAAGGACAAGAACTGCAAAAAACATATTAAACTGTCCCGTGGCGGGTTTGTTTTTCATAGTCACGTGGTTGTAACGCCTCAGGAATAATGCTGTGTGCGCTGTGGGATTGCGCTGGTGGATAAATGGATGATGGGTTGTCAAGGTTCTCAGTGCTGGAGGAAGGAGATACAAATATGGAGTTGGGGGGCTGGGGGCAAGGAGGAACCGTGTGGTGTTGAGTTGAAAATTGGAATTGAAGACATCATGTATAGGGCTCATTATTTTTAACAGATACAGATATGTTTAGGAAATATGTGCACTGCCTAGTTCCATCTACTGAAGGGGCCTACGAGCAAAGAGCACACACACATCTAGTGCCCTGATCTGGCTTTCTGTATGCCGTTCCCCAGAACTAGGTGACTTTTCAGGAGTTGTGGAAGGCACAAAATAAGCCTGGACCATCTCGTGCCAGTGAAGAAGGAAGCGCCCCCCAAATCATATGGATATGTCAAAAGGACACAGTAGCTGATTTGAAGGGGCTTTCATAGGCCCAATCAGACAACATTTGAGCATGAAAATAATTAAGAATAGTTATATGGACTATGAACACGGAATAAAATAACAACTGTGAGTTCATTTTGATAGTACATAGAGAAGGAGGGAAAGTTCTTCCTTAGAATGTCAACTAATACATGTAGAATGAGTGATGGAATCAGGAACTCAACATTTGGCAATCATAACGCAGGAGTCACCAATGGACGCTAAACGCTATTGTGTTAAAGTTTGAGGCGGACAGGATATTTACGTATCCTCAAATTATCTCCATCAAAAGTGCTTAATAATTAAAACAGGACAAACCTGGTGAACGCCTCCAGTGGCAGATAGTTGCAGTACCCACATGCTTCTGCGGTACCCTCCCATAACTGACTTGGCTCGACTATGTGATTTGCTTCGGCTAACAGAACATTAGTAAATGTGAGGCAAGCAGAAAAATTGAAAAAAAAAAAAAACACTTGCTCACTTGGACTTGCTCTCACGTACTGTCCTGAAACCACCATGAGAAGAAGCCTGGGTTAGTCTATGGGAGGGTGTGGTCACAGGAGTAAGGATGAAACACTGGTCAGCTGAGGTCCCCTACCGACCAGGGCCCAAATGTCTCTCAAGCTGACTGCAGCTGCCCGAAGGTCTCATCTGAGACCAGCAGAGCTGCCCAGCTGGGCCCAGCCAGACTTGCTGACTCAGAGAACTGTGAACAGGTAAGTTGATCGTTATTTTAAATCACTAAGTTTCAGGGCAATTTGTTTCACAGCAATGGATAACTGATACACTACCTTAGTCAAGTGATCAATGTTAACAGCGCCAATAATTGAACAGGCTTCACGTGCCTCCAAGTGTGATGTCCAGAGGAGGACACTACATTGATTTGCTAGGGCTGTCGTAATAAAGTGCCATAAACTGGGTAGCTTAAAACAACGGAAATTATTCTCTCACAGTTCTGGAAACCAGAAGTCCAAAATCAAGGTGTCAGTAGGGCCATGCTCCCTCTGAGACTCCGGGTAGAATATTTCTTTGCCTTCTGCCACCTCTGGTAACGGGAGTCAGTCCTTGGCTTGCAGCTACACCACTCCAGTCTCTGCTTCTGTCATCACACGGCGTTCTCCTCTCGAGTCTCTGTCTTTCACGGCATTTTCTTCTTACAAAGGACAACAATCAGATTGGATTAGGGCTCATTCTGGTGACCTCGCGTTGACCTGATTGTATCTGCGAAGATCCTATTTCTAAATAAGGTCGCATTCACAGATATCGGGATTAGGACTTCAGCATATTTTTTGGAGGGACACAAGTCAACCCATAATGGACACGATATCATTTATGTAGCCTTTGTGTCAAAAATGAATACCTGCATGTAATTATGATGAAACATAGGACAACCCAAAAACTGAGGGATATTCTACAAAATAACTGGGTCATCGTCTTCAAAAATGCCTACATGATGAAATATAAAGAACAATCTGGGAACCATTTCAGGTTAAAGAGACATGACAAGTGAATGCAAAATGTGATTTTGAATGTTCTTTTGCTATAAAGGACATTATTGGGACAATAGATGGAAATGGAATAATGTCTGTAGGGCAAATGATAATATGATAATATTGCATCCATGTTAATTTTTTTTTTCCGATAATTGTACTGGGGTTAGGTAAGAGAATTCTTTGTGTTTAGGAAATACACACTAGGAAAGGAAACTTCCTGAAGCAACCAACAATCAAACCTTCCTCCCCCCCATCCTCCCCCACACCCCCCACACTCCCGATAGAAATGTGATGTTTCTGTTCACTTGATTTTCAGAGACCATGTAACACCCCTCCCCGGCCCACACATGTACCCCATAAATGGATGCCTGGCCCCGAAATTCTCTGTTCATTTTCCTGTCACTGTTGCAAGATTAGGTTACTACATACAAGCAGACCTTGGAGATATTGCAAGTTAAGTTTCCAGATCACCACAATAAAGCAAATATCACAGTGAAGCAATTCAAATGAATTTTTTGGTTTCTCAATGCATATAAAAGTTATGTTTACATTATACTGTTAAATGTGCAAGAGCATTACGTCAAAAAAAAAAAGTACATCCCTTAATTGGAAAATACTTTATTGCTAAAAATTGCTAACCATCATCTGAGCTTTCAGCCAGTCATAATCACTGATCACAGATCAACATAACAAATATAATCATAATGAAAAAGTTTGAAATATCGTGAGAATTACCAAAATGCGACATGGAGAAACAAAGTGAGCAAATGCCATGGGGAAAATGGTGCTGATAGACTTGCTCCGGGCTTGCCACAAACCTTCAGATTTGTCGAAAACACAGTATCTACGAAGAATAATGAAGTGAGGTAAGCCTGCAATCCTAAAGAAAGATCAAGAGAATGCTTAGATCGTGAGAATGAGGATTAGAATATTCATCATGTGTGAAATAAGATGAAATTCTTATGGTTCCCCGCCGGTGGCCCCACAGGCAAGGAGAGCTGAGCAAACTCTGGCGTCCCAAATCGGCCAGGACGACTCATGCTGTGCTATGAAGATGCCATGCAGCTTCTCCCCTGTGCCAGCAAGGCTGCCGCAGCCCCTCACCCAAGGCAGAGAGGAGAAACGGCCTGGGCCCCCTCAAAGAAGATAAATTGGATGGGAGTACGGTTCTCACCTCCTTGGTAGAATTCTCTAGGAGAATGATTAGCAGTCCTAATCTTTGCCTCCTCTCGCACTGAAATGTGCATAGTATGCTCTTTTAAGACCCTAACCAGACGTGCCCTTGACACGCTGCTTTGATAAATTGATTAATGTAACCTCTTTCCTGCTCCTGTTGTATAAAAGTATAGAAGATGTTTCCAGGCAAAAAAAAAAAAAAAAAAGCTTCTGAGCAATCTATTCGCAACTCTCGGATTGACTGTCCTCACAGGCTGTATGGTATACAGTTAGACCTGAATAAGCTTCTCTTTAATACAATAACTGTGTTGATTTTGGTCAACGCGTGTTAAACTGGTGATGAAACTCCGATCTTCGTATTTCGTGTTTAATCGACACCTTTGCGTGTCATTCTTGCTGAAAGGAAGGGGAGACCAGACCTGAGCCCTGACCCGCGCCACCCCTGAGGGTGCTCAGCTGCCGCCAGGCGCCCCGAGATCCGCGTCTTCTCGGGTCTCGGCTCCAGATCGCGGCCCGTCGCCCCGCCCAACTGCGCCCGCCGGGTCCCCCCGCAGAGTGGGAGGCGAGAAGCCGGGGACCTCGACCCCCACGCCCCCCGCCACGGCAGGGGCGTGGCGCATGCAGATGAGCACGCGCGCGGAGGCTGCCGGTCCTTCCCCGCCGGCGCCGGCACGCCCCGCGTCGGCCATCGCCCAGCGGGGCGGCGGGGTCGCCTGGTGGGCGGAGGCGGGGCGATGGGTGTGCGGGGGAGCTGCAGCGCGGCGGCGGCGGCGGCGCGAGGGAAGTGACCGTGTGTTAAGAGTGCGGCGGGCGCGAGGGAGTGCGTGTGGGCGAGCGCCCCCACCTCATACTTACCTGGCAGAGGAAGCGCCACGCTCACGAGGGTGGCCTTCTGTGGGCGAGGCTTAAATTCAGTGCACTCCGGATATACTGACCCCTACGATTTCCCCAAGTGTGGGAATCTCGACTGCACAATTTGTGGTAGTGCGGGACAGCGTTCGCGCTCTCCCCTGCTGAGGGGTATGAACGTCAGGTGTTTGTTGCTCGTTGCTCTTTTTCTGGGCGCGGCGCTGCTTGTGTTATAGTGCGGCGAGGCAAGGGTGTTTTCTTCCCAGTAATCTCCAGCTTTTTTTTTCTTGGTGTTTGAACTTTCTTACGCTGTTCCTCTACAGGCTTTTTCTCGCGTCGTTTTAGTTCCCTTGCCATGCTTTCAGTGTGGCCCTTAGCCAGCGACGACTCCATTATCACTTGACACGAGGGAGCGGCTTAAGTATACAGTATCTTGAATGACCTACTGAGTCAAACTCAACATTTCAATATTCCCAGTTGAATTATACAGACACACAGTTTGAGAAGCCGTGATTTGACTTGTGTTTAGTTTCTTGTCCAACTGTAACCACTGGATTTCGTAAGTTTCACGGGATCGGGTGCTCCTGTCTATTTTGTTTATTTGGTTGACTGCTCTGCTGCATCCAGTAGTTCGGCTCTGGGTCAGCGATAGGAAAGGCTCGAGACGGCAAAGCGGGGCACCAGGAAGGAGTTTGTCAGGAGAGGAGACGCAACGCAGTCTCCACTCTGAGAGGCGGAACCAGAACCGAAAAAGAGCTTGTGGGTTCAGAGGTCAGGGGAGGACAGCGGCTGGGCACCCCCGAGGCTTCAGGCAGGGGGCCTCACGCCCATCGAGAGATGCGCTCCAACTGTACATCCACTCCCTGGAACAGGAGGGACGTGAGCAACTCTCTGGCCTTCTTCCTGCACCCACACCTCCACCCCCGACGCGGCGGCGTCCCCAAGGTGAAGCCCTCCTTCTCGGTGAAAGCCCGGCCCATTTCCTCCTCGGTGCTTGCTCTCTGGTTGGGCCTCAGCATCTTCCCCTACAGGCCCTGCCGATTCAGCGGTAAGAGCTCAGGCCAGTGGCCCGTGCAAGAAGGTGAATCCGCGTGCCCCTCCATGACGACAGCTGCTCACCTCCCGCCGCCATCAGGACCGGCAGCCTCCGCTCGCGTGTTCATCTGCATGCGCCACGCCCCTGCCGTGGCGGGGGGCGTGGGGGTCGAGGTCCCCGGCTTCTCGCCTCCCACTCTGCGGGGGGACCCGGCGGGCGCAGAAAAACACGCTGAACCCTTTGAGAGACAGGGAAGGGGACGGGGAGGGGGTGGGGGTGGGAGTGGGGGCGAGGCGGCGAGAGAGACTGCGAGCGGGAGAGACAGTGACCGTGATCATCCTCCGCGGAGGCAGAGCAGGAGACTGAGACCGAGGTTGAGGGTTTTCATGAAGGATGCCATGGTTGTCCGTGAGCTAGCTGTGTGATGGCCTGTATGCCTGTCAGCCTCCAGGGCTGGCCATGGGCAGATCCTCTTTGCCCGCCTGTTTGGCAGGGAATCTGTCGACGGTGAGCAGAGCCGCGGTGGCAGAGCCCGCGCGCTGGAGCGGGAGCCGGAGCGGCGGGTGAGAATAAAAGTGGAAGGGGAGCGGGATGTCGCGCGCCTGCGCAAGGCAGGCGCTACGCGGACCGCTAGGCGCCGCAGGGCATGTGCACGCGGACCGCGGGAAGCGGGCGCAGGTGTGTGTTGCGAGGACAGCACGCGGGGTGGCCGACTTGGGCCTGTGGGAATGAGTCTGCTGCGGTGCCGCAAGGACTGGGGCCCAGCCCGGTGGCGCAAAAGGGTCAGGCAACTTCCTTCGAGCCGGAATCGAACCAGCGACCTAAGGATGTCCACACGGGTCCACTCTACAGTCCTCCGCTCTACCAGCTGAGCTATCGAAGGGCGCACGCTGGCCTGCCTGGGCCATTACTCTTTCTGGGAATGACGGAGGCCAAGCCGCTCGAGCGCCCCAGACCTGTAACACGCCTTGGCTTTTGGTCGCAGGCCCCCTCCGAGTAGAGCCGCGCACAACCGCCACAGCGCCCCTGTCCCGGCGGGCGGAGCCAGTCCTCTGCGTGGCTGCTGCCCGGGCTTGGCAGCGGCCTGGCATCCCGGGACCACGACTTTCAGGATGCCTCGGCCGGGGCTCTCGCCTCTTGCCTCCTTTCCCCTCCCCGAGCCCCTCTCTGCAGGTGGAGATGACATTGGTCCGTGGCCAGAAGGCGGCCGAGAGGGGCAGGCGGGGAGCGCAGGCGAAACGGATGCGTGGGCCCGGCGGGGGAGGACACGAGGAGAACCCGCTAGAATGAGCACTGGGTAGGCACTGCGAACCGCCTAGCCACCTGCTTTTTTAATTTTTTTATTTCACTTCACTTATTATATATATATATATGTACTTTTTGTAGATTTGCGGCATTTATTATAAAACGCTGGCACTCATACACCCAGACTAGTAAGAACTTAAAATTCATACATTTACTTCATATTTTTAGCTTGACCTTCTAGTAAATCTTTAGCATCGCTGATTTTGGCCGCTATAGAAGGAGATCCTCCCTTGTCTGGGTGATTTAAACCCGTAATTCGTCGATGAGCATCTCTTATTTTTCCTTTGTTGGCAGTAGGGCTTACAACTGGTGTTAATGCCGCTTCCCCACCTGCTGTTTTTAAATGTCTTTCATGGAAATAATCCTTATGCCAATTTTCTTTTTTTTTTTTTTTGTCGGTGTGGCAAATACTGGCTGGCACCGTTCAAAGCCATCATCTTGCCTGGATTATGCAAGTCTCCTTCAGAGTCCAGCTCTGCAACCCCGCCGAACCCGAGAGGGGTGGGTGGGAGATGGAAGAAAAACACAGAGATCAAAACTGGGATCAGGGGGTCAGTCCACGGACCGCAGACGGCGGACCAGTGGCGCAGTTTTAATTCTATGCACATCTTATGTACACAGGCTCACTTCCGTGTGCCGCCCACAATGTTCTCATTTCCGGGCTGATCTCGGAAGCTCTTCTTCTTGGAGCCTTTTAAGTTTAGCTGCCTGCAGCTACTCTTGTACCTCCCCTTCTCTCGGGGTGGTGCTGGCAGGTAGCTCCTTGAGCGGAGCCTGCGGGATGTGGCGGCCCTGCCTCTCTCACATCCGGCTCTCCACAGTCTCCTAACTGATATCCCAGCTTTCGCCACCCTTGCAGCCAGAGTGATTTTTATTTGGCGGGGGACAGGGTCAGATCAAGCCACTCCTCTGCTGAAAACCAAAACCTTTGGCTCTCTCAGATTTAAAGCCTTCCCACGGTCTACAAGACTCTCGTGACCTTACCCCGATCCAGTCACTTCTCTGACTTAATTTTGTACAAGTTTTTAATTTTGCCCTGGACACGGCCTCTTTGCTATTCTCCAAACACAGTCCTTCCTGCCCGGGGTGGGGGTGGGAGTGGGGGCGAGGCGGCGAGAGAGACTGCGAGCGGGAGAGACAGTGACCGTGATCATCCTCCGCGGAGGCAGAGCAGGAGACTGAGACCGAGGTTGAGGGTTTTCATGAAGGATGCCATGGTTGTCCGTGAGCTAGCTGTGTGATGGCCTGTATGCCTGTCAGCCTCCAGGGCTTGCCATGGGCAGATCCTCTTTGCCCGCCTGTTTGGCAGGGAATCTGTTGATCTTTGTGCTAGGACGCTCTTCTCCCAGATACCCCCATGACCAACTCCCTCAACTCCTCCAAGCCTTTACTCACAGGGCACCTTCTCAATGGCGGCCCCTAATGACCACCCAATTTAGCACAGCAAGCTGCTCCTTAACTCAACTCTAGGTCCCCCTTCTCTCCTCCCTTCCTTCTGTTTTCACAGCACTTAACACCTAACATACACGTAAATTTATCTATGGTGCCCACTGTTGATCTTCTCCCCATCCCCACGCCCCTTCTCTAAAATACGAGCACCAGCGGCCTTTTGGTTCCCAAATTCCCGAACACAGAACATGCACTCAGTAAAGATTGAAAAACCTAAATTTCAATGTCATCAAAAAGGAGATCAGAATATAAGGGGCCAGGAGCCAGGGTTCAGCCAGGGGAAGGTGCAGACTTACCTTGTCTGATCACAAAACAGAGACTTTCTTAAGCTGAGAACTGCAGAACTCTCAGCACATACCAAGGCATCCAAACCCTTTCCGGCACCAAGAGACTGAACCAAACTCTAGCATGGCTTCTGGCAACATAAGGCCCCGTCCCTAAAACTGACCTCCAGACGCGACCCCCTGTAACTCCGGGGAGAGGAAATCCCGGGACAAAATACCTCTAAAACCGAAATCAGCCAACGGGAGAAATAAAGTTTAAAACCCGTTTATTGCTTACAAACTGCTGTCCGGGGCCCTCTCTCTTTCCTGCTCTGGCAGAAGCAAAACCCGCACTCCCCCTAACCTCTCAGGTTCAGATAAGCCCTTGGTTGCCCATTGATAATGGAGATGAACCGATATCTACCCCTGAGGAACGCCTGTTGATATGCAGATGCACTAAAGCCAGGCGAGATATTCTGGAAATATTACAATTTCACCCACACACCACACACCCCCGCCCCCCAAACGCCTGCCCGACACGGGGCCCTGACCTCCTTTTCTTAGAGCATTTATTAAAAAGTGCTTACAGTTGTGAAGCTGGAGCTCTTACAACTCCAAAGCGTGTCTTCTCAAGGACCGAGGGCCGTTCCTTTGAAATGCAAACAGGAAGGATAGGGCCTCTGTCTCCCAGTCTCCGTGGGAGGACACACAGCATCCTAGCTTCAGTAGCTACTGGCTAACAAACACAGCTGGCCTCGGTGTGTTTCTACTGAACAACAACCCTTTGTGGTTTTTCCCTTCTCTGGCTCTGCTGAGCCGCCTCCCTCTCATTCTCCCTTTAAAACGCCCAAGTCACCTCTGCTCAAATCGGAATGCAGCTCAGCTCTTTGCCCCCACTGTCAGTAGTGATGGAATAACAAATCTGTTTTCGTCCTTTTAATTACTGTCTGCGGTGTTTACCTTTGACAGAGTCCGAGTCAAGAAAGGGCCAGAGGGCACGTTGTCGGGCCACCCTGCGTGCGTGCTGGGGGCAGTGCGAAGGGGAGGAGGCCGAAGGGCGCCTGACCGCCGACCTCGGGCTCCCGAGGGACACCCGTCCGGCTTTAGCCTGGTTTTCTCTCTTCAAATCTTTGAATCCTGGTTCTTGCCCCAGGGTCGCTAAATTGGGCTACTGCATATTCTGAAGCACTTCGTGTCGCTTTTACTCAGAAAGACACCATGGATAAACAGTACCACGATTTCTTATTGAGGCGGCTCAGCACTTGAGGTCGACCCGCAGAAAGGCCTTTCCTGAGTTTTCGATGACTCAGGCGAGTTTGAGCGGGCGAGGGCAAAAACGGGCTGAAACTTCCTTTTTGCAGAAAGGAAGGTGAGGCCAAACCCGAGCCCTGACTCCCCTCGCCACCCTTCGAGGGCGCTCAACTGCCGGGCGCCCCGAGATCCGCGTCTTCTCGGGTCTCGGTTCCAGGTCGCGGCCCGTCGCTCCGCCCAACCGCGCCCGCCGGGCCCCGGAGCCTCCGGCGGGTCTCCGGGAGGGAATGTGGGCGGGGTGGGGATTCGTAGGTCCCTGGCCGCAGAGTGGGAGGCGAGAAGCCGGGGACCTCGGCCCCCACGCCCCTGTCACGTCGGGGGCGTGGCGCATGCAGATGAGCACGCGCGCGGAGGCTGCCGGTCTTGCCCCGCCGGCGCCTGCACGCCCCGCGTCGGCCACTGCCCACGCGGCGGCGGGGTCGCCTGGTGGGCCGGGGCGGGGCGAGGGGTGGGCGGGGGGCTGCGGCGCGGCGGCGGCGCGAGGGGAAGTGACCGTGTGTTAAGAGTGCGGCGGGCGCGAGGGAGTGCGTGTGGGTAAGCGTCCCAACTCATACTTACCTGGCAGGGGAGATACCATGATCACGAAGGTGGTTTTCCCAGGGCGAGGCTTATCCATTGCACTCCGGATGTGCTGACCCCTGCGATTTCCCCAAATGTGGGAAACTCGACTGCATAATTTGTGGTAGTGGGGGACTGCGTTCGCGCTTTCCCCTGGCTTTACTCGGTATAACGTTAGGTATGTCTTTCTACGTTTTCTCGTTGTTGGAGTCTTCTCCTCGGTGAAAGATAACCCTACGCTCACGCTCTGGCCTGACTACTTCGGTCCTCTGCCCACACGTCCGGATGTTTTGCGGGGCCCCGCGAATCAGTGCCTGAGTTCCCGGGGAGCTTTTTATCTGGTTTCGCCACTTTACGTCTGTAGGAGGCTCCGCCTTTTCGCGAGCACGACTCACGCGGGAATCTTTCTGAACGAACAGGGGCTTGTGCGGGGCTGGCTGGTCTTGGAGTGCCGGGCTTGGGAATGAGGAGAAGTCGGGGTGAAATGAAGATGAGAGCAGCCCGAGGGAGCGAGCCGAGGGGGACTCAAAAAAGTTAGGATTCGACTATGAATCGATAGCATTTTCCTCAGTTCCATATGTCAATGGCCTGGGAGTGCTTTCCTCCTTGCAACCGCACTTTCTGATGAAGGCTCAAGCTTTTTACCTTGGGTCATTTACTTGCTATCAAGTGAAAGAAAAAGCAGTTGGATTCATGCTTCCCACGTGAAACCAACACGCAGGAGGACTAGACGCTATACTTCCTGGAAATATCTGACGTTGGTACTGAACTCAGTTCAATTTCATTTCACTTTGCACTCCCAGTATATGGACACGGTCTGGATTTAAGGCCAACAATTTAATTATTGGTAATTACTGGAAGTGCCAAAAGTGGGACCATCATTGCTACTTTTTATATTAATACCAAGGTAAAAGTAGTATGTATCCACATACCCTAAATTTTACAAGAAATGTCTTTAACTGACTTGATTGGAACAGGCTCTTTATAGCAGAAAGGAATCTCTTTTAACTATACTGCAAGAACTGTAGGGGTACAACCCCGATGAACTTGTTCTCACCCTGGCTATGGTAGGACCGTGATATTCAATGTAACTACCTATGGCCATAAGGATGGTGATGCTAAATTACAAACTGGATGGCCCCCGATCATGTCTCTCAGTCATGTCTGCTGTCTTCTTAACTACAGCGTGGGCGTCTCTGTGTGTGTGTGTGTGTGTGTGTGTGTGTGTGTGTGTGTGTGAAAAGGGCACCTTGGATATGTAATCTGGAGTGATAAAGTGGACTCTGGCCTTACTGCAGGTGGCACACAAGTCTGTCCGCAGACAGAGAAGATAATTCAGTTACCATCTAATGAAGTCGTCCTTTCATCCCCAGTTCCTTTCCCCAGGAGTTGATTTGATGCTATAGGGATAAAGGGATGTGGGGGGACCAGAGGAATCAGGGATAACAGAGAGGAGGAAGTGTGTTGTGTTGAGAGAAACTGCCATTCTCGTATTTCCTCTTCCATTTTTCTGTCTTTACTTGTGTCTGTCCAAATAAACTTTAACTTTCCCCTTAGAAGGGTACTAATCTTATAAATACCATAATTTGCTTGGTACGATGCCCTTCTAAGAATCTCTGCAAATACATTAATTTATCCAAACAAGGAACAATTTCAGGCCACTGTGAGTCTGGATTCTCATGTGCATAGCCATTCCAAATGTCTGTGAGAGAGACTAGCCATTTAACAGAAACACCTGCCTGCAGTAGCTTCCTCTGTTTTTGTACCCTCAAAGCTAACAGTGATTCAGACAGGATTTTAGAGACTTTATGACCCATATTTACTCAGAATCTTGATATTGGTGAGGGTGGTTCCTCCAGGTAGTAGTCCTAAGAGCAGAGCTGCAAGGGTGAATTTAAAAAGTAATAATAATAATAAACAAATAAATCTCTTGCCTGACTGTTGTTTTACCATGAGACTTTTAACTGTTCACTCAAATGAAGAACTGCCAGACCAGTCTTGTCCTTGTTGCCAGATTTTTGGGGAAAATAAATCTCAGGCCAACTCAGTGAATCCCCTCCACAGAGGTAGAAGAAAGGAAGTAACTGGTTTTATTGAAAAAACATTAGACTGTAATGTGCATCTCAGACAATCCACTGAAGAGATTGAAAGGACAGTGTATTAGTCCGCTTAGGCTGCCATAACAAAATAGCACAAACTGGTGGCATGAACAACAGGGATTTTTCTCAGTTGTGGAGACAGGAAGTCTTAACACCAAGGTGTTAGTATTACGGAAAGCCGGAGAACCTGGACTGGATCGTTGACAGAAGAACCAAGCGGTACTCGGAGGTCTTGGAGGGTGGAGGTATATTTCACAGCAGTGGGCTCAGAGAAGAGTGATCTCCAAAGGTGTGAGCCCTGAGTAGAGCAGGGCCACGCCTTTTATACATTTTACTACAAAGCTACGGGGGAGTCAACACCCTGGAACCGTTGCAGTGGGAACTATTAGAGCACTATAGGTGTATCCAGGATGCTAGTTATATTTTAATCCGTTTCTGTAACGGTTACTCGGATACTGTATTATAAACTAATGGGCTTTCATTACTATGTTCAACAAGCTGTTCCATACCACTGAGTCCCAGTGGGGTGCGGGGGTGAATACATTGTTACATTGTTTCAATCCCAAGCACCCGAGCACCTTGTGATTCTTCTACATTCATGAAGCCTGAACAGAAACCTTTCCAACCACACCTGCCAAGAGGGGGAGGTATTTGAGAACTTTCTGAGTATTTCCTCATCATTACCAGGTCTGGTTTCTCCTGAGACTGCTCCTTGGCTTGCAGCCATCCCTGCTGCCTCTTCTCACATAAGGACACCCGTCATATTAGAGCCCCACCTTCCTGGCCTTATTTAACCTTAATGACCTCTGTAAAGACACTGTCTCCAAAATCAGTCACATCGGGGGTTAGGGCTTCAACATACAAATTTGGGGAGACACAATTCATTCCATAACAGTAGGAAAGTTCACCTTGGTATACAGGCAGGCAGATTTAACTCATTTTATATATGTTCTCAACAACTTGTCCTCAATAAGAGGATTTGACAGCATCATTGACTATGCATAGTTCATCCTAATTTTAACTGGAGGTAATTGGGGAGGCCATCTGTGTTAATTGCCTGTTGCCCAAAGAGAAAATAAAACTGGTATCTCAATGACAAGTAGGTAGTTACAACCTAGAGGCAACTACCTAGCTAAAAGTCCCCGAGAGAGAGATCAGGCATTACCTCCCTTGTTTACATTTAAAAGAGATAGTTTCAAGGCCTTCGATGTGGAGGGCCTTATGTAAGATTACTCCGGAAATGAGATCACCGGATTCGGAAGTGACAATCCGGATATGAGATCAGATCGGAAGGGACATCATTGTGAGCCTGTGTACGTAAGCTGTGCTCAGAAATAAAACTGTCACTTGTCTGCCACCAGCGGGTCAGTGAACCTCCTGATCCAAAGTGAAACTTTGGTTTCTATGTGTCCTTCTTGTATCTATCTCTGTTTCTCTTTATTTCCCACCCACTCCTCTCAGGTTCAGCTTGTTTGCGGAGCTGGTCTCCGCACTTCAAGACATTCCTGGACTGCAACACTGGCAAGAGGTTTATTTAGCTGTTAATGAGATTTATGTATATCTCAGAGGGGAAATCAAGATTTTACAAATTTTCTAAGATAGAGGGTCTCTTTCCCTTTTGGTATCAGGGGGAAAAGTTGTTTTACAATTTCATATTTACTCTTACATTACCCGTGTCCCAGTTGCTGTAAGTGCCGGGGAGGCCTGGACATAACGGAACTGAGGAAGGTGAAATGGCAATATCACACTGGAGGAAAAGTCTATGTCAGGATGGTGGCCCTGAATCTTAAAATACAATCACAGAGTCTCTTGTTTCTTCCTGGGAACATGTTCCGAAGTCATCGAGATTCTCTTCATCCAGCATTCGTGTCAGGCCTATCTAGATGACCAGTTTTGTCTGGTCTCCCAAGTCCATTAGAGGAGAGCATAGTACCCTGTTTGGGGACAGCCTCACAGCAGGCCTTCACTGCCACCACACATCTATGTCTACTTGGGGGCAGAATGACACAGTTCCAGTCCGTCCTGAAGAGACAGACCAGCACCTGCCCAATGCTGGAAAAGTGTGAAATGCCACTGCCCCCAGTCCTCCTGGGCAGTGATCAACAGCTCCACAGACCCTCCCCGGGGAAGGTCTCACCTCCATGGGTTTTCAAGGCCTCACAGTGACATACCTGCCTATCCCAGATTCAGAGCCCAGACCTTCTTTATTCAGCCTGCAATTCGGGATTCTGGATTCTGGGATATTTCCCCGAGGCCCTGTACATCTGCTATTCAGTTTTTATGATGCTGGGGTTCTTGTTTGCAGAGTCGAAGAATGAACTTCGCAAACACTCAAAATAGGAGAGCAAGTTAGAGGCTTTTATTTAGAAATAAAGTAAGAGGAAAGAGCTCCTGGCTTGTGCCTGGATGGGACAAGAGAGTCTGGAGTGTTGCGTTGTCTAGGAATTTATAGGCGGTTGAGAGAAAAAGGGCTAGGGATGCAGACCTGCTAAATGGTCCCCAAATATTTATATTTGAAGAGACACTAAGTTTCTTATCAGTCTTCAGGATTATTTTGCAAAGTTAAAACAAGAAATTTACTGCTTTGCAGATTAGATACGGTGGAGGAGACAATAAATGAAATAAAAACTAGAGAAGAGGAATACAAAGAAGCTGAGGTACTGAGAGAAAAAAGGATCTCTAGGAATGAAAGAATATTGAGAGA
Organism: Phataginus tricuspis; assembly: GCA_029783875.1. Lineage (NCBI taxonomy): Eukaryota > Metazoa > Chordata > Mammalia > Pholidota > Manidae > Phataginus > Phataginus tricuspis. Next base: position 65,718,387 of record JAQQAC010026072.1, on the reverse strand, counting down.
ACTGTGTGACCAATCCAAACGGAACAATATTCGCATTATAGGAGTACCAGAGGAAGAAGAGAGAAAAAGGGATAGAAAGTATCTTTGAAGAAATGATTGCTGAAAACTTTCCCACACTGGGGAAGGAAATAGTCACGCAGTCCACGGAAGCCCACAGAACTCCCAACACAAGGGACCCAAGGAAGACAACACCAAGACACATAATAATTCAGATGGCAAAGGTCAAAGATAAAGACAGAGTATTAAAGGCAGCTAGAGAGAGAAAAAAGATCACCTACAAAGGAAAACCCATCAGACTATCATCAGACTTCTCAACAGAAACCTTAGAGGCCAGAAGAGAATGGCATGATATATTTAACGTAATGAAACAGAAGGACCTCGAACCAAGAATACTGTATCCAGCACGATTATCATTTAAATATGACGGAGGGATTAAACAATTTCCAGACAAAGGAAAGTTGAAAGAGTTTGCCTCTCATAAACCACCACTACAGGATATCTTAAACGGACTGCTCTAGAGGGAAGCACCCCTAAGGCTAAAAAGATGTCACCAGAGAAAATAAAATCATAGCAAAGAAAGCAGACCATCCAATTACTAACTAAAGGAAAAGAATGAAACACCCAATATATAAAGAATAGAGGAGGAAGAATAGGAAGGGAGAAATAAAGAAACATCAGACGGCGTTCACAATAACTTAACAAGAAAGTTAAGTTAGATTCTTAGATAGTAAAGAAGCAACCCTTGAACCTTTGGGAACCACGAATCTAAAGCCACCAATGGCAATAAGTACATATCTATCAATAATCACCCTAAATGTAAATGGACTGAATGCACCAATCAAAAGACATAGAGTAACAGAGTGGATAAAAAAGCAAGACCCATCTATATGCTGCTTACAAGAGACTCACCTCAAACCCAAAGATATACACAGACAAAAAGTGAAGGGATGGAAAAAGATGTTTCATGCAAACAACAAAGAGAAAAAAGCAGGTGTTGCAGTATTTGTATCAGACAAAATAGACTTCAAAACGAAGAAAGTAGCAAGAGATAAATAAGGACATTACATAATGATAAAGGGGTCAGTCCAACAAGAAGATATAACCATTATAAACATATATGCACCCAACACAGGAGCGCCAACATATGTGAAACAAATACTAATAGAATTGAAGGAGGAAATAGACAACAATGCATTCATTTTAGGAGACTTCAACACACCAATTCGCTCCAAAGGATAGATCAACCAGACAGAGAAGAAGTAGACACAGAGGTACTGAACAACACACTAGAACAGCTGGACCTAACAGATATCTACAGAACTCTGCACCCAAAAGCAACAGGATACACATTCTTCTCAAGTGCACATGGAACATTTTCCAGAATAGACCACATACTAGGCCACAAAAAGAACCTCAGTAAATTCAAAAATATTGAAATCTTACCAACCAACTTCTCAGATCACAAAGGTATAAAATTAGAAATAAATTTCAGAAAGAAATCAAAAAGGCTCACAAATACATGGAAACTTAACAACATTCTCCTAATGAATCAATGGGTTAACGACCAAATTAAAACAGAAATCAACGAAAAGATGGAGACTAATGACAACAACAACACAAAGCCACAACTTCTGTGGGACGCAGCAAAGGCAGTTCTAAGAGGAAAGTATATTGCAATCCAGGCCTATTTAAAGAAGGAAGAGCATTCCCAAAGGAACAGTCTAAAGATACAATTATTGAAACTGGAAAAAGAAGAACAAAGGAGGCACAAAGTCACCAGAAGGAGGGACATAATAAAGATCAGAGAAGAAATAAATAAAATTGAGAAGAATAAAACAATAGAAAAAATCAATGAAACCAAAAGCCGGTTCTTTGAAAAAATAAACAAAATAGATAAACCCCTAGCCAGACTCATTAAGAGAAAAAGAGAATCTACACACATAAACAGAATCAGAAATGACAAAGGAAAAATAACGACGGACCCCACAGAAATACAAAGAATTATAAGAGAATATTATGAGCATCTGTATGCTAACAAGCTGCAAAACCTAGAAGAAATGGACAACTTCTTAGAAAAATACAACCTTCCAAGACTCACCAAGCAAGAAACAGAAAAACTAAACAGACCAATCACCAGCAACAAAATTGAATCGCTTATCAAAAAACTACCCAAGAACAAAACCCCCGGACATGACGGATTCACCTCTGAATTCTACCAGACATATAGAGAAGAAATAACACCCATTCTCCTTAAAGTTTTCCAAAAAACAGAAGAGGAGGGAATACTTCCAAACTCTTTCTATGAAGCCAGCATCACTCTAATACCCAAACCAGGCAAAGACCTCACCAAAAAAGAAAATTACAGACCTATATCCCTGATGAACGTAGATGCAAAAATACTCAACAAAATATTAGCAAACCGAATTAAAAAATACATCCAGAGGATCATACACCATGATCAAGTGGGATTCATCCCAGGGATGCAAGGATGGTACAACATTCGAAAATCAATCAACATCATCCACCACATCAACAAAAAGAAGAACAAAAATCACATGATCATCTCCATAGATGCTGAAAAAGCATTTGACAAAATTCAGCATCCATTCATGATTCAAACTCTCAACAAAATGGGTATAGATGGCAAGTACCTCAACATAATAAAGGCCATATATGACAAACCCACAGCTAACATCATACTTAACAGCGAGAAGCTGTAAGCTTTTCATCTAAGATCGGGAACAAGACAGGGATGCCCACTCTCACCACTGTTATTCAACATAGTACTGGAGGTCCTAGCCACGGCAATCAGACAAAGCAAAGACATACAAGGCATCCAGATTGGTAAAGAAGAAGTCAAATTGTCACTATTTGCAGATGACATGATACTGTACATAAAAAACCCTAAAGACTCCACTCCAAACCTACTAGAACTAATATCTGAATTCAGCAAAGTTGCAGGATACAAAATTAACACACAGAAATGCTTTCCTATACACTAATGATGAACTAACAGAAAGAGAAATCAGAAAAACAATTCCATTCACAATTGCATCAAAAAGAATAAAATACCTAGGAATAAACCTAACCAAGGAAGTGAAAGACCTGTACTCTGAAAACTACAAGACACTCCTAGGAGAAATTAAAGAGGACACTAACAAATGGAAATGCACCCCATGCTCTTGGCTAGGAAGAATAAATATTGTCAAAATGGCTATACTACCTAAAGCAATCTACAGATTCCATGCAAACCCTATCAAACTACCAACAGCTTTCTTCAATGAACTGGAACAAATAACTCAAAAATTCATATGGAACCACAAAGGACCTCGAATAGCCAAAGCAATTCTGAGAAGGAGGAATCAAACAGGGGGAATTACGCTCCCTGACTTCAAGCTCTACTACAAAGCTACAGTAATCAAGACAATTTGGTACTGGCACAAAAACAGGCCCACAGACCAGTGGAACAGAAAAAAAATCCAAACATTAACCCAAACATTTACAGCCAATTAATATTTGATAAAGGAGCCTTGGATATACAATGGGGAGATGACAGCCTCTTCAGCAGCTGGTGTTGG
>JAQQAC010026072.1:65688005-65714309 GCA_029783875.1 Phataginus tricuspis | reverse complement strand
TGGTCACGTTTCTCACTTGCTGGGGTGTTTTTGTTCTGGTCGCGTTTGCCGGGGACCACCCGATCGAAAAGGATATCCGGCGGCGGCGCGTTGATCTGCGCGCGCAGCCCAGCCTGGGAACAAGCAGCGGTGAAAGGTAAAGTCCAAAACTGCTTGGTGTTTTTCTTTCAGCTATTCGTAGCTAGTATTTTATACTCTACGTACTGTAGTAGAGATCTACTTCTCCTCCATAATTTTCTTTCCACGTCGCTTAGACGGGTGAGGAGGGTGAGCATGAGGGGAGATGGACATTCAAATACTTTTACTTGCTGGTTTTTAAAAGCCTTGAAGCGCCCCCTATTCTCCCACAGCAGTGTTCTTGTTAAGCCAACCACTCTCGTCCCCTCTCCTATCTTACCCCATTTTTTGCAGTGTCCTATTTCAGTATTTAGGTCGAGCTCAACTTGTATAGTTTTGCTACAAAACGTTCAGAATATTGTACAAGCTTTTCCAAACTAGGTAGACATGTCACCCAGTCTTTGCGCCTCACTTGCCTACCAGGCTGACTCATTTTCTTTTGCCATTTCTTCTCCTGCCATCCTCCACCCTCACGCATTAGGTCTCTCATCTCTCACTTTCCTTGGTTTCCACCTTACTGCTGACTCCCCAGGACATTCCCATAGCCTGGGCCGCTCTTCCTCCCTCTCCGAGCTTAAAGCATCACCCATCACCCGAGGGAAACCCTAGACTTAGACTGTCCATGCCACTGGTCGTCTTCCGGCTTCACTTCTGCGTTCCCCCGGGATGAGATAAATGCGTAAGAATGTCACAAGTCAGAATCAGTGAATCAATCCAGCGCTGGGGTTTTTTTGTTTTTTTTTTTTAATCAGGGACTAGCAGTGAGCTATGGAATAAATGTTTCAGTCTTTCTGAAAGCACGAAGTTGAATCTTCCCTAAGTATGCCCTTGAGAGAGTAACACACATTTTTTACTTTTTTGTATGTGTTAATAAGGTCCTGGGAGAGAGTGTGGTCAACTCGTTTACATGTGTATTTATTAAGCAACCCTCCTCTCTGTCTCTCAATATAGAACTGCTGCTTCCAGCCTACCCCCAACCCACCCCAACAAGCACTTTCAAAATATAAACCAGGGGCCAAGGGATTTACCTTACACTCTACCTCCTTCCCCCCAAAAAAGACCGCCTTGGTAGAAGCAGATGAGCTGATGGATACGTGGAACGTTGTGTATAGCTTTTTGCCCTGTACTTGTGATCTGTTAGCATTTATACAGCATCTTCACATTTCCAAAGCACTGTACCAACATTTATTAATCCTCACAACATCCCTGTGAGGTAGGTCAGTATGTCCCTTACAGTAGAGAAACTGAGGCAAGAGAGAGGCCAAGCAAACCTGCCTGAGACTACACGGGTAGACAGTGAAGGAAATGCACCCAAATCCAGAAGCTAGGGCTCTGTCCAACGTTCACCTACCGGGGGGCATCACATGGGCATATTTTCACCAGTGAAGGTGACACGAAGGACAAAACACAGATCTCTCAGCCAAAAGAAAAATCAGCAAATGGCATCGGGATACAGTGTCAGGTGAAGAGAGAAACATTAACCGGCACACCAGTGAGGCGAGAGCACGTGCTGCTGAGGAAGGCTGGGAGCATCGAGCCTAGCCATCAGACCTAGACCAGACAGTCTCCCTAACAGTTTGGGAAAACGTCAACAAACAAGGAACCCATTGGAGGGGTGACCAACCCAAATGCTTGTGGTTTCCCAATGGGAGAAAAGTTAGAAAATCTGACAGTGGAATAAACCCAACCACTCAGTCCGATTTTAAACCAGCAATGACAATATTCATTCACAGTAGAAAGGCCAATAATCGTTAACTACTGACAATTAGTATCCTTCTGCTACCCTAATGTTTATTCCAAGTCCTTTCCCGACAAGTGCTGTTCCCTATAGCAGACTCCCCGCCCCCCCAATCACCACCACCAAAATCTATACACTGGCCTACCTACCAAGTGGCTCAATGGCAGTATGTTGCATGGTAAGTGGCTGAGCTACGGATGGCATCACAACAGACCATACTCTCTGCTCTGGTATTTTAGAAATAGCCGTCTCTAACCTGCCTCTGCCCATCTTCTATGAAGTGTTGAAAGCACACAGAGAAGCAGTTCATTCTTTTGTAAAGGGATTGGTGAACTTGGTGCAGTATGCCATTTTAAAAGACCTACGAAAAGAGAAAGACTGATACTAAGGCCTGCACTGTAAAGCACAATTATAGCTCCTCCGCATTTCAGAGTGATACAATGACCACAGAGTTAAAAACTATCACTGTCATCACCGTTTATTTGACAATAGTCGGGTTAGTCTACAAGTTTAAGGCAAACATACTAATGCATTTGCTTTTCTTCAAAATTATAGAGATTACATAAAGTCCGTCCCCAAACGTCTAAGAAATGTTCAGGAGTTAAAAATATGTTTGATTAAGATGCCTTACATGAATGGATACATGTGAGTGAACTAAGGCAGTATACAATGGTTTTTAAAAGCAAAACTCAAAAAAAGTTAATGGCGATTTTTACCTTGTTCGAACAATGTATTTTGAAAGGGTTAAACTTCAGAAATTACTTAAAGGTAGATAAGATTGGCAGCCATTAGGAATACTATTCATAAAATAAACAGTTACAGAAGCTACTTTAAAAGACTGAACTTTGGGCTTTTGCAAAGGAGGTGGCGCGCACAACCTACGGCCGGCCGCTGTCCGGCGGCGCCCGAAGGCGCAGGAGCGCAGCGTTCCACCCCACCGGCCGGCGGCACCCGTGCGCCGCCCCGCGCGCGCCGCCCCGCCCCGCCCCGCCCCGCTCGGTCCGCTCTCAGCGCACAGGAGAGGAGATGCACTTTGTCAGGTGTTTCTTTTGTTCCCAGTGAGCAGTAAATGCCTAATATCAGTAAGAAAACAAAAATAAAATCTGAAGGAAGGCAGCCCTTTTTAACTGGAAGGTGGATGTGGCTTATGTGTCTCCATTTAACACTGCCAGGCAGTTCTGCAACAACTGTAGGTTGCCCTAAAAAGGAAGGGAAAATAAACTATGAAGTACAAACAGTTTGGAAGAGTCTTACCGAAAACATACAGTATTAGAAATTACGTAACTTCAAATTTGTTCAGATATCGGAATTCTGGAAACAGACAAATAAAGGTTTAAAGACACATAAAATTATGTAACTTGTTTCACATACAGTAGTATTTTCCACATGCCAGTCTTCCCGTAAATTTCAACTAAACCAATATTAATGTTTTGAATTATTTGGCACGTTCCAATGAGAGATAAAACATGCTCTTTGTGACCAAGTTAAACTACTGAATGTTTTCTGACTCTAAGATCTTTTCACTTTCTTTTAGCCACTGAAAAACACATTAGCACAGTTTACAGCAGTTTTTATAAAAGTAGTAAGATCACATACAAAAGTGTTCCATAAAATTCATACCTAAGTACCCATCTGTAAAACATGCGAGCCGGTGTCCAAATTTAGAGACATACATAAAGACAAATGTAAATATATTTGGTTTACACTGATATGTAGATGGGGTGAAGGAAAAAAAAAACCTCTTCCTCAGAGTAGAAAGCCAACTAAAATTATAAAGAACGACGGAATTACAAAACAACCACTGGGCAGCCATCACAACAACAGCTGATTCCGACGGAAATCATGAATGGACACCAACACAGTGTGGGGCTGAAATGCCCATACGGTTGGTGGCCTTTAGCTGCACGCAGCTACAGAAAATCTACATTTCTGTTAAGTGACATTAAATAAAAACTCAGTGGGGCTCAGGGGCGCTACCCACATTTCACACTACCCACTAGTGTGGCTAGTGGCTACCACACTGGACAGCTGGTTATAGAGTATTTCCATCACTGCACAAAGTTCTGCCGGTCAGTGCTGGTTAAGTGATGGGGTATTTACATAGTCGCAACTCTCTCTCCCCATACTATTCTGAATTCCAAAGTGTAAAACAGTACCTTTGCCCCCCGAGAAACCTCCAGACACCACTGTAACCAAATGATCAAAAACACACACCGGGCAGGAAGGCAACCCACCAACAACACATGCCTCCTGTTGTGATGCAATGAGAGGACCCGAGCATCACTTTCTGCGGGGTTCCTGCCAAAGGGGCATAACCCTAAATCCAGTAAGCAGACAAACCCAAATTGAGGGACATTCCATAGGCCTGTGCTTTTAATAGTGTCCAATGTTAGGAAATTCAAAGACTCCAGAACCGCTTCAGATTAGAGAAGTCTAAAGGACTTGTGCACTGAACACAGTATCTTGAATTTCCTTCTGCCACTAAACGTATTACTGGGAGAAACTGGTGGAGTGTCAGTAAGTCTGTGGATAACAGCACCGCATCAATGTTAGTTTGCTGACCTTTGTAACTGTACCAAGCATCTAAGAGAACTACTTGGTTTTAGGAAATTCACACTGAGGTGTTCAAGAGCAAAGCGGCATCACTAGCTGCAGTGTACTGAAAACGGTTTACAACAAAAACAGGTGTGCACAGGGGTGCGTGTGAAGAGAGAAAGGGAAGGAAAGAGGGAGCCATGGAGAAGGGCAAGGCAAATGTGGTAATACACACTTCTGGGGAATATAGGCGAAGAGCATCCAGGAATTCTTTGTATTTTCTTGCAACTTTTCTGGAAGTCTTAAATTAAGTAAAAATAAACATTTGGAAATGTTAGGTGCTTAGGCTAACTGTCCTTTTTTTTCTTTTCTTTTCCTTTTGGCCAGTGTAGCAACAGAACTGTGACAAAGGACTCTGAGCCCGTCTGTATGTGTGAAATTACCTTCTTAAAAGTACATTCCTCAAGTGCGACGGCCAAGTCATGAGATGCGCACCCCGCGCTCCCACACACTGCCCAGCTGCCCTCTGGACGGGTGAGCGCCAGCCCATGCATAACCGACAGGGCCCGGGAACTCACTTCGCACCCTCGAACATAGTGTCACCTCTTTTGTTTTTTTAAAACTGTCCTTTTACATTTTATAGTTCCTTATTAAAGAATTTGGGACAATTTTCAAGAACACAAAAGTGACCTAACAACCTTGTTTTCCTGTGATAATCAGATTTCAATTATGGGGTCAGATACATACATCCCAGTTATAATAACCAATACATCCAAAGTGGTTTCAAACCAACTTGCTGTAAACGTCACTAGTACCTAGCCTTCCAGCAGTAATTTATATGGGTTCTGGGACCCAAACGGGGCTTTGTTCAGATTTACAGAATCATTAAGAAATCTTAGCTAGACACAGAGCGGGGTTTCCCAGCCTCGGCACGCATGACAATCCTTCCTCGAGGGATTAACATCACTGTAGGAAGCTTAGCAGCATCCCTGGCCTCTGCGCGTCGGCAGCAAGCCGCCCGCCCACAGTTGCGACAAGCACAGATGTCTCCTGGGAGGCAAGACTGTCTCCACTTGAGAGCTACTGGACCAGAAGCAATGTCAGAAATTTCAAGACAGAGAGCACATATCAAAAAGGACTTGAAAAAGCACAGAATCTGGAAATCAGAGGCTGACATCAGTCTATAGTAGGGGTCAGCAAAATTTGTCAGTCAAGGGCTACACAGTGAACATTTTAGACTTGGAGGGAGACAGTCTCTGTTTCAACTTTGCTGTCGTAGTGTGAAAACAATCACAGACAAAGCATAAATGAGCGAGCTTGGCTGTATTCCAATAAAACTTTAGAAATTAAATTTGGCGTTCATATAACTATGAATGCTGTGAAATAGTATTCTTTTTGCTTCTTAAAAATAACCATTTGAAAATGTGAACGCCATTCCTGGATCACAGGATGTGCAGAAACAGAGACGCTGTAGTTGGCTAACCCATCCTTGCTTGATCTGTAACAAAATCATCAATAGTTTATAACCTCTTGAAAAAGAACAGAAACAGTGAACATTAGAAACCAACACAGGCTCAGTAAGGATAAATTTGGCCAAGCTTATTGAAACATTTTCTTTTGTCAGGGTTATTAGACCAGAAAATCAGAGGACACGTATCTTGATGTTAGGAGGAATCGTATAGTACTTACATTCCTCATAGGAGAAATAATAGTTGGTGAGTGTATAAACAGGTGAATTTATAACTATCAAAGCAACTACATTCAATTCAAAGAATATTAGTAAGTTATTACCAATTAATACAAGAAGAGACCTAAACATTTAGCCTTCTGGTGCAATGTACTTTTATAATTAGATTAACAAATGCTGATTCCTTTGGTCCCAATTATTCTTTTAAATAAAAAAGTAGACAAAGACATAAAAGGGCAGTTCATATAAATCACAAATGTCCATCACTAGTTAGGAATAACTAGTATGATAGTCAGATAGTATATGTTGAAATCCAAGTTACCAAAAGATATTGATGTGCTGGGCTAAATTTAGCAAGCTAAAATAAATGACATCACAGACGTAAATGTGGCCTGCAATTATAGTTTTTAAATTAATAATAAATGGAAAGGTTCTGGAGATCTGTTTGCACATGAATATACTTAACACCACTAAACTTATACTTAAATATGTTAGGATGATAAATTTTATGTTACGTATCTTTTACCAGAAAAATTTAAAAAAATTAGTAAGAAATTAAAAACACAACTACAGGTTGGAAGTTCAAGAACTGACTTGTAAGGGGCAGTGGGGGAAAGGTGTGATTATTAGCCAAATTGCGCTGGTACAATATGGCAGTTAAAAAAAAACCCCTATCTTCCAGAATGTAAATTATTTCAACCATTGTAGAAAGCAATATGGAGGTTCCTCAAAAAGCTAAAATAGAAATACCATTTGACCCAGAAATTCCAGTCCGAGGAATTTACCCGAAGAAAACAAGGTTCCAGACTCAAAAAGACAGATGCACCCCTATGTTTACGGCAGCACTATTTACAATAGCCAAGATATGGAAGCAACCTAAGTGTCCATCAGTAGATGAATGGATAAAGAAGATGTGGTACGTATACACAATGGAATACTACTCAGCCATAAAAAGAAAAACAAATCCTAACATTTGCAACAACATGGATGGAGCTAGAGGGTATTATGCTCAGTGAAATAAGCCAGGCGGAGAAAGACAAGTACCAAATGATTTCATTCATTTGTGGAGTATAACAACAAAGCAAAAACTGAAGGAACAAAACATCAGCAGACTCCCAGACTCCCAGAAGGGACGAGAGGTTATCAAAGGGAGAAAGGGGTGGGGAGGGAGGTAGAAGGGGATTAAGGGGCATTATGATTAGCACACATAATGTAAGGGGGTCACAGGGAAGGCTGTATAGCATGGAGAAGACAAGTGGTGACTCTATAGCATCTTATTACACTGATGGACAGTGACTACAATGGGGTGTGTGTGGGGGGGACTTGATAATATGGGGGTCAACGTTGTAACCACAATGTGGCTCATGTGAAACCTTCGTAAGATTGTAATTAATGACACCTTAACAAGAAAAAACAAAACAAAAAGTCATGCTGTAAGAAGAAATGTGTACAATAATCATTCTATGTACAGAAAAGTGTTTCAGTTTCCAGATACAGTGTTTAAAAAAAGCAACAACAGGAAGGTAATAATATAATAAAAAGCTTGTTGAGGGGGATGAAACTACTTAGCCCATGGATGTCTAACCTGAAGGAAAGAGGATATACAGAGAATATATTCAAATATCTGAAAGGTGAACTCTAAAAGAGGAATTAAACTTTTCTATTTTAGATGACAAAAATTTGACCAATATATCAAAGTTACACAGAAAGAGATCTGCGTTCATTACAGGGTGTCCCAAAACTTACTGCAGTGTTAAATTAAGCTTTAATAACCTTAGAAGTATAAATGCTATAAATGTATCAAAAATTTTTTTGAAGTTTATTTAAATTTAATATTTATAGTTTGGGGAATTTTTATTTGTAATTTTAATTTTCAGCCCTCTAAATAAAAACAGCAAATGTTATGCCTTCCTATATTAAGGAATATTTTAGTAACTACTCAAAAAATGGTACTGGTCTCCATCTATTAGATACTAGAGTCTTACAGAGCTGACCATTAGAGACATTATAGATACCATTCTTGTCTGAACTAGATGAGCTTTAAAATCTCTACCAACTCCAAGACTCTCCATTTTTAAAATTACTGTAAGGTTAGGGCCAAGCTTTACATTAACTATAAGGGCTTAACGCCAAGTAAACAAATACTTTAAAAAACACTTTGGAAAGAAGACTACTATTTTGCTAAAAACAAGTACTTTGAAGCAGTGAAACAATCTTGGAAGACATAATTCCAATTCAGGAATAGTTCTTATAATATCCCTGTAGAAGGGAACTGCCATTAAAGGATTGTTATCAATTTTATAATTGACTCATTCCTAAATTACAAATCACTGAAATGATTAAATCTTTAATATACTATTACCTTTGCATGCTTCAGTTCTAACTCTGCCAGTTCCACTAAATTTTTTCTGAATGCAGCAACTCTTCTCGTCTTAAAATCTATAAGTTCTGTGGATGAAAGAAATTAGGATTAAATATTCAGTTTACACAATAGTCTAAAGCATAACCTTATGTTTATAGGTTAATATAACAGTACCTTGTTTTGCAGATTCAGATATTTTTTCAAATTTCTGACAACATAATTGTTGAGATGTTTCAGCCTGCAGAACATCTTTATTTTTTGCTCTTGCTTTATCCAGTGCTTTATTAGCATTTTCATAATCCACTAGTGACCTAGATCTTCGATAAAGGAGATCCTATAAAACAGAATATATGCTGCATATTTCTAGTAGTAATGCTCAATCACTACCAGTACCACCACAATGTCAGTCATCAGAGCTAACATCCAGTGAATACATGTCAGTGACTGTTTTATAACAGCTTCATTGAGATATAATTCATGAATCACATGACCCACTCATTCAAAATATACTATTCAATGGTTTTTAGTATGCTCATAGTTGTGTAACCAAAAGTACAATCAATATTCGAACACTATCATCATCCAAAAAGAAACCCCATATCCATCAGCAGTTCCTCCCTTGCCCCCAGCCCTAGAAAAGTATTAATTTGTCTCCAGATTTGACTATTCTGGACATTTCATAAAAAAATGTAATCATATGCTATGTGGCCTTTGGTGTGTGGCTTTTTTCACTTAGCATAAAGTTTGAAGTTCATCAATGTTATATAGCATGAATCAGTACTTCACTCCTTTTTATTGCTATTTCATTGTATCATACACCACACTGATCTATCCACTCATCAGATGGTTAACATTTGGTTTGTTTTCACTTTTTGCTATTATGAACATCTGTGTACTAGCTTTTGTGTGGACACGTTTTCATTTCTCTTTCATGTCTCGTTACTTAGGAGTAGAATTGCTTGGTCACCTGGTAACTACATCAAACCTTTTGAGAAACTGTCAGACTGCTCTCCAAAGTAGCTGCACCATTTTACATTCCCACCAACACTGTACGAGGAGTCCAGTTTCTCCACATCCTTTGCCAACACTTATCGGTCTTTTTGATTAAAGCCACTAGTGGGTGTTAAGTGGTATCTTGCTCTAGTTTGGATTTCCATTTCCTTGATGGCTAATGATGTTGAACATCTTTATACGCATTCATTAGTCATTTGTGTATCTTCTTTGGAGAAACGTTTATTCAACTTCTTTGCCCACTTGTAAATTGGTCTACTTGTCTTTTTATTGCATAGTAAGAGGTTCTTTATACATTTTGGATACAGTCACTTACTAGGAACTTATATAATTACAAATATTTTCTTCCAGTTTGTGGGTTGTCTTCTCACTTTTTTTGGTAGTGTCTTTGACACACAAAAGTTCTTAATTTTAACAAAGTCCAATTTATTATTTTTTCTTTAGTCGCTATGCTTTTGGTGACATATCTAAGAAACTAATGGCTAAGAAAAGGTCATAAAGATCTATGTTTATGTTTTCTTCTCATGTTACAGTTTTAGCTCTTAAATATTTAGGTTTTTGATTTTGATACATGGCGTGAGAAAGGGGTCTAACTTTATATTCCTTTTCATTACACTATTCGGTTGTCCCAGTACCATCTGTTGAAAAGTCTGTTCTTTTCTACACTAAATTGTCTTAGCACCTTGTCAACAATTGACTGTTTCAGCAAACTAGGAAAAATAGGAACTTCCTCAACATGATAAAGAACATCTACAAAAACAGCTCATCATACTTAATGGTGAGAAACTAAGGTCAGGAACAAGGTTAAGGAAGTCCCATCTCATCACTCCTTGTCAACACTGTACACGAAGTTCTACCTAATGAAGTAAGACAAGGAAATAAGAAGCATACAGACTGGGAAGGAAAAAATAAAACTTTGTTCATAGATGACACTGTTTATGTAGAAATCTGAAAGAATCAATCGAAAACTCCTGGAACTAATAAATTAGTATAATAAGGTTGTTGGATACAGCAGTAATACAAAAAAGTCAATTGCTCTCTTACATACCAACAGTGAACAAGTGGAATTTGAAATTAAGAACACAATACCATTTACATTTAGCACACTAGAAAATAATTACGTATTAATTTAACAAAAATATATAAACTCTACATGAGGAATACTACACTCTGATAAATGAAAGTGAAGAACTAAATAAACGGAGATATTCCATGTTCATGGATAGACTTTATATTTTCAAAATCATTCCTTTGCAAACTTCATCTACATTCAACATAATCCCAATAAAAATCCCAGCATGTTATTTTGTAGTTTTGACAAACTGATTCTGAAGTTTATGTGGAGAAGCAAGACACAGAATGACCAACACAATTATTGAAGAAAAAAGTCAGAGGGGTGACACTACCTACTTTAAACCTTACTATATAAGGCTACAGTAATCTAGGCAGTGTGATATTGGTGAAAACAGACAAATGGATCAAGAACAGAGAGTCAGAACTAGATCCACACAAGTATAGTCAGCTTATCTGTGACAAAGATGCAAAGGCAAATATAATGGAGAACAAATAGTAGTTTCAACAAAGAGTGCTGGAAAATGGGACATCCACATGCATAGAAATGAATTTACACAGTCCTACACCCTTCACAAAAATTAACTCAAAATGGATCATAGATCTAAACATAAAATGCAAAACTATGTAACTCCTAGAAGATAACACAGGACAAAATCCAGATGACCTTGGGATGACTTCTTAGGTACAACAAAGACATTATCTGTGAAAGAAATAATTGACAAACTAGACCTCATTAGAATAAAAAATTTCTGCTCTGTAAAAGACAGTATCAAGAGGATTAGAAGATAAGCCACAGACTAGGAGAAAATATTTACAAAATATATCTGATAAAGGACTGCTATCCATAATATACAAAGGACTCTAAAACTCAAAATAACCTCTTAAAACTCAGAGACCCATTTTTAAAAATTTTATTTAGTAAGGTATCATTAATATACAATATTATGCTCAGATTTCACATGACCAACATTGTGGTTACTACATTCCCCCTATTATCGAGTCCCTTCCATATACCCCATTGCAGTCATTGTCCATCAGCATAGTAAGATGCTACAGAGTCACTACTTTTCTTCTCTGTGCTAAATTTCCTTCCCCGTGCCCCCTCCTATATTATGTGCGCTAGTCATAATGCCCCTTAACCCTCTTATCCCTCCCCAGTTCCTTTCCCTTTGGTAACTGTTAGTCCATTTTGGGGATCTGTGAGTCTGCTGCTGTTTTGTTCCTTCAGTTTTTGCTTTGTTGTTACATTCCACAGATGAGTGAAATCATTTGGTACTTGCAAAGACCCATTTTTTAACAGACACCTCACCAAAGACACACAGCATGTGAAAATATGCTCCACGTATGACATCAGGGAAATGCAAATTCAAACAATGAAATATCACTACACACCAGTTAGAAGAGCCAAAATCCATAATATGGACAATGCCAAATGTTGATGAGGATGTAAAGCAACAGATCTGATTCACTACTGGTGGTATGCAAAATGATATAGCCAATTCGGAAGACAGTTTGGTAGAAGTAAATAAACATCCTCTTACCATATGATCCGGCAACTGTGCTCCTTGGTATTTACTTAAATGAGTTGAAAACATATGCCCATGTAAAAACTTACACTATACATGGATGTTTATAGCAGATTTATTCATAACTGCCAAAACCTGGAAGCAACCGAGATGTTCTTCAGTAGCTCAATGAAAAATAAACTTTGTACATCCAGCCCATGCAATGTTACTCAGTGCTAAAAAGAAATGAGCTATCCATGAAGACACAGAGAAAGCTTAAATGCATATTACTAGTGAAAGAATCCAATCTGAAAAGACCAACCTATGTGACATTCTGGAAAAGGCAAAACTATGGAGACAAGGAAATTATCAAGGGTTAGGAGGAAGGAGGATGAATAGAGCACAGAGGATGTTATGGGCAGTGAAACTACTCTGTATGACACTTACAATGGTGGATACAAGTCATTACACATTTGTCCAAACCCACAGAATGTACAATACCAAGAATAAGCTCTAAGATAAACTATGGTCTTTGCTGTTTGGCTTCTTTCACTCAGCAAAATTATTTTCAGATTCATCCACATTGCTGCAGGTAGCAGGGTTCATTACTTTTTATTGCTGAGTAGCATTCCACTGTATGGATATACCACCATTTCTTTCTCTATTCACTTTTGGGTTGTTTCCAGTTTTCAGTTATTACAACTAAAGCTGCTGTGACCACATGCTTAAGTCTGGAACAACTGGATCAGGGGTAGATACATGTATGGTTAATGTATTTTTTTAAACGCAAAACTTTATTCTAAAGTTCATATTCCCACTAACAGTGTGTACAAGTTCCAGGTGCTGTAATTTTTGTCAGAATTTTTTCTTTTTAGCCATTCCAAAGAAGGTGTACAGTGATACCTCACTGTAGTTTTAATTCTTGCGATTAAATTTCAATTCTTTCTCATGGTTGCTATAAATTTGGATTACTTTTAAAGCCATATTCTAAGAAGTTATTACTAATTGTATACTAGGTATTTTAATAAAATAATAAAGTCTTCAAAAGCATATCATTTTATCCCTGTCCATCCAACGTAAACAGTTTATAAGACACAGTCTGATTTAAAATAATTTGATAGGGACAGTATGTTTGCAAGTACCTAAATCCTCAAAGTTAAAAGAGTTATTTATAATTTGATAAAGAATGAAAGAATGATGTTCAAAGCACCAATGAGCAGATGAGAATTTTCTGCACATCTCAACTCATAAATTAAAGCTGAATTTGGAGTACCTGAGCTGCTAAGTTTTCCGTGATTTTTGTTAAACATTTTTTTTATTAGTAAAAGTTTTAGTCTTGCACATACATAAACTACCAAAAAGAAATTTGAGTTGCCTTAAAATAAAACATATCCTTGCTTTATGGCTCTCTTGCCCTCAGTAAAGAACTTATGTAGACCAAATTGGGAATCCTTTGGCTATGCAACTGTTATTTGTGGGTTTTACTTTTGATTTTGCAGGCATTTTATCTGAACAGATGTAACAAATTCATTAGTGAAAAAAAAAAAGTTCCAGACTATATTTTATCAGATTTTATAGAAGCAGCTTTATTGTGGAGTTCCCTGAGGAGGAAAAAAAAAAATCACACTTGAATATATAAAGTCAAGAGATAAATCATCTGTAACAAGCTTAAGTCTAACAACCTCTGAAGAGATGGCTTTTTGTAAAATTTTAAAAAACAATAAAGTTACCTTAGCAGCTTGAGATTCTCTTAAGTAATATTTTAAAAGGTCAGAAAGTTTGAGGTCCTCATCAGCAGACACTCGTGCTTCTATTTTCTGGAAAAGGGGAAAATACTAGGTATTTAATAAGCACTTACATCCTATACTCAATGTTTTCTTCCTTAATGATTATAAAAAATATTAGTTATAAATAACTACAGTATCCCTTCCTATTCAATCTAGATTTCTTTCCCTCTTCCTTTCTATTAACCTGTTGCTTTTCTCTGTAAATGACAAAAAAAAAAAAAAAAAAATGAGATCAGTGAATTTATGTAAGGACTCTCTATTTGACTGAAGTTCTTGGCTCTTACAAGTTTCAGGATCATCTTTCACCTTCACTCATATTTACTCTCTATTCAATCGCAATTGATAAGTACACATATTTTAAAATAATGAAGGCTGGCAATGGTAGACTATGTAACTCAAACCAATCCTCCTGCTGAGAACAACC
The DNA here is from genome assembly GCA_029783875.1 of Phataginus tricuspis. NCBI lineage: Eukaryota > Metazoa > Chordata > Mammalia > Pholidota > Manidae > Phataginus > Phataginus tricuspis. Next base: position 65,700,069 of record JAQQAC010026072.1, on the reverse strand, counting down.
AGAAAACAGTCAAAACATTAACAGTATGTGCTTGAGAGATATTACCAAAGAATAATAAACAGATGTGGTTAGTTTGAGTTGGGATGAAATGGGAAGCAGCCATTCAGACTAAAAAGATGAGAACTCTTCATTCACTCTGGAGAGACAGGATAAACAAAGATGTATTACAAATAAAATATGGGGACCTTGTCTGGATCCTGACTCAAAACAAATGCCACTGTAAAAAGCCATTTATGAGACAGCTGGGAACACCTGTATACTGGATATTTAATGATATTAAGGGAAAGCATTGATCTTCCTATCTGCTATATTAAATTCAGTTTTTTTTTACAAGAAACATATACACAGAGGGTAAAAAAAACAGAATGAATATGGACTTTTTGGAACAAAAACTTTAAGCAATACAGAAAATGCTAACATCCAGGAAATTTGGGTGACACATATACCGGAATTCTTTGTACTATTCTTGCAATTTTTCTGTAAGTCTGAAATTACTGTCAAAATAATAGAATCCTACATATCCACCAGATTGGCTAAAATAAAAAAGATACCAAGCATTACAAGCTTGTACAACAACCCAATGCTCACATTCATTCTGGTGGGAATGTAAACTGGTGCACAAGCTTTGGGAAACAGTTTGGCAGTATCTACACAAAAACTTTTCAAGTGAATACCCTGTGATCCATCAATTCCTCTCCTATTTATATATACCCAGTAGAAATGCATATTTAATTATGTTTAGCAGCTGAAGATAATACAAGAATGGTCTCGGCAGTACTATTTGTAAAGAGCCTCAAACTGGAAACTATCCAAATGCCTATCAATGGTAGACCAAATATAGGTATATTCTTGCAATATACACAAATTGCAAATATATATATATATGAAAAATAATTTTAAAAATATACAAAAAATGCAAAAAACATACATTGGAATACTACACAGCAATAGGAATGAAGGAACTATACATGCAATGACATGACTGAACCTTACATACTTACTACTGAGTAAATTAAAACAGACACTAAAAAACATATAGCACATAATACATTTACATATAATACAAAAATTAAAACTAATTTTTGCTGTTAGAAGCTAGGATACTGGTTAACCCTGCAGGAAGTAGTAACTCAGAAAGCAGCTAAAGTGGTCAGGTATCCAGGTTGCTGGTAACTTTCTTGATCTGGGTGTTCATCACATGGGTATATCACATTTGTTCACTGAGCTATATACTTCTAGTATGTGTTCTTTCCTACATCTATAATATACTTCAAAAGAAGTTTTAAAAACCTTGAAGCTTCTTAAAAAATATTTATGGTGAAATAAACTCATGGAACTTCTTAACCTTACAGGTAAAAGCACAAAGTATATTCAAAATTGATTTAGATAAATTGACTTAGATAAATCTGGGTAATCATGCTAGGTAGATGTTGTGTGCTTTTTATATTGAGCCTCTCCTTCCATTAAGAAGTAGGGTATGTGTCCCATCCCCTTGAATATGGGATCTAAGACTGCTTGACCAATACAGAAGTGATATGGTGCCAGTTTCCAGGCCCAGGCCTTATGAAACTGACAGCTTCTACTTCCCATCTTTTGGGATGCTCACTTATGGAACCTAGCCCCCACATTTTGAGGAAGCCCAAGTAGCTCCATGGAAAAGCCACATGTAAGTGTTACAGCCTACAGCCCTAGCAGAAGTCCCAGCTGACGGCCAATATCAAACCCCCAGACACTGAGAGAAGGTGGCTTCAGAAGATTCCAGTCCCCAGCCTTTTTATCTTCCCTGCTGTCCCTGTTGCAGCCCCAGACATCATGAAGCAGAGGCAAGCCGAGCCATCTCTGCCGTGAGCTTTCTAAATTCCTGACCCAAAGAATTCATTAGGGTAATAAAATGGTTATTATATGCTATCTTAGGATGGTTTGTTACATAGCAAATAATAACCAGAACAACATGAAAACACTGAGGGAAATAAGAATTGTGGTGGCTATGGAAATGTGCCACTCAGATCTCCTTCAAAAGACTGCTTGCTGCAAGGAGCATAGATGATTGATAGCCCAAACTGCAATCTCTCTGGATCCAGAACCATTTCAAACCAAGGTTATGTTCCATCCTCCCCTCCTTTCCTTGGCTGCACCCAGCCAATGACAGAGCATCGGGTAACTCATTTTTGCTTGATGTAGAACTCCTCTAATGCGTAACTCTGGCTCAGGGATTCCCCCTCTGACTTGGACAAAACTTTCTCGGAACTGCACTACAGTCTGAAATTCTTCCTACCCAGTCCTCCCTCCTCTTTGCTGTCCTTTCACAGGTGTAGACCTGCATTGTGCTCTTCCAGTCTACTCCTGCTTCTACTGTTATTCGCAGTAAATCTCTTGCACATTTAATCCCATCTTGACATCCGCTTCTGAAAGAATTGACACAAATGGCTATTTTGTGATAGATCCTGATTCTTTTGATGTAAATGCACAAAAAGTCAGCTGTATCTTCCCAGAAAATGCTCACTGACACAAACATGAGCGGCAAAATAACAGGCTATATATATCCCAGTATAACAACATTTATGTATATTTAAGTACTCTTTTCTTTGTAAGAGAATATCTTTTTCTTTTACCTGTCTCCACTACACAGCACTCATTTGATAAGGTCCTGTTGAAATCAGATTTCTACAAAGAACTAGCCACCACCACTCTCAGTTAGGTACCACTGAACATCTAATAAACATTTTCACTATTCTGTAACTGATAAAAATGTTAAATATTATTGTATTTAGAACTTATCCCTGAAAACTAAGACTATGTCAATATTAAATTGTTATGAATAAATTCATTACTATGAATGAAACCTTTCTGCGTTTGTGTTATTTGCCCCATATTGCTACAACTCACTGTTAAATCAGTGTATCACGGGGGATCAAAAGCAATACAGCCTTAGTAAAGTTATAATGAATCTAAGACTTTCTTCTAGCTTACAAAATCTCAGGAAAGGGGCATTTTTCATAAAAATAAACCCAGTCTCCATAATGAACATGTCTTCTGGATCAAGAATATGGATTTTAACACAAATACCAAAAAGTCATAGCAAAACTGAATTCCCTGAGAAATCCTCCAATTTTCACATCTAAACCTATCTCTTCATCCTTAACTCATTTCCCTAAAATTAAAACACAGCTGCAATAAGTTAAACACTACTGTACATAGAGATTTAGACTCCCAAAGGTTATTAATAGTACTTACTCTTGTTTTATCAAACAGTTCTGAAACTTTGAGAAAAAACCTGGAAGAGAAAAATATTTCAGTTTTTCAGAAGCTACTTTTGAAATAATGTTCCATTTCAAATGTTCAGAGAATATGCCTCCAAACTGTATTAATATTGAACTTTGTTATCTCATTACAATGATACTTGGTCTTCTTCACTGCAGATTCATTTATTTCAACAAAAATCTCTCTCTACTTCCACCCATACATCAGATTACTTAAAATCTGTTCTAACAGAAAATCTTCCCATGTCAAGGTAACAGTCCAAGTCATTCATTAAAACTTAAAATGTTTGTCTTGGTATTCTTTAGTAATATGCCACAGAGTACTAAATAAAGACTATACTTTCAAAATTATTACCTAAGTACAAAACAATCACATCTAAAGAGACAAAAGCCTGATTTAAAAGGAACAGAAGCAGTTCCTGAAGTTATCTGATAGTTATATTTTAAATATTTTCAAATAGAGCTGCTTTGTTTTGGAGAACAACAGAAATGAATAACCAATTTCTAGCTCAGAATTCACTTTTACTTTTAACTAAATAGCCTAAGTCTCAAATGCCAACACCAACTAAAAAATATCCCAATGTCAAACTATTATTAATGGGTGTTCTGTAACGTATGTAATTATAGATGACACTGTAATTGAGCAAATAATATTGAAACCTAAAACAATTTTATGAACTTTGCTTTACTAAAAAGCACAAAGATCTTGCTTTGACAGGTTTATGTCAGATAAGGCAAGGTTGATTTTTTTCTGTTTATCAAAGACTTAAGAACTAACTCTTTGGGAAGGTGGTATGTTAATTAGTGTAAGCTATGGTACACTGCTTTGCTAAAAAAACTTGGACCTTACACGTCTACTGAGACAGGATACACTAGAGAAAAGTTCAAGGATGTGGTTTACAGAAAGGCTAAGAAATACGCTTTTCCACTTCAAACTAAAGAAAGACACATTTGAATTATTTTTCAAAAAAGAGTTGGTTTAAACACTATTACAGGAGCAACTAATATTAACTAGTTAGGTTAAAATCTAAAAACTAGCATAAAGTAAATAAAGGACAGCTGTGCAAGTAAACTTCCAGAGAGTTTATTTCTACATTAGCATGCACAACACCTTCCTCGTCCAGTGCCCTAGTATTGTCCTAAGATTCACTGAACTATAAAAACTAGAACGGCCAACCTCTTCAAAAAAAAAAGGTACAAACCGACAGCATCAAATTTTACTTCAAAAGTCAATTTGGCTCCAATGAAACACACAAATATATACACAAATTCCAAAACAGCATTTCTTATAATTAACTGTATCAAAACCTAGGAACATTTTACTGAGTTCTGTCTCTATCTCTCTTACAAACAGCCCATTTTCAAATAAAACACCGCTGTAAATGTTAAAATTATATATCAAGGTCCATTTTTATTTATCAGATTTAAAAAATAAGAGGAAAGAGAAAATAAATTACACCAGCCTACATTTATAAGGAAGTTCCTTATTATCAATGTATTTTGACAAAAATATTCCAAAAATGCCTGCTGGGTTAGAAGTATTGTGTGCCCAGTCTGTCAATAAAATTTTTGTTTTATTTATATTTAATGTTTTTAATCAGAACCCTTACTTGCATATATCTGTAGAATCTTGAGTTCCTAAAGCATATAATGAAGAACCAATTCTATTGTAATCATCCGCGGCACCTACGGAAAAAGTTTTAAGAGTTTAATATATTTATTGACTGATTAAAAAATACTGAGTGCCCACCTGCCAAACAATGTTAATGTAATATGATACACACAAAGTCTAGTAAAGGAAATGACAAAACTGTAATAAAATATGAATATAGTATTAGAAGTAGGTACAAACTACTTTGGAGCAGGGGAAACATGATTCCACCTGAGTTAAGTAGGAAGGTTTCAGACACTACAGAATGAGTTGGAGCTTATAGGATGGGCAAATCTTTACCAGCTAAGTGGAAGGGAAAGCATTTTGATTTGTCTTTGTTTTTTAAGTGTACTTTTAAAATCTGAAGTATATTTGATACACATTATTATATTGGTTTCAACTATACAACCCAGTGGTTCACCAGTTACCCACATTATTAAATAAATCCTCACCCCAACTAGTGCAGTTACTACCTGTTAACATAGATGTTACAGAACCACTGACTATTTCTTCATGCTGCACTTGAGGGGAGAGCATGCATAAAGACCAGGGAAGACATAAAAAAGCACAGCATATTGAGAGAGCCCTCTGGGACTACGGCACTACAGGGTAGACAGGGAAGTGGATGGAGCTGAAGTTGGAAAAACAAATTGAAAGCATCTTTGAGAAAAAAGGGGTCTTGTAAGCCATGATGAAGTTTTGATTTCATCTTGTGGGAATGGTGTTATTAAACATTTTAGAATCACAACAGTGGTAAAATTAATCTGATAAGGATTTTAGATAAAAAAATGCTGCTGCCTGGAGTAAAGACCAGAAGTGGAGAGACAAAAGGTCGAATGACTACCAACTAGACCTGTTGTGTCAGATACTGAGGGTCAGAATCAAGACTATGGAGACAATGAGAGCAGAAAGGAACTAACAAAGCTGAAAGATATTTAGGAAATGTAATAGGTAGGATATACAAACAACAGATCCGCAGGGAGTAAGGGAAATTATGGATCTTGGAAAGCTAGATGAATGGTAGCACCATTTCTCTTGGGTGCTACGAAGCAAAGTATTCAACTTCAGCCTAATATTCTTCCTATGTCTTGCCATACAAGACATTACACTTGTTGAGAGAACATAATAATGGATGCTTCTATTCATTTCAGAAAAATGATAGCAGAGTATAATAGTTAAGAGCATAGACTTGGAACCAAACTACCTAGGGTGTAACCCCAGCGTCCCAATTTACCAGCTTTATGACCCTGGGCTTATCACTTCACCTGTCTGTGCCTCGGCATCCTCATCTGGATATTGGAATAATAATGGTACCCACTTTATATAATTAAAGGATTAAATGAGCTAATAAATGTTACTATATACCCAGCACACAGTTGGTACAGTACTATATAAATTTTAGCTATTATCAATAAAATCCAATACATGTCTACTTTGAGTGAAAATTTCCACTTATATTGGTACTATTTTTACAAGGCTTTAATGTGTTTATTCCCTAACAAAAACAGCAATCCTTATACTTCTTTATTTTGCAAAAAAGTTCATTCAACTGATTAATGCTGAAATGAGGTAACTCTATTTACTAAGTTACTTAAAACATCTGCCTTTTTTAATAAGGAAACTGAGTACAAATTCAGACTCTGAATAGTAACTTCAATATGTGATACTCTTCTATTATCTTAACCTAAAAGATTAAGTTAAAAAAACAACTCAAAAATCACTTAAACGTTTGTTTATTGAGAAGAAGGAATAAAAAATGATTCCGGTGTTTAATATTTTTTATATGAAAATGTATTTACCACTTTTTAAAAATAATTTATTTTGGTATCATTAATCTACAATTACATCTGCAATATTATGGTTATTAAACTACCCCCTTCATCAGGTCCCCTCAACCAACCTCATTACAGTCACTGTCCATCAGCGTAGTGAGATGCTACAGAATCACTACTTGTCTTCTCTGAGTTGTACAGCCCTCCCCATGTCCCCCAACATTATATCTGCTAATCATAGTGCCCCTTTTTCCCTCTTATCCCTCAATTCCCACCCATCTTCCCCAGTCCCTTTCCCTTTGGTAACTGTTAGTCCCTTCTTGGGTTCTGTGAGTCTGCTGCTATTTTGTTCCTTCAGTTTTTTTCTTTGTTCTTATACTCCACATATGAGTGAAGTCATTTGATAGTTGTCTTTTTCAGCTTGGCTTATTTCACTGAGCATAATACCCTCTAGCTCCATCCATGTTGTTGCAAATGGTAGGATTTGTTTTCTTCTTATGGCTGAATGATATTCCATTGTTTATATGTACCACATCTTCTTTATCCATTCATCTACTGGTGGACGCTTAGGTTGCTTCCATTTCTTGGCTATTGTGAATAGTGCTGCAATAAACATAGGGGTGCATATGACTTTTTCAAACTGGGCTCCTGCAGTCTTAGGGTAAATTCCTAGGAGTGGAATTCCTGGGTCAAATGGTATTTCTATTTTGAGTTTTTTGAGGAACCTCCATACTGCTTTCCACAATGGTTGAACTAATTTGCATTCCCACCAGAAGTGTAGGAGGGTTCCCTTTTCTCCACATCCTTTGGATGTTGGCCATCCTCACTGGTGTGAGGTGACATATCATTGTTGTTTTAATCTGCATTTCTCTGATGATTAGCGATGTGGAGCATCTTTTCAGGTGCCTGTTGGCCATCTGAATTTCTTCTTTAAAGTGTCTATTCATGTCCTCTGCCCATTTCTTAATTGGATTATTTGCTTTTTGTTTGTGGACGTGCGTGAGTTCTTTATATATTTTGGATGTCAACCCCTAATCAGATATGTCATTTATGAGTATATTTTCCCATACTGTAGGATCTCTTTTTGATCTACTGATGGTGTCCTTTGCTGTACAGAAGATTTTCAGCTTGATATAGTCCCACTTGTTCATTTTTGCTTTTCTTTCCCTTGCCCGGGGAGATATGTTCATGAAGAAGTCGCTCATGTTTATGTCCAAGAGATTTTTGCCTATGTTTTTTTCTAAGAGTTTTATGGTTTCATGACTTACATTCAGGTCTTTGATCCACCTTGAATTTACCTTTGTGTATGGGCTAGACAGTAGTCCAGTTTCATTCTCTTACATGTAGCTGTCCAGTTTTTCCAACACCAGCTGCTGAAGAGGCTGTCATCTCCCCATTGTATATCCAAGGCTCTTTATCAAATATTAATTGACTGTAGATGTTTGGGTTAATGTTTGGATTTTCTATTCTGTTCCACTGGTCTGTGGGTCTGTTTTTGTGCCAATACCAAATTGTCTTGATTACTGCGGCTTTGTAGTAGAGCTTGAAGTCAGGGAGCGTAAATCCCCATTTGATTCCTCCTTCTCAGGATTGCTTTGGCTATTCGGCGTCTTTTCTGGTTCCATATGAATTTTAGAATTATTTGTTCCAGTTCATTGAAGAAAGCTGTTGGTAGTTTGATAGGGATTGCATTGAATCTGTAGATTGCTTTAGGTAGTATAGCCATTTTGACAATATTTATTCTTCCTAGCCAAGAGCATGGGATGCATTTCCATTTGTTAGTGTCCTCTTTAATTTCTTATAGGAGTGTCTTGCAGTTTTCAGAGTACAGGTCTTTCACTTCCTTCGTTAGGTTTATTCCTAGGTATTTTATTCTTTTTGATGCAATTGTGAATGAAATTGTTTTTCTGATTTCTCTTTCTGTTAGTTCATCGTTAGTGTATAGGATAGCAACAGATTTCTGTGTGTTAATTTTGTATCCTGCAACTTTGCTGAATTCAGATATTAGTTCTACTAGTTTTAGAGTGGAGTCTTTAGGGTTTTTAATGTACAGTATTATTTCATCTGCAAATAGTGACAATTTGACTTCTTCTTTACTAATCTGGATGCCTTGTATGTCTTTGTTTTGTCTGATTGCTGTGGCTGGGACCTCCAGGACTATGTTGAAGAACAGTGGAGAGAGTGGGCATCCCTGTTGTGTTCCCGATCTTAGATGAAAAGCTTTCAGCTTCTTACTGTTAAGTATGATGTTAGCTGTGGCTTTGTCATATATGGCCTTTATGATGTTGAGGCACTTGCCCTCTGTACTCATTTTGTTGAGAGTTTGAATCATGAATGGATGCTGAATTTTTGTCAAATGCTTTTTCAGCATCTATGGAGATGATCATGTGGTTTTTGTCCTTCTTTTTGTTGATGTGGCGGATGATGTTGATGGATTTTCAAATGCTTTACCATCCTTGCATCTCTGGGATGAATCCCACTTGATCATGGTATATGATTCTCCTGATGTATTTTTGAATACGGGTTGCTAATATTTTGTTACGTTCATCAGGGATATTGGTCTGTAATTTTCTTTTTTGGTGAGGTCTTTGCCCGGTTTTGGTATTAGAGAGATGTTGGCTTCATAGAATGAGTTTGGAAGTATTCCCTCCTGTTCTATTTTTTGGAAAACTTTAAGGAGAATGGGTGTTATTTCTTCTCTATATGTCTGGTAGAATCCAGAGGTGAATCCATCAGGTCCGGGGATTTTGTTCGTGGGTAGTTTTTTGATTACCACTTCAATATCATTGCTGGTGATTGGTCTGTTTAGTTTTTCTGTTTCTTGCTTGGTCAGTCTTGGAAGGTTGTATTTTTCTAAGAAGTTGTCCATTTCTTCTAGGTTTTGCAGCTTGTAAGCATACAGGTGCTCATAATATTCTCTTATAATTCTTTGTATTTCTGTGGGGTCCGTCGTTATTTTTCCTTTGTCATTTCTGATTCTGTTTATGTGTGTAGATTCTCTTTTTCTCTTAATGAGTCTGGCTAGGGGTTTATCTATTTTGTTCATTTTTTCAAAGAACCAGCTCTTGGTTTCATTGATTTTTTCTATTGTTTTATTCTTCTCAATTTTATTTATTTCTTCTCTGATCTTTATTATGTCCCTCCTTCTGGTGACTTTGGGCCTCATTTGTGCTTTTCCAATTTCAATAATTGTGTCTTTAGACTGTTCACTTGGGAATGTTCTTCCTTCTTTAAATAGGCCTGGATTGCAATATACTTTCTTCTTAGAACTGCCTTTGCTGCGTCCCACAGAAGTTGTTGCTTTGTGTTGTTGTTGTCATTAGTCTCCATATATTCTTTGATTTGTTTTGATTTGGTCGTTAATCCATTGATTCATTAGGAGAATGTTGTTAAGTCTCCATGTATTTGTGAGCCTTTTTGATTTCTTTCTAAAATTTATTTCTAGTTTTATACCTTTGTGGTCTGAGAAGTTGGTTGGTAGGATTTCAATATTTTTGAATTTACTGAGGTTGTTTTTGTGGCCTAGTATGTGGTCTATTCTGGAAAATGTTCCATGTGCACTTGAGAAGAATGTGTATCCTGCTGCTTTTGGGTGCAGAGTTCTGTAGATATCTGTTAGGTCCATCTGTTCTAGTGTGTTGTTCAGTGCCTCTGTGTCTTTACTTATCCTCTGCCTGGTTGATCTATCCTTTGGAGTGAGTGGTGTGTTGAAGTCTCCTAAAATGAATGCATTGCTGTCTATTTCCTCCTTCAATTCTGTTAGTACTTGTTTCACATATGCTGGCGCTCCTGTGTTGGGTGTATATATATTTATAATGGTTATATCTTCTTGTTGGACTGACCCCTTTATCATTATGTAATGTCCTTCTTTATCTCTTGCTACTTTCTTCGTTTTGAAGTCTATTTTGTCTGATACAAGTACTGCAACACCCGCTTTTTTCTCTTTGTTGTTTGCATGAAATATCTTTTTCCATCCCTTCACTTTTAGTCTGTGTATATCTTTGAGTTTGAGGTGAGTCTCTTGTAAGTAGCATTTAGATGGGTCTTGCCTTTTTATTCAATCTGTTACTCTGTTCTTTTGATTGGTGCATTCAGTGCATTTACATTTAGGGTGATTTTTGATAGATATGTACTTATTGCCATTGGTGGCTTTAGATTCGTGGTTACCAAAGGTTGAAAGGTTGCTTCTTTACTATCTAACAATCTAACTTAACTTTCTTGTTAAGTTATTGTAAACACCGTCTGATGTTTCTTCATTTCTCTCCCTTCCTATTCTTCCTCTCCATTCTTTATATATTAGGTGTTTTATTCTTTGCCTTTAATTAGTATTTGGATGGTCTGCTTTCTTTGCTATGATTGTATTTTCTCTGGTGACATCTTTTTAGCCTTAGGAGTGCTTCCCTCTAGAGCAGTCCGTTTAAGATATCCTGTAGTGGTGGTTTATGAGAGACAAACTCTCTCAACTTTCGTTTGTATGGAAATTGTTTAATCCCTCCGTCATATTTAAATAATAATCGTGCTGGATAGAATATTCTTGGTTTGAGGCCCTTCTGTTTCAATACGTTAAATATACCATGCCATTCTCTTCTGGCCTGTAAGATTTCTGTTGAGAAATCTGATGATAGTCTGATGGGTTTTCCTTTGTAGGTGATCTTTTTTCTCTTTCTAGCTGCCTTGAGTACTCTGTCTTTATCTTTGATCTTTGCTATTTTAATTATTACGTGCCTTGGTGTTGTCTTCCTTGGGTCCCTTGTGTTGGGAGATCTGTGGGCTTCCGTGGACTGCGAGACTATTTCCTTCCCCAGCGTGGGAAAGTTTTCAGCAATTATTTCTTCAAAGACACTCTCTATCCCTTCTTCTCTCTCTTCTTCCTCTGGTACTCCTATAATATGAATATTGTTCTGTTTGGATTGGTCACACAGTTCTTTTAATATTCTTTCATTCCTAAAGAACGTTTTATCTCTCTCTGCCTCAGCTTCTCTGTATTCCTGTTCTCTGATTTCTATTCCATTAACAGTCTCTTGCCTCTCATCCAGTCTGCTGTTAAGCCCATCGATTGCTTGTCTGATTTCTGCATTGTCTTTCCTCACTTCCCTCACTTCCTCCCTCAGCTCTTGCACATTTCTCTGTAGATCCATCAGCATGGTTATGACTTTTGTTCTGAATTCTTTTCAGGAAGACTGTGCATTTCCATCCCTTCAGGCTCCCTCTCTGGGGTTGTCTGGTTGATCTTAGTCTGGACCATGTTCCTCTGTCTTTTCATGGCTATAGAAGTGGCCGCTGGCACTATTTACAATAGCCAAGAAATGGAAGCAACCTAAGTGCCCATCAGTAGATGAATGGATTAAGAAGATGTGGTACATATACACAATGGAATATTA
>JAQQAC010026072.1:65592884-65687605 GCA_029783875.1 Phataginus tricuspis | reverse complement strand
GACTTTAAAAAGAAAATAAAAAAAAAAAAAAAAAAGAAAAGAAAAGAAAAGGGAAAGAGAAGAAAAAACAAAAAACAAAACAAAAAACGCCCATCGGGAGTAGATTCTGTGGGGATGCTGTAGGTGGCGCTGTTGCTCCACTATTCTGCAGCCGTGGCTGTGCTGCTCCGCAGGGCCCTTTATAGCTCTGGCTGGGGTGGGAACGAATGGGAGGCTGTTGATTTCTGGGGGAAGTCGAAGTGCGGCCACCCTTTCCCAGTCGCCAGCTAAGGGGTCTGAAACCCCCAGGACTCCCAGCCTGCTGGGCTGAGTGTGCTGGGGCGATCTGGCTCCTCTGCTGGGCTCCTGTCTAAGACCGCTGAAAAAAAGTGCACGGTTTTCCTTTTTTTTTTTTCCTTCCCAGGAGCGGGCTGCAAGGACCCTGGCGCATTCCCCACTCAGATCCTGCACCCTTGTCTCTCCAATCTCTGCTACACTGCGCAATGTGTGTCAGCGCTCCCCGCAGATCACCGGGGCTGGTTATTTCACGGGGTGTACTTCCACTCCCTTCCGGCTCTGAATCCTCTCCTCCCGCCGGTGTGCTTGGGTGGGTGAGTGCTCGGGTCCTGCCGGGTCACGGCTCCGTATCTTACCCGCCTCGCGGGGTGCCGAGTCCTCTCAGGTGTAGCTGCATGCTGTGCGCCTTCCTGTGTATTGTGGTCTCTCTTTTAGGAATAGTTTCATTTGCTGTATTTTCGTAGATATATATAGTTTTGGGAGGAGATTTCTGCCGCCTTGCTCACACCGCCATATTCCCAGAAGCCCCCTGGTGTTTAATATTGAATACACTAATATTTTATGCTTAAATGATCCTGAAATTATTTTCTGGAGGAGCAAGAAATTCCCAGATTCTAATAATATCTGGCTCTGAGAATACTACTAATATTCTTTAGCTATTATGCCATTATGTGATCACGGAAGTGATGTTGAAAAGCTTAGTTTTTCATAGTCCAGGTTAAGTTTATTATGAAAAAATAGTTTTTACTTTATAATTTTGTAAAACTATGCAATTAATTATATGTAATAATTTGGTAAACTAGGTTCACTTTAATCTCTTAAAGCACTATTCCATTTGGCTAAAATAAGAAAATAAGAATTATTAATATTTCCTTCCCTTTTCTCACAGATGATTCTCTACCTCTGTAGTTACATTTCCAGAACACTAACACAAACCCCTGTGATAGGACTGATTATCTCACCTACATATTAACGCCTTAAGGGCAAAAACTGTATTTTCTTCATCTTGAAATCACCAATGTCAAATATGACAGCTGGCACATAAGGACATACCAATGTTTATGAACTAAACAAATTTTAAAGACATTTAGAAAGTATAGTATCACTCTATTTTAAATCATCCAATCTAAATTTAAGGGTATTCCTAATTATTACAATCAACACTAGTATGTACTATTTCATATTTACAACATTCTTTTTTTTGGAGGGGAGGAGGATATGGCTGTGGCCTGGGCCAGGGCCTGGACCTGGTCTGGGTGGGGGTGGAGGGTGGGGGATGGGGTTTCCCAGGAAGGCAAAAGGGAACAGTTGGGGCCCACATGGTGCACTATGTGACTTTGGGTGTGTGGGGAAGTAAGCAAGGATCTTAATGGAGGGGAAGGGAGAGAATGAGCTGGGACAAAGTTTTTCTTAACAGAACAGAGGAGTAAAAGTAGGAGATACTTATCCTTAACATCATTTTATAAGGAAACCAACACAATACCAATTATGTGACTTGTTCACAGCTCTAAAGCAAATGTCATGAATCTAGGAAGCAATTAAAGTTTCCCACACTTTCACTTTACAGTTGTTAATTACTAAACAGGCAAGTATAAACTACTACTTCATTAAAACAAATCTAAAAATCACATAGATATAAGAAAATAAAATATAAAAATAACTCTTAACCCTTTTTAAGAATGACACAAGAATATAAGTTTACCAAGCCAGAGGCTTCTTTATTTCCTCCTTTCTATTATGGCATATAACAGTACTCCCAATGGAGGTTCATTCATCTAGGTACCTACTGACTTGTCTCTATGTCAGAGGTTCTCAAATTTTTTGGTCAAATGAACTCCTTTCCACTTTTGGAAATTACAGAAGACCTGAACGAGCTTTTATTTATGTGGGTTGTATCTATCCATACGTGCTGTATTTTTTTTTAAGTAAAACAGGATTTAAATATTTACTAATTCATTTTAAAATAACTATTGTTAACATAAATAATATTTCAAGTGAAAAATAGCTATATATATATATATATTTTTAATTAGTGAGCAAAGTGACACTGTTACATTTTTGTGAATTTCTTTTTCTCTGGCTTAATAGTAGATAGCTGGATTCTCTTTTCTGCTTCTGCATTCAATCTACTGTAATATACCATTTTTGTTTAAGTATGTGGAGAAAATCCAGCCTTAAACAGATATGTAGCTGGAAAAGAAAGAAGTATTTTACTAATTTTTCAGATAATTGTGGATATCCTTCTATGACACCATACCAAAATTCAGCAAGTAGTAGTTTAAGGATTAGTTGCAGTAGGGAATCTAAAATTTTATCAATGAATTTTTGTACTCTGTTGCATTCAACTCCACTGGTATAAGTGATATGTATCCCAAGATATAAGTTTGGTTTAACATATGAAAATCAATAAATACAATTAACCACAGTAAGAGCCTAAAAAAAACCCATATGATTATTTTAATAGTCGCATCTGACAAAATCCAACATTCATTCCTGACTTAAAAAAAAAAAATTCTCTGAGAAAATTAGGAATTTAAGAAACCTTTCTTAACCTGAGAAAAGGCATCTAGGAAAAATCTACACCTAACATCACAATTAATGGTTTAAAACTGAATAAGAAAAGGAACAAGGCAAAAGATGCCTACCCTCACCATTTCCATTGGCATTGTATGGGAAGGTATAGCTATAGTACAATGGGGCAAGAAAAATAAATAGCTTCCGATCAGAAAGGAAGTTTTTGTCAGCAAATGAACATCTATGCTGAAAATCCTACAAAATTGTTACTAGAACTCACAGAGTTTATTTAGTAAGGTTGCTAGATATAAACTTAATGCTGAAAAAACACTGTATTTTTTTATATTAGCTAAAAACAACTGGAAATTGAAATGTAAAAAACACCATTTAAAACAATAGCATCAAAAATAATTAGGGATCAATCTAACTAAAGATGTGTAAGATCTGTACTTAGGAAACTATAAATTGTTGAGAGAATTAAAAGATCTAACTATGGAGAAATATACTATATTCATGTAACAGAAGAATACTGTTAAGATTTCATTCCTCCCCAAACTGATTTACAGATTCTACACAATCTCAATAAAAATCCCAGCTGGCATTTTTGTAGAAAGTGACAAAGCTAATTCTAAAATCCTTACAAAAATGTAAAGAACCTATAGGGGCCAAAATAACTTTGATCAAGAAGAATAAAAGTGAAGGAAAGAAAAGATGTTCAACACCATTAATTGTTAGGGAATTGCAAATTAAAATCACAGAGACACCACTAGGAGCTCTCATGCAGAGCTGGTAGAAGTATCGTTTTGGAGATAGTTTGGTAGTTTTTTTTTTTTTTTGGTATCGTTAATGTACACTCACTTGAACATTATGGTTACTAGACCCCCTATTATCAAGTCCCCCCCACATACCCCACTACAGTCACTGTCTATCAGCATACTACGATGCTATAGAATCATTACTTGTCTTCTCTGTAAATACTGCCTTTCCCGTGTCCCCTCCCCCCTTACATTATGTGTGCTAATCGTAAGGCCCCTTTCCTCCCTTGTCCCTCTCTTCCCACCCATCCTTCCCAGTCCCTTTCCCTTTAGTAACTGCTAGTCCATTCTTGGGTTCTGTGAGTCTGCTGCTGTTTTGTTCCTTCAGTTTCTCCTTTGTTCTTATACTCCAGAGATGAGTGAAATCATTTGATTCTTGTCTTTCTCCGCCTGGCTTATTTCACTGAGCATAATATCCTCTAGCTCCATCCATGTTGTTGCAAATGGTAGGATTTGTTTCCTTCTTATGGTAGAAGTATAGAGTGGTACAATCGTTTTGGAGAAAGTTTAGTAGTTTTTTAAAAAGTTAATCATACACTTAACACATGACCTAGCCATTCTACTTCTAGGTATTACCCAGGAGAAAAGAAAGCGTTATATCCATACAAAGATTTACATATAGATGTTTCATGTCACCTTTATTCGTAATAGCCAGAAACTAGGAACAGTCCAAACGTGTACCAACAGCTGAGTAGATAAATGATTGTGGTATATTCACACAATTAAATACCACTCAGCAATAAAAAGGAATGAACTAGCAATACATACACACAACATGGATGAATCACAATTGTTTAATTTCAAAGCCAGGTAATAAAAGAGTACCTACTGTATGATTCCATTTATTTAAAATTTTAGAAAATGTAAACTTATCTATAGAGACAGAAAGTAGATCAGTGGTTGCCCAGGTACAGGGACCGGATGGAGGGATTTCAAAGGGCCACAGGGAAACTTGGTGGTGATGGATATATGTTCATTATCTTGACTTTGATGATGATGTCACACACGTCAAACTTATCGAATTGTGTACTTTGAACACTGAAGCTTATTGATAACAATTATAGTTCAATAAAGCTGCTAAAAAATCCATTAATCTTGTACTTTGAATAGATCTTTTACATACATAATTTTGTAGCATCATGCACTTGATCATTCAGAAAATATCAGTTCAATGAATTAGGCAGATCTTCAAATATTGGCACACTTCAGTATACAGAAATACCACAATCACTAATATTTAATCATCAATCTCCTCAGACAAGTCTTTAATTATTGGGAAGCAAGCTCATGGCAATGGATACAAGTCTTCCAAAATTCTAATCTTGTTGGAAAGCTTGATTTTTATCACGGCCAATAAATACTGCCAGTTTTTTTCCTTGAAATGACAGGCTCACCTTAGCTAATTCTGAAGAAAATGTTTATCAAGTACTCAAGTCTGAATAATGTTTGTCAGTTGTTCTTTCACATAAAAATGGTGTTTTATGAGAAAAGCAGCTAGTTCAGTTGCAACTCAATCACTAAAATGCTTTTCTGGAGAGAACCATCATACTTCAGTATGCAGTGTGCTTACTGTGTATCTCCCATCTCTAAGAATATAAAAAAGTATACTCAACGGAGATTTATTACAATTAATAACTTTTACTGCTTCATCAAGAACATTCTTAACTGAAAAAAACTGTTTAATTCCAAATGTACAGTGGGAAAGAATGTGGTGCCTATCGGTATAGTTTGGTGCCACTGTCCTGATCATTGCTAAAGCACCAGAAATGTATTCCCCATGGTTTGTGTATCTTTGTGTAAATGTCAACATGGTAAAAAAGGCACAAAGCATCAGAGCATTATTATGAAAATAGTTTTGACCTTGCAGACTTGCTAAAATAAAACAGGACTTGGGATCAAGGCTTCCTAGACCACAGTTTGAGAACCATTGCTCTGTATCAAGACTTTTACAGACCATAAATACAAAGTAACTTTATAATTATTCAATTAAAAATTTTAAGCTTTAGCCACAGAGAAAAACCTTACTTTTGTGGGATCTTGTCATCCTATCAGATTTAGCAGATGCATCCTTAACTCGGTTATGATATTCTAAAAGGAATGTTCGTTCATGCTCAAAGAAATCATCTACATCCTATAGGATGAAAAGAAAATATGAACCTTTTCCATTTATTTGCTTTAGTGTAATACATAGATCATTTTATTGGTAAAACAGCAGAGCTATCCTCTCATAATCAGGTGTTACATCAATCTCACCAACAAGTTCAAACTTTGATAGACATGCATTTCTATCTATCAAGTAAGAAATCTATGGTTTTGCAGCTGATGGCTTCGAGTCACCCATATAGTTCATGGTCACATGTTATATGGTGAAAAAAATCGTGTTCCTGCCTCCACAATCCTGCCCCTCCAACAAATACATTACTGTCAAAGGGAGTGATCAATTGCTTTTGAGGAAAAAGGAAAAAAATTCTGATAGACAAGTGAAAACCTATTTCTCTCGGGCTATTCTGTATTCTTTAGGATATTCGCAAAGGCTTCCAGACGTTAGTCATTAGGTCCTCTCTGACTGCTTTGGGGAACCTGACAAATCAGCTATCTGGGAGCAATTACTGTATCACCCACTGTCTTCGAACTTTTTTGGAATGAAGCTAGATATACATTAAAACAGTTATTAACAGAACTTTCCTCCCATCTAAAATGGCAATTTTTAATTGAAAAAGCACCAGTTGAAATTCTATAATTCGAGACCCACATCAACATAACACAAAAAGCAGGACGTTAGTACCGACAAAATGTCATTAAAATCTGTTATGTGCATCATTTTTCTTAACTGTAAAAATGGGGATGAAACTATCTGATTTGCAGGGTTGTAGTAAAGATTAAATAAGAAAATGTTGGCTACTAAACACTATGTTGTACGTGTTCAAAAACATTATGATTTTACTAATAAACTCATCAAAATCATAATCAATACAGTGGTTTTCACTTAACGCTAAGAAAAATGTTCAATATTAATGCATAAAGCAGCATCAAAATGGAAGTAGGCTGAGTCCTTATTAGAAAGTAGCTATAGCACATGCACTGTCAAATGTATCTATTAATTGATGACCTATCTGAAAAATTGGAAGTATAAATCAAGTAAACAGTACTTCACACTTACTTAATACCTGTAGAAGTATCTATAAAAACAGGCAATGATGACAAAGCAGCATTATTAATCACTTTTTTAATATTTGCTTGATAATATGATATAAGCATTTTTTCTTGTATTTTAATAGAAGTCTTTAGATAAATAAATTCTTGTACCATTTTAAGAGTATCATTAAGGAAAAGTTAGGTGTCAGTTAGTTAATTAATTTAAATATTTTGATACATATTATCTCATTCAGTCTTTCCAACAATCCTGTGAACTAGGTGGGTATTATTAACCACATTTTCAAGATGGGAAAACAGATTCAGAGACTACGAAAGACCAGACTAAAACCTTAACTGAGCTCTTCTAACACCAAATCTGAACTCAGGTCTGCCCCTAACATTTGTAAGCCCAAATGGAGGAAAGCTCTTATTCATGCCCCACCCTGCAGCTCTATGAGGCACTCATTTGCATGTGGTCAAACACTCCATCCTGCAAACTGATCTCCTCAGTGCCTTTCCTCTATCCAGCTGTCTGATGATCACTCCTTGACCACTCATGGCATGTACACACCAGTGGCAGTCTACCCACTGGAGGATAAACTCAGGGAAGAAGCCCACACAGGAGCGGGAAGAAGGCTTGGGATTTAGGCAAGGAAATATGGGGCTCTAGATACGTGGGGCATTGTCTGGTTTAGAGGGCAGGGGTGTGGGCTCCAGGTGGGCAAACCCCCTTGGACCTGCAAACCTCTCAGCCCCGGGAGGAGGGAGCTCTTCAAAGAGTGGAACCCAGGGCAGGGGGAGCAGTTTCCCAGGCCAAAGGATTCTACTGTCCAAACATCTCTTTTACTCTAATATAATCTTCTGCACATCTGATATCTCAATCTAGCTCCCTCTTAAAAGAAGTAAATTCTCAAACCAATAACTGTTAATCAAATAAAAGCTTACCTTTACTCCTGAAACAATTACTCCATCTGCTGATTTAACCATGTTTTTAAAGAAATCTTCAAGTTTTTCTTTTTTATTTTTCCCTCGCACACTCAACTGAAAGAAAGGTGCATTTAAGTTAGCATTTCTTTTTAAATTACAAATATAAAGTAATGCTTCCTTATTCTCTGACATCAAAATGACAACCTCAAAAGGATCCTAGTTCTTAAACTTAATGAAATGGCAATGTCATCACGTATTCAGTAATTTTCAAACTTTAGGACATTAAAGGAGCTTGGCTTCACTCCCAATGATTCAAATTTAGTTGATCTACAGTAAGGACTAGATATCTCAAATTTCATAAGTATATTTGATAATTCTATTACAAATACCCCTCTTATACTTTTTCAAACACTATTATATAACAAAAACTAAAAACTTATTTAAACTTTTTATTTTATTTTTATTTTTATTTATTTATTTTTTTTACAATTTATTTTGGTATCATTAACCTACAATTACATGTGCAGTATTATGGTGATTAAACTACCTCCTTCATCAGGTCACCCCCACCAACCCCATTACATTCACTGTCCATCAGCGTAGTGAGACGCTATAGAGTCACTACTTGTCTTCTCTGAGTTGTACAGCCCTCCCCGTGCGCCCCCTACCTTACGTCTGCTAATCGTAATACCCCTTTTACCCTCTTATCCCTCCCTTCCCACCCATCTTCCCCAGTCCCTTTCCCTTTGGTAACTATTAGTCCGTTCTTGGGTTCTGTGAGTCTGCTGCTGTTTTGTTCCTTCAGTTTTTTTCGGCTTGGCTTATTTCACTGAGCATAATACCCTCTAACTCCATCCATGTTGTTGCAAATGGTAGGATTTGTTTTCTTCTTATGGCTGAATAATATTCCATTGTGTATATGTACCACATCTTCTTTATTCATTCATCTACTGATGGACAGTTAGGCTGCTTCCATTTCTTGGCTATTGTAAATAGTGCTGCAATAAACATAGGGGTGCATCTGTCTTTTTGAAACTGGGCTGCTGCATTCTTAGGGTAAATTCCTAGGAGTGGAATTCCTGGGTCAAATGGCATTTCTATTTTGAGTTTTTTGAGGAACCTCCATACTGATTTCCACAATGGTTGAACTAAATTGCATTCCCACCAGCAGTGTAGGAGGGTTCCCTTTTCTCCACATCCTCGCCAACATTTGTTGTTGTTTGTGTTTTGGATGTTGGCCATCCTGACTGGTGTGAGGTGATATCTCATTGTGGTTTTAATCTGCATTTCTCTGATGACCAGCGACGTGGAGCATCTTTTCATGTGCCTGTTGGCCATCTGAATTTCTTCTTTAGAGAAGTGTCTATTCATGTCCTCTGCCCATTTCTTAATTGGATTATTTGCTTTTTGTTTGTTAAGGTGTGTGAGTTCTTTATATATTTTGGATGTCAACCCCTTATCAGATGCATCATTTATGAATACATTTTCCCATATTGTAGGATGTCTTTTTGTTCTACTGATGGTGTCCTTTGCTGATGGTGTACAGAAGTTTTGAGCTTGATATAGTCCCACTTGTTCATTTTTGCTTTTGTTTCCCTTGCCCGGGGGATATGTTCATGAAGAAGTCGCTCATGTTTATGTCCAAGAGATTTTTGCCTATGTTTTTTTCTAAGAGTTTTATGGTTTCATGATTTACATTCAGGTCTTTGATCCACCTTGAGTTTACCTTTGTGTATGGGGCTAGACAGTAGTCCAGTTTCATTCTCTTACATGTAGCTGTCTAGTTTTTCCAACACCAGCTGCTGAAGAGGCTGTCATCTCCCCATTGTATATCCAGGGCTCCTTTATCAAATATTAATTGGCTGTAAATGTTTGGATTTTCTATTCTGTTCCACTGGTCTGTGGGTCTGTTTTTGTGCCAGTACCAAATTGTCTTGATTACTGTGGCTTTGTAGTAGAGTTTGAAGTCAGGGAGCATAATTCCCCCTGTTTGATTCCTCCTTCTCAGAATTGCTTTGGCTATTCGGGGTCTTTTGTGGTTTATTTAAACTTTTTTAGTTAAAATTTATTGCAGTACCATATACCATCATGATTCTATAAAAGCCCTGAAAATGCATTCTGAGAATTCTTCACTCTGAGCTCATCCAAATACCATCTCTTGCCCTATTTTGGGGATCAGCAACTTACAGTATAAGGGACAGAAAAGGTGACTTTGAATGGCACGAATGGTTATATAAAGGCAAAACAGAAGCACTCTTTGACTTTATCTTTTGCAGCATAAGGGTGCTTCATGAAGGAACATCCCATCTAATGTCCCTACCTACTGCCATGGCAGCAATGTGCTTAACTTTATGTAAATGACGCACATATCTCAATCACTACCCCTAAGCTCTTTCCTGAGCCTTAGATCCTATTTCCAATTGTCTATATCCTATCTTTACATGGAGATTCTGCTAACCTCACGTTAGATGACTCTAAAAGTACTCAATTTTTACTCTTCCTGGTTCCTATTCATGGCCCCTTAATGTATCCAGTTTTTCAGATTTCTAAATGTTTCCTAAAACTCCATCCTCTCATTAAAACCCTGACATAACCTACAACTTTTCTTTTTCTTACAGCTCAAATTCTGAGCAAATGTCTGCAATCTGTCTCTTTCCCTTCCCACTGTCCTAGTAAAAGTCATTATCTCTTGCCTAGACTAGTACACTGGACTAGTAGTTTGTATCACTCACCTCTTCAATCCAATCCATTCTGCTGCTTGTGGTAACTTTCCAAAATCAAATTCTAAGCATCTCTCCCTTACTCAATAACTTAACAGTTTCAGTGTTCAGAGAATGAAGGCTCATCTCCTCTAGCATGGTATTCAAGACTTCTAACAATCTGGTTGAATGTACCTTTCCACCCACTACCGTAACCCCAACACAACTATTCCAAATAGTTCTCAGAAGAACTTTCAGGTGCCTCTGTCCCTGAAACGGCGCCTCCTCTCCCAACAAAAATTCTATTCAGAGTTAATTAAACATCCAAATAAAAAGCCATCTCTACTCTCTACATGAAACTCTTCCAGTTAGAATTCACTGCTCTATCTTTAGCTCTCCTAACACACTGTGCTATTTTTTTACTTCATTTTTTATAGTAATTAATTATAACTCATTCACTTAACAAACTATTAACAGATGTGCATTACAGTCATGCCCTGTGCTAGGTATCAAGAATGTAAAGATGATGAAGAGGTAGTCACTACTCTTAAAATAACTTATGATTACTTTAAGGAGGATACAAAGAAGCAAGCATATGATTAAATATAGTGTGAAGTATATATATAATGTTAGAGGTATCCATAGTGTACTAGTAGAACACTCAATGAACTACAGACTTAGTGATGAGAAAGGTAAGAATGAAGGTTGAATGACCAGTTAGAGGCTGCTTCAATAACCCATAAGGATTATCAAAGTCAGAACTAATCTTTAGGTCTGGTGATGGAAGGAGGTGGACACATTCCTAACATAGTAAAGGAGTAAAATTGACAGGATTTTGGTGATTACTAATAATAAGAGAGAGAAGTAGGAATCATGGGTAATTTTCAGGTTTTAAGCAACTGGGAGGCAGTGGCACCTTCTTTGAGATAGAGAATTTAAGAAGGACACATGGGTTTTAAACAAGAGTTCACCTGAGGGTAAAATGCCAAGGGGACATCTAAATGGAGCTTGTCAGGAGACTGTGAAATAAATAGGGCTGGGACTCAGGAGCTATATAGATTTATAAGTTAGCAGCATATTAGAGTATCTGAAGCCATAGGAGTAATGAAGTCACTCAGGAGGATTTATAGAACTACAAGTCTAGATAACTTCTAGACTTCTAGAGAACTTGATAAGGTACCTTTAGTAGGATCAGCTTTAAATGAACAGACATATGGAGGAAAAAGCCCATTAAGGAGACTGGGAAATAGCCATAGAGTGAACATAAGAGGAAAACTCAGTCATAAGAGATCCCAAAGATAAGAAGTACATGGGATCCAGCACAGCTAGATCAAATGGAAAGGCACGATGTAATACACCATATCAACAGAACAAAGGACAGAAACCACATGTTCACGTCAATAGATGTACTTTCTCATGATAAAAATACTCAACAAACTAGGAATAGAAGGGAACTTCTTCAACCTGATAAAGTTATTTATGATAAACCCATAGCTATCATCATACTTAAGAGTGAAAACAGTGAATGCTTTCCCCTTAAGATCAGTGACAAAACAAGGATGTCTACTCTTCTCACTACTTATCTTCTATTTAGCCTATTTAACACTGTACTGGAGGTTCTAACCAGAGCAGTTAGACAAGCAAAAGAAATGAAAGGCATCCAGATTGGAAAGGAAGAAGTAAAAAAAAAGGAGTGTGGGCCAACAGGCACATGAAAATATGCTCCACATCGCTAATCATCAGAGAAATGCAAACTAAAACCACAATGAGATATCACCTCACACCAGTTAGGATTGCCACCATCCAAAAGACAAGGAACAACAAATGTTGGCAAGGATGTGGAGAAAGGGGAACCCTCCTACACTGCTGGTGGGAATGTAAATTAGTTCAACCTTTGTGGAAAGCAGTATGGAGGTTCCTCAAAAAACTCAAAATAGAAATACCATTTGACCCAGGAATTCCACTCCTAGGAATTTACCCTAAGAATGCAGCGGCCCAGTTTCAAAAAGACAGATGCACCCCTATGTTTATTGCAGCACTAATTACAATAGCCAAGAAATGGAAGCAACCTAAGTGTCCATCAGTAAATGAATGGATAAAGAAGATGTGGTACATATACACAATGGAATATCATTCAGCCATAAGAAGAAAACAAATCCTACCATTTGCAACAACAGGGATGGAGCTAGAGGGTATTATGCTCAGTGAAATAAGCCAGGCGCAGAAAGACAAGTATCAGATGATTTCACTCATCTGTGGAGTATAAGAACAAAGAAAAAACTGAAGGAACAAAACAGCAGCAGGCTCACAGGACCCAAGAATGGACTAACAGTTACCAAAGGGAAAGGGACTGGGAAGGATGGGTGGGAAGGGAGGGATAAGGGGAAAAAGGGGCATTATGATTAGCACACATAATGTGGGGGCAGGGAGCACAGGGAAGGCAAGGCAGTACAACACAGAGAAGACAAGTAGTGATTCTACAGCATCTTACTATGCTGATGGACAATGACTGTAATGGGGTACGTGGTGGGGACTTGATAATGGGGGAATCTAGAAACCACAATGTTGTTCATGTAAGCGTATATTAATGATACCAAAAATAAAATAAAATAAATAGTATTAAAAAAAAGGAAATAAGTGTGGCTGCCAAGTGGTTGAGGGTTGTAGGGGATACAGAAGTTCAGGGATTTGATTTTCTGATTGGCTTCTACTTCCCTGTGAACAAGACCATTATCTGATCAAGAGGAATTGCGGCAAGTTGAAATCAGCTTTTACGGAAAATGGGAGAGAGCTGTCTAAAGTCATAACCTTGTCACACATGATAGAGCAGGCACTCTAGCTAGATGAGAAAGTAAAGACAAAAGTAAAAAGGCTAAGAGGGTCTAATGCAGAAGAGGTAAGAGTCTAGATGTATGGTGAGTCAAAGAACAGATATAATGGGAACAGAGAAAGAGAGCTTGAAGGACAGAAGGCTATGGTTGGGAGTGTCTATAATACTAGGGCTTAAGCACTTGTAAGTGAGGCAAGGTCCTGGGGTGGCCACTCATGAGGTAGTAAGAGTTCAATGGAGGTTAGGGTTTAAGTAGGTTAAATATTTTATCTACTGTTACAGAGACGCAGACTATACCTACTGGAAACAGAAGGTGCGCAGATACACAAAGTAAAGCAATATGCTAAAGGCAATCATTTCTTACAGCAGTGACCATTTCTCATACAACTAAATGCTGGCACAAGCTTTTGTCTTGGAACAAGGTCTCTCAGATGCCCCATGGCCTTTTTAGACTTCAAGACAACCTAGCCCTACTTCAATAGCTTGTCAGTCCCATGGCCTTCTAAAACTTAGATTAACAGAATGGCAGATACACATTTCTTTCCCAGCACCACTGAACTGAGCGAAGATCTGAGAAATAGCATTAGGAACAAGATAAAGAGTAACCTTTAACTTGGAGCCTAAAATCTAACGTGTTAACACAGTTGCTATTAATTATTTAAGGAATGTTTGCAAAACACTTTCCAGTTCATCTTTTTAAGGCTTTCTCTAAAATACCATTTACTAATATTAAAAGGATTATAATAATGCATCATCATTATCTCTATTAAGCCCATATTAGTTTGTAAGGAAGAAAAATCTACACTGGTGTGAAAAAATTCATGAAATCCTATGATTTCTAAAAGCTGTTTATTAAGCTAATCTAAACATTTAATAATCTTTCACTTATTATTTTAACAAATATTTATTTTACATCTGAATTGCCAAGCACTATCCTAAAATGAGACACAGTAGTGAAAAATTAAGTCTTACTCTAAGGGAGCTTAGATTTTTTAGCAGAGGAGATAGATAACGAATACATAAACACATTTTTAAAATACACATATATAACTTTAGATAGTACAAAGCTGTGGCAATGGGACAGAGCTTGGAGTGCTTGGACACTGCTTTAGCTCAAGTGGTCTTACATAGACACTGCCATGCCTCTTTATACCTGTGCTGCTCTACCAACAAGGGCCAGCAACATCAGACTCATAAAGGCAAAAGGGTGATGCTATAGCATTTTATCATGTGTTTCCATAGGTTCTGTAGCAATCCTACTCATGAATCACTTTTACTTCTTGTATTCATGACACAGCCAGCATTCTTCACAATTTCTAGTTATAAACAACCACATGGTAGTATCACATACCACATATATGCTTGTGAAAGCAACCATGCTTCAAGTGCTATATTTCTTTGAGTTACTTCATACTGTTCTCAAAAAACTATTTTCTCTACTGCTTGACTTAGGACATTCTTTCGTCATATCTACTAAAACCAAACCAGAAGGGTAAATTTACACACACAGAATCCTTTGATCTTGATGTTGACTTGTAATTATTAAACCAGCATTATGCTATGATTGTTTCCTGCTAAAATTCTGAGTTAATCTTGTCATCCAAGTACAGATCCTAAGATCGTTATCACCCATCCACTAAAAACTTTTTTGCTAACACCATGAATCAAGAAACGCTTAAAGTGTAACTACCTCAATCTCTCTTCTTTGCACTGGTACAGAGTTTTTAGGCATGGAGGGAATTAGGAGTGATCAGCACTAAAGATCAGTTAGTTAGTTAAACAGCTCAATAGTCAATGATTAACCCAAAAGTAATCTTTAATTGTTTAGCCCAAGCACCTCCTTGGAATTCTCCATAAGGCTTTAGAAGACTCCAAACTCAATTTAAGAGCACTAATCAATTTGATAACCGTATTTCTTAAGAAGTTCACAATTCAGGAAGAAAAATCAATGTCCCATGTAGGGAAATGACTTACTTACTTCTTCAAGTAATCTACTTAAGTTCTACTGAAATATTGCATTATCACTGACAAAAGTGCCATTTTAAACTGTCTTGAAAAAAAAAAAAAGGAACATTATAAATAAAGGCCTTAAGCCTTTTCTAACCCCTGCCTTTTCCAATGACTCTAAAAATAAACTTGGACATTCCTTTAATTAATTCAATACTCACATCTTGATTATATTCCAAGAAGACATGGAAATTTAAATCTTTTCTCAGAATAGGATGGGCTGCCACACGACACAGGAACACTTCATGCATTGCAACAGTCTTCTTGAATATTGCCAAATATTCTCTAGAAACAATACACAAAATTAAAGGTAAAACACTGTATCAACTAGAAAATCATCTGCAATAATATTTTCAACAAATACTTTGAATTATTCTAAATGCAAAATAAGAGACACAAAGATATAATCCATGTAAACAAAGGTTTCAGTTAACTGTTAATGAAATATATAAAATCCAGCTCTGAAAAGACTTATGCTAGTTAATAGTTTTTATTACAAAACTGTTAATATTTTTAGGTTTTATTGACTTTTCTTCCTGTGGAAGTTGATGTTAAAGGTAACTCTAAGGACATTTGTTTTCACCTCCAGAGAATATATACTACAAATTATTTGATACAATCTCAAGATTCATTTCTAGATAATTACTGCTTTTAAACACCTTTGTACAAAAAAAAAAAACCCAAACCTCAGCAAGCATATTTGCAACATTAACAATTACTTTCATCTAATGATACACACACACAAGAAACACACTGTGGAGAGACTAACTTTTGCCATTACATTGGAGAACTGTTTAAAATATTTTAATATCATCAGTGAATCACAGTGATCATATAGTAATACATCAGTGTGAAGAAAAAAAAAAACTCATGGAAAAGGCCCAATATTCTTGCTTCAACTATGTGCAAGGAGTATAAGTATTACATACCAGCAAACCAGCAGGACCAATGTTGGGAGAAGTTTGATCTCTGTGAGGGTAGTCATTCAGTGAAGACAAAAAAGAAGGATGCAGAGGATGGAGGTACCAGTAGAATAAACCCAAGGTTCTCTGTTATCCAACCCCTAACCAGACCACAAAAGAATCATGATCAGGGCCACTGGAAAACCACAGATTCTTCAATATTAATGTGCTCTGCTAATTTCCAGTTTTCAGTCTTATGAATTATAAAAGTATTTATCTATCAGACTGCTGTTTGCACCCAGGAGTGACAGAGTTCTTAAAACATCTGTCACCTTATACTTGACAAAGACCTATTTTGCTAATTTATCATGTCAAGAGAGTTTAGCATTCTGAAGAGAAATCTAGTGGCAGTGTGAACATATGCTTAAAAATTGAAACTAAGTGGAAGAGGAGAAAAGGAAATGCATGAAGGAGAGAAATGGCCAGAAAAAGAGTGATGGAGGTGATGATAATGCAAGGAAATTATTTCCTTGTCTAACTCTCAAGATACTGAAAAACAATACAGAGCAAATCCAAAATTATGTCAAATACTTAATACAAGGGGAAAGATTCTGTATTTTCAGCAAATACACTAAAAATGAAAAATTATATCAATTTTTTTAAGGATTTAATACATTTCTAGTATATATGAAATCATAATACTCACTTAATGAAAAACATTTAAAAACTGTCCTCTTGTTACGTGGCTTCTATCTTTTCCCTTTAGCCAGAAGCCATAGGCAGAGAAAAGAATAGGAGGAAAATTACATTTACACACACACACACACTTTTTAAAAAAGAAAACAGTATATGCAGAGTTGCTCAGCGCATTCTTCAGTGAGAAATAGAAGTTCTGGTTGTACACATGTGTTGGAAAAAAAGAGAACCAGGTTGGCAATGACTGAGACCTTGTAAATAAAAAATGATTTACATTCTACTTTAAAAAGTCATTCCCCTATTTTTTATAAACTTTTGGATCCTTCATTTTCAAATTTCACAGTCTATTTAAAACATTAATTAAAAAACTTTACAAAGAAGACAATTATTCTATAATTTTCCTGTAGGCTCTGATCATGATCATTACAACTGGTTGTGTGGCTTAAACCGGCATCTTCCAGAATGGGTCAGAGTGGTGAAATGATTAAAAAGGATGGGATTATCAGAGAGCACCAGAAAAGGGCATTAAAACAAGCACAATTAACAAAAGCAACAATAAAAATCACATACGCTTCTAGTTCCTGTTTCATCTTTGTGAATTCTTCCTTTGTCATTGACCCTTCTCCTTCTCCAAGCTTCTGTAGTTTTTCCCTTGAAGCATCAAAATCAGGTCTTGGTGGTGCTGGTGGAATCTGTACAGAACCAAATCACGAATTTAAAGATGATTATTTCTTGCAGCAGTTGTAATACTGTTAACCATAAAAGACTGTCTGGGAGAAATAAGACATCCTGAATGACCTGGGCCATCAGGAATACCCCAATTCAGAAAATTTGAGTAGGTCTAGAAATTAAGATCCTTGAGGTCCTTTATACCAAGGAAGAACTATACCAGAGCTCTATTTTCTGGTATTAGAACAGCAGTTCACAAACTTCAATCTGGGGATTCCTATGTGGCAACCTAGACTTCTCAAATGCATACATGCATTAATCTCAAGTGGACACTAAATGATATGGATAGCAAGTATGCACACCATTTTTCAAAAGTATATGAATGGTATGAGTAAGCAAATTTTTGAAAAACTAATGAATTCATAGTATCTTTATGTGTATTCTGTTTCTGTAGATGAATGAATACTATGAATATGAATCAGCAAAGGACATTAAAAAGGATTCCTGATAAATTAGTAGTAGACTATGTAGACACCTAGAAGGGGCTAGTGGTTACTAAGGGGGAGAGGTTGGGGCGGGTGGATGCGGAGGATGAGGAGGATAAAGGAACACAGTAACTCCCATTCACAATATAAATTGTTCAAGGGGATGGTAGCAAGCACAGAGAATACAGTTAATGATTCTGTAACACTGATAGATAGTAACAGCACTAGAGGGGGTGAGGATATAATAATATGGGTAACTGTTAAACCACTGTGTTGTGTACTTGAAACCAACAGAAGAATGTCTATCAAAAATACTTTAATTAAAAAAAAAAAAAAAGAAGAAAACAAAAGGATTCCTGGATTGGAGGAGAATACCAGAAGCAGGAAGCAAGAACAAGACCCAGATTAATGACAAACCTCATTCTGTTAACCCACAGTAAGGGGGTTCAGTAAGCACTTACCTTAAAAAGATCTAGATGAAACATACCATTCAAGGAAAGGATGTTAAGATAACCTATCTTAGAAGAACTGTTAAGAGGGAAATGATGGAAGATACCAAGTAACATTAAGAGGAAGAAAAGGTTAAGCAGGGGAAGAGTTAAAACATGAATGACTATAAGAAAAAGATTACACCAAGGAAGCAACATGGAAAGAAGCATCAAGTAAAGTTCAGCACATTCAATGATGCCCACACATGGCATTTACAATGTGCCAAGCTCAATGCTAAGCAATGGCATGTAAAGATAAATAAAACATGGTCTTGATCTTTGAGGAGTGTTTAGTCTATGGAAGGAGAAATTAGTGAGAAATACCATCACGCAAGAAGATGAAACAAAGGTGGAAACAGGATGGGAAGAGAGGAGCTTGCAGGTTGGTGAACACACTGACATGCCTGGAATGTGGAAGGTGGTGGTCTGGAGAGGGCACAAAAGCTCTGCACCAACCCCCATCCCCACTATGCATCCCTTTCTTTCAGCCATTCCCAAGTTGTATCCTTTATACAAATGTGTAATTAAAAAAAAAAAAAAGATACAAGAATGTACTGCCAACTGTCCACCAAACTCTGAGCTGTAGAAAGAAAAAGAAGCAAATAACCGAGAAGGAATGATCATAGGATGGAGATGGAATCAAGTCAGGATGATTTTAAGGAAATCAAACTACAGAAACCTGAATGTGGTCAACAACTGAGGAACAAGTGGTGCACATCGAGATTCTAAAAGAGCCCTCCAACCCTTAAGTATTTGTCTACCTGAGGAGTCAAAGCCAGTATGGTTTCTAACATCCCTTGATTAATCCCTAGGACCAGCTCATTTCAATTCTAATAAATAGTAAGAATTTAAGGTTAAGTGAGGGAACATAACATCTATTCATATCTCCACATTCTGAAACCAGACAACTCAGGATAAAAGGTGTAGTCAAATATGTTTTGTAACTGGACATTTTTATGAATTACATTACTTCACTAAAAATGCTAAATAAGATGTCAACACATAATAAAATATCTCTGAAAATTAGAAAATGGGATTAAAATGGAACCTCAACACTTACAATGTAACCTGCGTAGTCTTCATTTTCAACGAAGGAATCGTGAAGCCAGATGAATTCCTCATGTTGTCGAACAACAGAAAACTCATTTTGTTTAAAATTTGGCAATGAGCTCTGCAAAAATAGAGATTCTTTCAAATTTTTTTGATAAAAATCAAAATTACACTAAAAAGATTTTAATAAACATTTTATATCTTATTTTTAAAGATTAGTTTTAATATGAAAGACTACCAATGCTTTTAAACTCTATTATGAAAACCCTGAGATACCCAAAATTATCTTAGAAGTCTTTGGAGAGAATGAGTTGACTACCTCTTCTTATATTATACTGCTACCATTACTTAAAAGATATCCTATTAACATATATCAAAGTCAACTTTTCAAAGTAAAATTGATCTGCAATCTGAAAACGTGCCTGAGGACTGAAATCTCAAAAGAAAATAAATGTTAATCTTAAGAAGTACATTTCCCTAAAACTTCTTTGTTAAAATAGCAGCAGTGCATTATAAGCTAAATTATAAGCTTTCTTTCTAATTACATTCAAAACCAAAGTTTAGGGGTGGGCCAGGTTTTCAGAAAAACAAAGTTCCAGTCAATATATTATTATTATTATTGTAACATTAACACAATAAATTGCTAAAATAATACAAGTACAAAATCACATTTACCTTTGTGTGTACAGTGAATTTTACTTTATCTCTTTCACTAAGAGCATCAGAAATGTCTACCTGCAGAGCAGCATCACTTTGAAGATCTACATTTATTGCTTTAAGCTAGAAAAAGAAAATATCTTAGTGAAAACTCGGTGGGCTTTTCTATAATTTCACTCTTCCCCCAGATATTAAGACAACGCAAAAAAAAAACTAAACTAAAATAACAGAAGAATCTTGAATCTAAAAAAGTGCTCAAGTTCATTTAATTTACATATATCATATATTTTTGGGGCAGATGCTTTGGGTATGTTATTATTGTAACCAGTTTTCATTCTACACCATTCAACTATACCTTGGCTTTATATGAGCCAATGGGCTAATCATGATTCATTAAAGTTTCACCCAAAAAGTAAACTTCGCCAAAAGAGTCCATTAAAGTTTAACTGTTCTAAAGTTAAGGAATGTGTCTACCTTAAACAACAACAAAAATATAAAAGGAATACTGGCCAATAATTTTAATTCTATTGCTTGTTTTAATTCAGGAATAGACAACGGAACTATTAGTTAAATATGTTACACGTGTGTAAATGCTAAGAAAAATGTTAACATACAGTAAATACTCTAATTCCTGTGATATAATACATTCAAAGAATTGGATCTGTTCTCTATTAAGGGCTTCATTTACTAGTCTGTTAGAACACTCTTCCACTTAAAATTCTTACCATAATTCTACTTACAATTCTTAAACTCTATCCATTTTTCTTCCCCTTCAAACAAATAATCATTCTAACATTTCTAGGTAATCTGGAGATTTATGAAAGAATCAAATACACTAAGTGACAAAAGAAAGTTTTAGCAAGCTGCAAAAGATGTGAAATATTTAAAGTCTAATTAACTAGCCTGCTTCAAACACTCTAGTTGTAAAACCCAGGGAATTTTTGGGAATCTCATCTAATCATTTATTTCAAATTTCAATTACAATGTCAGTGGGAAAATGCTGGAAGCAAAATTGTTTATGATTTCAATTATATTTTAAAAAGTGCATGCATAAAAGGCTTATAGGGGAAAACAAAATGTAAACAGCGGTGGATTTCCTTCATGTTTTCCTTTATTCTAATTTTCTACAATATGCACCTATTACTTTTACAAATAGAAAAAAAGTAAGCCTTCTTTAAATCCTGTGATTAAAAAATTAATTTTGTGAAGTTTTTCATCAAATAGTGTGTTTAAGTTTATTAGTAATGAAAAAAGTAACACACAGTTTCATTTTGTACTACTGGTTCTAGATTAAGTAGACATGTTTAAAAAAAATAAGTATCATTACATAAAATCCAACATAAGATTCACAGAAGAAATTAACCACTGTTTAGATAGTATGCTACAACGGTCTTTTACAAAAACTTTGAGAACTTTAATAAGCTTTAAGTTAAATTTTAATTAGTAATCATACTTTTTAGGTTTATGCTATAAATATATAAAAACATTAAAAAATGTTTAAGAAAATCGCTATTGTATTCAATGCTATATATAGCCCGATGTCTGGTAAAAGAAACTAAAAGTTACTTGAATTACAAAGAAGTTTACTTTCACATTTTCCAACTACTTTTATTGGAAACACCAGCAAGTACTCTGCTCTGTAATTGGTTTTCTCGTTTCTATTTGGTCTCATCTGGTCTTCATACTGTCCTTCCTACCTCTTCTCCAAACACTTACATTAATTCTAGTTTAAGAAATATTTCCTTTTTTCACATTCAGGCCACTTTTAAGAGGTTTATTGTGGTAAGTTAAATAATGGCTCCCCAAAGGAGAGCCACATCCAAATCCCTGGAACCTGCGGATGTTACCTTACCCGGTAAAAAAGGACTTTGCAGGTATAATTAAATTAAGGCTCTTGAGCCAGGGGGATTACTCTGGATTACTCAGGTATGCCCTAAAAGCAATTACATGTAATGTATACTTTTAATAGAGAGGCAGAGGGAGATTTGACACAGACAAAAGAGAAGGCAATGTGACTACATAGGTGGAGATTACAGTGATCAAGCCACTTCTGGCAGCCACCAGAACCTAGGAGAGACAAGTGCTGTAACTAATTCTTCCCTAGACTTAGAGAGCATGGCCCTGCTGACATCCTGATTTCAGCTCAGTTATACTGATTTCAGATTTCAGACCTGAAGAACTCTAAGAAAATAAATTTCTGTTGCATTAAAAGCCATCAACAGCACAGCACAGAGAAGACAAGTAATGACTATAGCATCTAACTATGCTGATGGACAGTGATTGCAATGAGGTGTGTGGGGGGCGCTTGATAGTATGGGTGAATCTTGAAACCACAATGTTGCTCATGTGAAACATTCAAAACATTGTATATCAATGATACCTTAATTAAAAAAAAAAAGCCATCAAGTTTGTGGTAATTTGTTACAGCAGCCATGGGAAACTTTTGGAATAACAACCTTGGCAGTTCTCCACTTCTTATGTTTTCACTGCCTAGACTATTTCTCAAACAAATGGTAAGAATAAACCTGGGCACCTGTTTATTTAAACATACAGAATCGCAGGTCCTATCACAGATGTATCAAAACAGAATCTTTGGGGAAAAAGCCTTAAAAACTATTTTGGGAACAATAACCTAGATTTTTTGGGTTGTCTTTGACATTCTGTCAAAATGTCATCTCAACTGCTAATATTTTAATGATTATATAAAATATTTTTGCCAGATTTCTTATCTGTATGTACATTTTCAAAAACATTTTTTAACTGCTGCTCTATCAGTCTGGAAACACACCTTTTAGGATTTCTACATTTGAATAGCTGTTATTTATTTTTCCAATTTAAGATTATTCAAATATGTTAAAATATTTCCCCTTCTTTCATTTCCTTATCCTTTGTATACCAAATACATGGTCTTCCTGATGCCCCACTCCCTATCTTTTTTCAGATAGTACACCTGGCTTTTTAAATTTTTAACTTTCATCAGTAAAAAAGTTCCTATATTATATATTTACCACTTTTGGTTATGGATTCTATTTTTTTAGGTATAGTTTACATACAATGAAATGCAGATTTTAAGTACACAGTTGGAAGAGTTTTAAAGAACATGCAAGTTACACCCCTGTAATCATCACCATAATCAAGATATGGAATATTTCCATGCCCCCGAAAAGTTCACTTCCTTACTTTTATGCCTCTACTTCTTTACTTTCTAACTCATTTTATGTTTTCTCTTGTATGCCTTATGAAAGCATGTATCCATTCACATGGTCTTAACAGCTATTAATTCAATCTACAATGTGTCTTTTTCATTCTCATATCCAAATAGTTTTTTTCCCATTTCCTGAGCCTTTGGAACAGAGAAGATAAAAAGGATAAGTTTGTCTGACAATAAGACTTGCTTCACACGCATAAGGATTTTTTTTTAAGTCCTATTTCTAATAACTAAGATGAATAATGGAAAAGCCATCTGAGAAAAAATCATCCCCAACATTAATACAAATTTTCACTGAAAGCTAATCTATCATTATTTCATCAATTCTAATGCGTCTTTTTCACATTTTAACATACATAAAATAGGGATGCCTTGCAATTGATAGCAAATACAGTTTAATTGGCAATTCTTTCTTCCTATACATTAAAGTATATCTTCCAATCAATTGCACCTTAGATTTGATAAAATATATTGTAACTTTACTGTTAATTACATAAAATGTACAGATCTTCCAGGCAGATTTTCTTCTTTGTTTAGAGAAGTCAGTAATTTTAGAGAATTTTTAGTAAGACAGAGTCAAAGCAAACAAATTGTGATTCACCAACATTTAATCAACTTTCTTCAACTAGGAAGGTCAGTTTGAGGAAATTCTATTTAGACTACATTCACTGGTTTAATCCTTATCCAGGCCAATAAACTATGTAATTTTTTTTTTTCTGTCAGAGACTGACTAGGTTAAACATTCATGTCATGGTCAAGACAGAAACTAGGCTGAGAAAAGGCAGTAAGCAACACAAATACAACTATAATTAGAAAAATAATGTAAAGACATTGCCCTATTGCTGATCAATTCTCCATAAATAATTACTTAGTAAAGAAGACATTCACTACCACACTAATTTGTTTACTATGTAAAGTATCTACCTTAGAACATTCCTAAAAATTCAGTTCCTTATCTTTTGCCTGAAAAGCAAAGGTACAGAGATGGATGGGTGGATGAAGGAGGAAGAAGAAAAGAAAAATAGTTCTGATTGTTCCAATAGCCTCCCAACTGTTCTAGTAGGCAGAAAGGCAGACATGAGCGGGGAGGGGGTTGGTTGGGACTTTGATTGGTGTTTACATTCACAGATGTCTGTTTATATTCTAAACATTCCATGTAAACTGTTCTCGGGATGTGGGAGTGAGGGTGTAGATAACAGGCCTGCCAAAACTGACTGGTTCCAACACCGAGAAGCTGACTCCAACTTCCCCTCAAAATACATTATTTGTCCATTAGAATACTGAAAGTCACACCCTTTGGCGCCATGACAGTTGAGGCATACCTTCTAAGGACAAAGAGAGGGCACCCCCCTATTTTCCCCCACCCTGATATCCCCTCCCTAATCCAAGAAAAACCCACATATTCCAGTGAGTATTCCACCCACCACTGCTTAAATTCCAGCTATAAGACCACCCAACCCGAACCCCACCCTGCCACTGATTTCTGGAGCATGCTGAACTCCCTCAAGTGTGGACTCACTTTATTAAACTACCCTTTGCGTAACTAACTGTTCAACCTGTTGGTGAATTCTTTCTACATTAGAGTCAAGAACTCTCTCTGGATCAAGGTCTCACCTAATGCACAGAGAGATCTCCCTGGATTGGATTGCCCAACAACACAACTGGTCTCTTTGTTTCTGCCCTTTTCCCTCTTCAATCTATTCATTATAGAGCCACCAGTATGATCCCATTAAATTAGAAATCATTCCTCTGCTCAAAACGTAAGGGGTTCTCACTTGGAGAAGAGTCAAAGTCCTTACAGTGGCCCACCAGACCCGAAAAATCAGCATCTGCCATAGTCTCTCTGGCTAATCTACTCCTCTTGTTCACTGCAGCCCTGCCACAAGGCCTCCTTGTTCCTTGAACACAGGCATGCTGACACTTCAGGAGTCTTTGCACCCATGGTTCCCTCTACCTGGAACTTTTTGCCTGCGGACATCTATCTGCATGGCTCACTCCTTCATTTCCTTCAAGTCTTTACTAACATATCACCTTCTCAGGAAGGCCTTTCCTGGCCACCCTATTTAAAACTGCAGCTCTCGTGGACACTGAGAAGTGACCAGTGGTTACTATGAGGGAGAGGCTGGAGTGGGTAGGTAGGGAGGATAAGGGAGATAAAGGGGAACAAAAATTCTCAGTCAGTATAAGTTGGTCACAGAGATAGTAGTAGTACAGCATGGGGAATAGAGTCAATCAAAAAAAAAACTGCAGCTCAAACTCCTCCACCCCCAAACAATCCCTATCCTTCCCTCATTTTTTTCATAGCACTTATTTATCATCTATTATGTTTTATTTATTTTCTTAATAGTCCTCCCTGTCAGTTTTATGAGGACATAGATTTTTTTTTATTAAGGTATCATTGATATACCTGACGAAAAATCTTATGAAGGTTTCATATGAAAAACATTGTGGTTACTACATTCACCCATATTATCAAGTCCCCCCCCATATCCCACTGAAGTCACTGTCCATCAGCATAGTAAGATGCCAGAGTTACTACTTGTCTTCTCTGGGCTACACTGTTTTCCCCACGACTCCCCCAGATCATTTGTACCAATCATAATACCTCTCAATCCCCTTCTTCCTTCCTCCCCACCCACCCTCCCCCTTTGGTACTGCTAGTCCCTTCTTGGAGTCTGTGAGTCTGCTGCTGTTTTGTTCCTTCAGTTTTGCTTGTTATACTCCACAAATAAGGGAAATCATTTGGCACTTGTCTTTCTCTGCCTGGCTTATTTCACTGAGCATAATACCCTCTAGCTCCAGCCATGTTGCTGCAAATGGTAGGATTTGTTTTCTTATGGCTGAATAATATTCCATTGTGTATATGTACCACCTCTTCTTTACCCATTCATCTACTGATGGACACTTAGGTTGCTTCCATTATCTTGGCTACTGTAAATAGTGCTGCCATAAACACAGGGGTGCACATGTCTTTCTGAATCTAAGATCTCATTTTCTTTGGGTAAGTTCCTAGGAGTGGAATTCCTGGGTCAAAGGTATTTCTATTTTTAGGTTTTTGAGGAACCTCCATATTGCTTTCCACAATGGTTGTACTAATTTACATTCCCACCACCACTATAGGAGGGTTCCCCTTTCTCATTGCCAACATTTGTTGTTCCTTGTCTTTTCAATGTTTGCCATCCTAACTGGTGTGAGATGATAATCTCACTGTGGTTTTAATTTGCATTTCCCTGATAGTTGGTGACGCGGAGCATCTTTTCATGTGCCTGGTGGCCATCTAGAGGACACAGATTTTTGCATTGCGATATTCCCAGTGATGGCCCTCAACAAAAATTCATTGAATGGAAAGGAGGGAAGAGTAAAAAAGAAAGGTGGTAACCATAACTGGGCTAAAAAACTGTTTCCAGGTAATTATAATACAATCAATGAAAAGCCCAAAGAGACAAAAGTAAATTCTGCTAAGCTCTTTATTTCATGCCAAATTTTAAATCTATTTAACTCTTAGATCAGTTGTGATTTTATCACTCCTGTAATATCATTTCCATTAGTACTACATGCCTGTAAACCCAGCAGTCAAAACAATGGTTGATGGTACATTTTCTGGAAATGCCTTTGCAACCAGATTTCCTTTCATATACCAGAAATGACAAAATATTACTAAGGTCACATGATATATCATTGCAATGCCTTTCCTACTGATCTTGTCAATTCCCATAACTCTTTTGACATATGTGGCTTGCAAACTCCCACATTTAGGATTAATTCAGTCATCAACTTTTCTTTGCTTCTACATTTTGAACTGCTGAGTGTGGTTAGAGACAAGTCACAGCTGGCATTTGCAACCAGATTTTCTCTCACATATCACACCAGAAACAGTAAAACACAACTAGGGTACCACTAATGGTGTCTAGCTATACATTCCTTCCAAGTCAGTTATTATCACTGGCAGTACAAATTTAACACTTTACTCTTTAGACAATATGCTAACATACATTTATTTAATAAACTTTTTTCTAGCACTTATATGCAAACAATTGTCTTGGGTATTGAGGAGAACACAAAAGGAACAAAAAGCTTTGCCTTCAAGAAGTCTGCAGTGAGAAGTCAATCAACTTTATGTAATAAAACACAAAATTAAATGTTTACTGTTCTTTTCTCCCTACCACTTCCATTATGTGTACAACTTGACCATATCAATACCTCCAGTCCTGTTACCTTTCTATGTATCCCTAGTCTGTTAGCACCTTCTCTGCTTTCCTCCTTTTTGAACCCATTCCATGGTACATTACTCCAATACCTTTTTTGCTGGTCATGTCAACTCCCATCGCTCTTTTGCCATATCCAGCTTGCAAATTCCCACACTCAGGATCAATATAACCATCACCTCTCTCTGCTTTCTGGGCTGCAGAGTTTGGCTAGAGAAAAGTCTTAACCGTCTATACCTGTCTGCTATAAGTTAACTGTATGCAAATTGCAGTAGGCTCTTAAAACCACTCAGGAGTCCTGAGCAGATATGCCCTGCTCCTGTTCTGATTCCCTTCAGCAGCTACTTCAAACTTTAATACCTTAAGCCTCTACCAAATTTCCACCCTGACTGAACAAGTAACCTTGCCTCCCACATCTCAAAAGAAACACCAGCAGCTGCTTTTCCCTCAGACCCACCAGTAAATTTTTGTACAAATAAAGCTAACCTCACCATCTTCTCCAGTCTCAGAAGTGGTATCCTGGGGAAGGTTGAGCTGTCTGTTCACTTGAGCATTCCACTTCCATGTCTGCTCCAAGAACTGCTTATGCGCTGCTCTTCTTGTCAAGGTAGGTTTCGTCTCACAAAACCTTCACATAGTGAGTACTTAATTTCCAAATTCAGTACGTTTCAGTCTTCTTGACCTCTCTACATATTTGCCTTGGTGACCACTTCCTTGAAACTCTCTCAACTTCTGGAGACTCCTCTTTCTGCTCCTACCCTTTTCAGCCCTGTGAATTAGTCCAGTTCTTCCCCTTGGCCCACTGGTTTCCCCTGGGTTCTATCTAGCCTTGGCAATCTCAGCCATCCTTTCCTACTAACTCCATTCTAAGTTTCCAATCATAATTTCAAATTACCAAGGAGACATATCCACCTGGATGTACTTATTAAAAAAATTGAATGCCCTCAAAGTGCCAACCTCTGTCCTAGGTGCTAGGGATAGACCAGTGAAAAAACATAATTCTCATCCTTACAGATCTTATCTTTGTTTGTCAAAGATAGGGATTAGATGCCTCATAGGCCCTTCAAATCCAACATCTCTGAAACCAAACTTAATATCTACTTTCTGACTCTGCTCTTCTCTCCTATATTTCTCATTTGCTCCTTCTCCTCTGCCCAGACCATATTCAGACACTATGCCCTATCAACTCTACCTCCTAAACATCTCTTTGCTATGTCCCCTCCTTCATCCCCTCCTCTAGTGCCTTATTTCTACCTTTATTATTTCTCATCTGGACTAGTACAATAGCCCGTTAACTAGTTTCTCTGCTTCCTCAAAAGAAGAATCAACCCACCCCTCTACATCAGAGTAATCTACAGTGCTATTTTTGTCTGGGCATATGTCTTTCCCGGCTTAAAATCCCTCAGGACTTCCCACTGCCTGGACTCTTTATCATTATGCACTTTACACTCTATCTGTACTACCCGTATCTACCCCTGCTGCCTGAAGAACAGTGCTTCAGGTGGAACCAAATTACCTACACATGTCATCCTCTCTGCTGGCAAGCCGTCCCCTTCCCCAAGAGCTCACAAAATTTCTGATCAACATTTAAGGCTTAGTTCATTTAGGTGATGGCATAGTGGCTAACAGCCCTGAGCTCATACTGGCTGTATGACCTTGGGCAAGTTTATTTACTCTCTCTGAAGCTCAGTCTTCCTTTCCAAAGTAGGAGTAAAAGTAGCAACTATTTTACAGGGACTTAAGAATTGAGCTAATATATGGAAAATTCTTGGCATGCAGTAAGTGCTGTATCAGTTGAGAAGCTATCATTATGTCTTCACTATTCTTCCTTCGGAAGTTAACCACTCTCTCCCCTTTGTACTTCCATGGCATTTTATCCAAGTCCCTCACTACACTGTGATGACCTCAGAGCAGGAGCTTTTCTCTTTTTCCTCTGCCAACATTCATCTTCTTATCCTCTGCCAACACAACCTATGTCACTTTTTAATCTGAAGTAACTATCAATAAATGTGAAATGTGTTTAAGCTAAATGCTGTGTAGGTACAAAAGAAATGTAAAAATATAGGCCCAGTCTTAAAAGATAAGTCAAATTTCAAGTGAAAAAACCCTACTCCATAATACTGAAAAGTATGCATAAGGTGCACATTAAAGTTCAGAATTGTTTGGGCAATGATAAGCAGGCAAGAATACACTTAGTGAAATTCAGATGGCCAACAGGCACATGAAAAGATGCTCCACATCGCTAATCATCAAAGAAATGCAAATTAAAAGCACAATGAGATATCACCTCACACCAGTGAGGATGGCCAACATCCAAAATACAAACAACAACAAATGTTGGCGAGGATGTGGAGAAAAGGGAACCCTCCTACACTGCTGGTGGGAATGCAAATTAGTTCAACCATTGTGGAAAGCAGTATGGAGGTTCCTCAAAAACTCAAAATAGAAATACCATTTGACCCAGGAATCCCACTCCTAGGAATTTACCATAAGATTGCAGCAGCCCAGTTTAAAAAAGACAGATGCACCCCTATGTTTATCGCAGCACTATTTACAATAGCCAAGAAATGGAAGTAACCTAAGTGTCCACCAGTAGATGAATGGATTAAGAAGATGTGGTACATATACACAATGGAATATTATTCAGCCATAAGAAGAAAACAAATCCTACCACTTGCAACAACATGGATGGAGCTAGAGGGTATTATGCTCAGTGAAATAAGCCAAGCCAAAAAAGACAAGTATCAAATGATCTCAGTCATATGTGGAGTATAAGAACAAAGAAAAAAACTGAAGGAACAAAACAGCAACAGACTCACAGAACCCAAGAATGGACTAATAGTTACCAAAGGGAAAGGAACTGAGGAGGATGGGTGGGAAGGGAAGGACAAGGGGAAAAAAGGGACATTACAATTAGCAGATGTAATGTTGGGGGTTGCGGGGAGGGCTGTACAACTCAGAGAAGACAAGTAGTGATTCTATAGCATCTCACTATGCTGATGGACAGTGACTGTAATGGGGTTGGTGGGGTGGACCTGATGAAGGGGGTAGTTTAATAACCATAATATTGCACATGTAATTATAGACTAATGATACCAAAATAAATTATTAAAATAAATAAATAAATAAATAAATAAAACAAATAATATAAATGATAAAAAATGAGTAATAGGGATAAAAAATTTTTAAAGGAAAATACATAAATAATATAGTCATTTTAAAAGACCAAAAAAAAAAAAAAGAATACACTTAGTGGCAGGGGTCGGGGAATGAAGGCGGGGGGGCACACTGAGAAATGAAACCAGCCTGAAAGGGTTTTGTTTAATGCTAGCCTAAGGAGTTTGGACCTTACTGCAACAAGAATTAGGTCCAACTAAGTCCTTTTGACTAGTGGTGCTATATGAGTTAATCATTTTAGTCAGCTAACTAGAATATAAAGGCTAAACTGACGAGTAGAAAGACTGGAGACAGAGACCAATGACAGGTACTAATACAACCCAGGCAAGAAATAGCACGGATCTTAACTGGGGCCATGCAAATGGAAGATGAGATAAACAACGCTTCCAAGATGAAATAAAAAGGCTTCAGTGACTTCTGATATGGGGATGAAGGATGTAACTTGCAGGTTTCTTCCCTGCAAGACTGGAAAGTGATGACATTAATGAAGATGTAATAAAAAGGGAGGAGCAAGGCTAGAAGCCCAGAAGAGGTATAGTTATAACACCTGAAATAATTTTGAAAACACCAAATGTATTATTTAGAATTCAAATCAAATGCTAAGACAACTATGCCATCAGGCTGGTGCTCACAGCTGCTATTAACAAGCACATCAGAGCAAAATGTGTCTAGTTCAAAGGGCTTGTTTGTTTACTAAGTAATACATCACTGTCCTTCATTTAGGGAAAAAAATACCTTCTTATGTAGAGGTGTAGCTGAAAAAATTAAAAAGTAGGAGCAATTTTTAATATTCCATTATTTCTTAGAGACTGCCTTTTAAGTTTCTTACAAAACAGTATTTTCTTAACCCTGCAAGTTTGTCTTCTGTTCTAAATATCATGATGAAAATTTAAGGTTGCTTAAAAATTTGTTAAAATATTGACTTTAATTTTACTTACCTGCTGCTTTGTATGTCCCCTCTGCAACTCCTTTCAAAATATGCACTTCATGTTTTTTTTTTAATGGAAACTATCTTTCTTAAAAGGCTGAATAAGATAATCTAAACTAAAAATGCAATGCCTGTAGGTTCTAAATATGGCAATCTATTTCTATCAGGACAAACACAATATAAGGAAATTTAAACAGGCCTGTTCTGAAATGAGGAAAT
The DNA here is from genome assembly GCA_029783875.1 of Phataginus tricuspis. NCBI lineage: Eukaryota > Metazoa > Chordata > Mammalia > Pholidota > Manidae > Phataginus > Phataginus tricuspis. The sequence goes on along the minus strand of JAQQAC010026072.1, from coordinate 65,655,718 downwards.
AGGGTAACTCTGTGCAGTTGTAATCAAACTCCAGTGCACAACAGAATCTTCATTGGTGCTTGCTAGAAAAGAAGCTATCTGTCCTTCCCACCTCAAGAAATTCTGATTTACTGGAGTGTGGATCCACAAAGTTTTGATTTTCAAATGCCCCAGGTGATTCTGATGCAAGTGTTTCAGGACTACTTTTGAGAAATACTGCACTGGCTCTGATGTCAGAAACAGAGTACAAAGTCTACGTCTCCCACTCAGTGGCTGTGTGACCTCAGACTACCTAGTCTCTCTGAGCTTCAGACTTCTAATATGGAAAAAGTGGGTACTAAAAGCTTCACAAAGCTCTTATATATAGACAGATAGATGATAGAAAGATAATGATATATAACAGATATAATGAATGAGAGGATATAATAAAACAATGCTTATACAGTGCTTAACACAATGCCCAACTATAATTATTACTATGATTCACTCAGTTCCACGGAACACAAATAAGAACTAGACATGATATACATACTCACTATGACATTCTAAGTGCCTTCTACTTCTCGAAAATTTTTTTTTCCAGTTTCATATTAAAATTTTCATCTACAAGATTCTACAAGAACTTCCTGGTCAGGCATGCTTTGTCTCCCTCTCCCTTTAATTTTGTCATACATGAAACAAGTTTTGGACACATTCTTAAGTGCTTCTAGTTCCATAAGTAAACCTTCACAGAAGAATAAGGCTATGAACACAAATATTACCAGAAAATACTCTACTTTTCATATCAACAACTCAAAATATTAATACTTTTACTGACCGCAGTCAGATTTTGAGAGCAAATCCTGTTTGCTTTTTCTGATAGACCACAAAAATTAGACACAGTTATTACCTAAATAAAGCCCAATGCTTTATATTTTAAAATATCAACTTAACTGTGCTATAATCAGTTCTTCTCGTTTCATTAAACAATTCTGGTTTCCCCTATTTTAAAATCCAAAATATAATTTATAAGGGGTCATCTAATTTCATTCTCATCCCAGAAAATGTGTATATACACATTACTTACACATACACACGCTTTGTTTTAAAATTCTTTAATTTTTTAGAAATAACCAGAAATCCTGTATGACACTTTCACACTAACTAGAAGCTCTGAACAATGTTTTTGTAAAAACATGGTTCATTTATTAATTCACTGTTTATGAAATAAAAGTATGCAGCACCATGTGCATCTTTACCATTTGAAGGTTTTGTAAAGGTCATCATTTAATACTACCTCATTTTTCATTTAAAAAACAGTATCCTAGAAGAGTATCTTATCACCTACCAAAAACCAATGAACAGTTGTGTCTCTCACATTATCCAAGATGAAGAAGTAAAAGCAAAATGGAAAAGTAAAGTGCACGCTGTTAGCTCTGCCATTGTAGCATAAAAGCAACCACAGACCATGTGTAAATGAATTGGCGTGGGGTGTTCCAAGAAAACTTTATGAACATTAAAATTTCAATTTCGTATTAAAAAAATAAATAAATAATAAAGTGCAGGCTGTTAAATGTGAAGGAACCAAGGAACCTTGCTGAGCTGCAATCATTATATATCAATATTTTGCAAGTGCTCACTAATACAAGGCACTATACAGAATAACAATCTTCAGCCAAGGCAAATGGGGGAGAAGTGGGAGTAATGAATCGGAGCCCTGGAGGCTCTTTCTGAAGTGGAATGCAACTGGCCTCAAAATAATATCAAGGGAACTCTGCAAAAGATGTATTTTTTGGACATTAAGAAACATAAAGGTACCATGGGCTACTAGCACTTTGCAAAATCTGGCAGGATACTGGAGAAAGGTTGACTCGGAGACTGTAAAATTCCTTCCAAAAGGTAATTTAGAACAAGCCTGTACTGTATCTGTTTCCGAGGGAGGGAAGGGTGGACAGCAACCGTTGGTCGAGAGGTCCCCAAGGGGAGAAAACTGAAGGTGCAGCTTGGAAAATCTGAGAATGGGTTTTCATAGCTACTGAAGTGGCAAGGGTTGGGGGCTTCAGCTCCGGCCTCATCTTCCCACCTGCCCCTGCCCCGGGCTGGGAGGAGGTCCGCGGGAGGGTCCGAGCCGGAGCGAGGGACAAGGGAGCGGCCGAGGGACCCCAGGAAATCGAGAGAACCCGAGAACCGAGGCGCCGAGGGAGGAAGGGCTATAGGAGGGCGGGGCGCGGTGCAGTACGGAAACGGAACAGAGGACGGAGGAGAACCAGTGCCGCGCTGCCGGGGACCCCTCCTCGTAGCACACCCGGGGACCAAGGCGGCGGAGGGAGGGTCCCGTCAGCGGGAAGGGGCCAGAACTTACTCCGCGGTCCTCTTCCGAGAGGAAGTCGGGGCCGTCGTCCAGGCCTTCCTGCGGGGTTGGCGGGGCCCGGCGCGCCGGGGGAGGAGATGAAGTGGGGGAGACACAAAGGGATACATTAATGCCAGGCCTGCGCGGCCCCCGCGCCCGCCCCGTGCCCGCCGCCCCCACCGCACGCCCGCGGTTCGGCGCAGCTGAGAACACCCACCATCATGGCTGCTTTGGGGCGAGGGCCGGCGCAGGCGCACTCCACACCGCGGGCCGGAGGGAGCCGGCGGCCGCGGGCGGGGCGGGGCGGGGCGACATGAGGGGCGGGGGCGGGGCCTCGTGGCAGCCCCGCCCCGGCGCAAGGGACTGGGGTCCCCCGGAGAGGAAGAACGCCGGGAGGGTCCGACGCCCAAGGTCGAAGCACCCAGGTCCGAGAGGGTCCTGAAGGCCCAGACCCACAGGACGTTGGACAGGTCGCGGCGGGTCGGCTCTGACTTGAAAAGGGTCGAAGGATACACCACGAGCTGTCTAGTTCCCTTTGCCTGAGGCTTCAGTGACAACTCAAGCTAGCGCCCTCCAGAAGCCACAGTAAATCATCTAGTCTTTGTATTGTGCCACACTATAATTAATCTCAATTAATATTTTGCCGGTAGAAGTTGTGGGAACCAAGTGCCTTCACACAGCAGACAGGGCTGTAATCAAGCTTTTACTGCTGGCGAGATAATAACTGCCCCCTGGTTTTGGGGTGCTAATGGTTGAGCACTATAAAAATGAGCTGTTCACGTTACAGAATCATTCTTTCCCTTTATACGAAAAAATGTATCCAGACCTACTCTAACTGTCCAGCTGGATAGCACCACAGGCACTTTACACAAAAATCAATCCTTAACCTCTGGCCCATGTTACCTATTACATACGTGCATGCAGGTGCACACCCGCACAAACAAGCAATCCTTATGCTTCCACTCACTTAATGGCATCAGCATCTCTAGATGTTCAGGCCAGAAACCTCAAAGTCCTATTCAAATCCTTCTTCCTCACTTGTCACACCATTTAGTAACAAATCCTACTGCTTCTGAAATTGTTGCATCACCTCTTAAATTGGTCCCATTTCCCCCACCCACTTCCACAGCACTTACCCTCAGCATCTCTCCTCTGGACCTTTGCAGTATTCTCCTAACTTTTTTTATTTTTGTTTCTCTCTTATCCATTCTATACCCAGCTGTCAGCTTTCCTCCTAAGACATAGATATTGATGATTATGCTACTACCCTGTTCAATAATCTTTACAAGTTTCCATTACATAAAGGTCCAACTCCACAGCCTATGATTCCAGGCCCTCCACCTTTGAGTTCCTCCTTATTTTGCCAGGACCTCCATCCTATGTTATTGAATTGGAGCTCTCAAAACAATAACATTAAGCTACAAATATTTTCTTGAGAACTTCTTTTATTTATCATTTTATTTGTAAGCATAACTGGGCACAGAGAGGTTAAGTTACTGCCCAAACAAGAGTTATTCTCCATTATGAGGGTGTGAAGTGGCTTTATTTTTTGTCTTTTGTTTCTTGTTCCCCACTGCATTGTAATACTACTGGAGTAGTGTTTTTCACTGGGAGTCATGAAGCATCATGCGGTGTCAATATAGTGTGGTGAAGTGTCAGGAGGAATGTTCCAGAAATTTGTTGCTGATGAAAAATGCAGTATTTCCTAATGATATGTTTTTGATTGAAGGTAATGCCTGTAAAACTCCACTTTCTAGGTGGAGAGAAAAGAATGGAGCTACAATTATTGAGCAGAATTTGTGTAGGAGGGTCAGGTGCATCCTTGAGGACAAAGGACCACCTCAAATGCCTCTGATCATTAACCAAGGGTTTTAAATTTCAACATTTAAGCCAAGTCCAGAAACACTGTACAGAAACAATGAAATTCTCAAATGCCAAAACCTTAAAAGCACTAGTTATGAAAAAAAGACAGGATTTAAAATATGAGTAACCAACTAAAATTATCAACAAAGACATGTAGAAATTACTGCAGTTAAAATCAATAGCTGAAGACTCACATGAGTAGAGAACCCAACCTTGAAAGATAAAGTTATTCATTAATACCTGAGCTTCATTTCTGAGCAAAGGTCTCAAGCTATATTTTGTGAATGATAAAGAGGAATTATCAGTAACTGATCCTAACAACTATCAAAAAGCCTGTTACAGAAGTTAAGGAATATCAAAAGAAAATAAATTAAATATGCTCATATAACAGGTATTTTGACTACTTTTAAAATAAATCAAGAAGATATTAAAGCTGAACCACTCCTTCTAATACTTTTACCCAAATAAGTTTTAAATCCTATTTTGATAGATGTCTATGAAATTACTTACTATGTAGATTTCACGAGCAAATTATTTTGAATCACAATCTGATTACCTCATAGATTAAGCTACATGAAGGTAAAATATAATTTTTAATATATTTGTGCTTCAAAACCAGATGTCTTGGCAGATTTTAGAAAGGAGTAAAATTTTAGAGAATAATGAGTGAGTTACTTTTAAAATTTGGAAGTAAGAAATTGTATTTACTTTGAATATTTTGTCAAAATCTGTTTTTGTAATAGGAGAAAAAGTTTAAAAACACGAAATAGCAATTATTTAATTAGATGTAGAAGAAAACTGCTTAATTCCTTTTACCGTGTTCTGATCAAAGAAGTTTAAACCAAACACATTTGTGCCGATTCCTTACTTCCTCAAATTCTAGGAGATCATTTTTTGTTTTAGATAAACTCCTTCTCCTTGGGAATTATGCTACAACAAAATTCTTTATAGGAAGATCGCTAGACTCCATTTTTTCTGAGATGTACTATATCAATTAGGATGCCTTTAGCTGCAAGTAACGGAAAATATGAATTCAAATAAATTTGAGCAATATGGAAATATATTATTTCACAACAAAAAAATTAAGAAATAAAGAGTATCTGGGTGTAGTATACATCTTCCTCAACTTACAATGGGGTTAAATCCCGATAAACTCATTGTAAGTTGAAAATATTCTAAGTCAAGATGCATTTAATATACCTAACATACCGAACATCATAGCTTAGCCTAACCTGTCCTAAATGTGCTTAGAACACTTACATTAGCCTACAGGTTGGCAAAAACATCTAATACAAAGCCTATTTTATAATAAAGTGTTGACTACCTCATTTAATTTGTTGAATACTGTACCAAAAATGAAAAACAGAATGGTTGAATGAGTATAGAGTGGTTTTAAGTGTATCGGTTGTTTTCTCCCAGGATCACATGGCTGACTGAGGGCTGCACAGCATCACCAAGAAATATCAGACCACATGTTCCTAGCCTGGGAAAAGATCGAGATTTAACTTCAAGTATGGTTTCTACTGAATGCATACTGTGCTTGCACCACTGTAAAGTTGAAAAATGATTAAGTTTAACCCACTGTAAGTCAGGGATCATCTGTACAATCAGGAGTTTAATGATGTCATCAAGGCCCTAGATGCCTTCCAACTCTCCACTCTGCCAGTGGAAGTGGAAAAGCTTACCTATTATACAACCTAAGATGGAGCTGTGTTTTTAGAGCATAGAAAAAAAAAGATGAGAAGATTTTACAAAGTTCTTGGACTCTGTGCAGCACGTAACCCGTTGTTTCTCTACTTAAGAACCTCCCCCTTCAGAATAAAAAGGACACTTCCCTCAAATAAGAAATTCTACTACTTCTCTAGGGTTTTTTCTCTTATTTGTGTGTGAAACTTTTTCACTTCCACTTTTTCCTATATTTTGGAATCTGGAATATTTTTTAAAGACCTTGTCTGCAAAGAATGTTGATGACTCATGGTATCTCAAAAAAAAGTGATTAATCAAAAAACAAAACTTAGCAACTTCATGGGACCCTATATTTGTAAACGACTCATCTGATAAGGGGTTAACATCCAAAATATATAAAGAACTCATATGCCTCAAGACCCAAAAAACAAATAACCCGATTAAAAATCGGAAGGAGGATTGAACAGACACTTCTCCAAAGAAGAAATACAAATGGCCAACAGGCACATTTGAAAAGATGCTCCACACTCACATGGAGGTTCCTCAAAAAACTAAAAATAGAAATACCATTTGATCCAATAATCCACTCCTAGGAATTTACCTGAAGAAAACAAAATCCCTGACTCGAAAAGATATAGTTGCACCCCATGTTTATCCCTGCACTATTTGCAATAGCCAAGATATGGAAGCAACCTAAGTGTCCATCAATAGATGAATAGATAAAGAAGATGTGGTACATATATACACATGGAATATTATTCAGCCATAAAAAGAAAAGAAATCCAAACGTGGATGGATTTAGAGGGCATTATTCTCAGTGAAACAAACCAGGCAGAGAAAGACAAATAGCAAATGATTTCACTTATTTGTGGAATATAAAAACGAAGCAGAATAGAAGGAACAAAACAACAGTAGACTCAGACACTGAGAAGGGACTAGCAGTTACCAAGGGGGAAGGGAGGGGAGAGGGGAATAAAAGGGTGCAATCATTCACAATCACAATATAAGTTGATCACGGGGACTGTTGAACAACTGTGATGTACATTTGAAACCAATGTAAGATTGTATAAGATACTTTAATAAAAAAACAATTTAGTAACTTCAAATCATTTTTGGATACTCCCTCTACTCACAGTGCACTGTCATCAATACTGTATGTTTTCATCTTCTGAAGTTTGCTGGCCAATCAGATTTCTCTGCTTAAGAATTTTAGCAAAGACATGCAGAGACAGATTTGGAAGCTGTCACTTTAATGGCAGGGCCTCTCGTAAGAGGCCCAGAGTACTGCTGTTGAGGTTCCTGGAGCAGCTCCGACCCCACCGTTTAAGAAGGTTGGTGATTTAACCTCTCTTTGTATCCACTGAGATGCCCCAGTATTCTTCCAGTAACATCTTTTTTGGCTAGGATTTTGGTTACTTGTAAGAAAAAGAAGTTTCGGTTAATTACAACTACATGAACTTTTGTACTGCTAGTTATTACATGTATGTATATATAAAATTTAGTGGTTAAGAGCCGTATAAGTCAAAATAATGCTAGGTACTTTAATAGATAAACCCAAACTCTTAATGGCATAACCTCATATGATTTATTTCTTACCTATGCAAAATGTATTTGAAAGGAGGATAGCAGTTTGGGAGTAGAACCACCGTGTAATAGGCTGGTGTTCAGGACCTCAGACTCCTCGCGTCTTGTGGTTCTGCCATCCCATTTAGGACAATCAATTCAGAGAATTGTAAACTTGGAAGGGAAAAAAATTTACATCTTTATTTTCTCTCGCCTTTACCACAGGCAACAAACCTCAGCAGTATTGGTAGCACCCATGACTTTGCCACCAGGAGAAATCACATTTTCATGTTACAGAACCTTGAAATAATGTTTATGCTCGCCATTATTTTACAATTAAGATAGTTACTAGACCCATCACTAGATTTATTTAATGTGTTAATAAAAAAGCACATATATTATTATATCACGATTAAAAAAAAAATACAACACTTACATTACACTATAATATGCTTTATTTATAATCCTACTTTATGCATTGTTATTATTCTGGAATGCTACAAAATACCTGACCAGGACTCAAAAGTACCTGTCAGTCATGAAAAAGTGGAAAGACTGAGACACTGTCAGAGCCCAAAGAAGACTGGGGAGAAATAACAACTAAGTACAAACAGAGTACCCTGGATTAGATCCTGGAACAGAAAAAGGACAATAGTGGAAAACTGGTGAAACCTGAATAAAGTCTGGAGTCTAGTTAATACTGAATTGGTGTTGGTTTCTTAGTTTTGGCAAGTGTACTGCAGTAATGCCAGATGATAACATTAGAGAAAATGGAAATTAAGGGGGGAGTATGTAGAAATTCTACTTTTGCAAAAGACTGGATGTTCATGGCCTCCTAAATTTGTAAGTTGACATCCTAACCTCCAGGTGATGGCGTTAGGAGGTGGGTTCTTTGGGAGGTGATTGGTGCCACCATGATCGGGCCACCTAATGAAAGAGGCCCTGGAGAGCTGTCTCAGCCCTTCTGACATATGACGCTACAGTAAGAGGATGGCTGTCTGTGAGGAGGTGGGTCCTCACCGGACACCAGATCTGCCAGAGACTTGATCCTGGACTTCCCAGCCTACAGAACAGAGAGAAATACATTTCTGATGTTTATAAGCCACCCAGTCTATGGTATTTTGTTATAGCAGCCAAATGGACTAAGACACTATCTTTGCAACTTGTCCATAAATCTAAATTATTCCTAAATTAAAAGTTTATTTTAAAAAAGCATGTTCTGAGAAGGATTCAGGACTCCATAGCAGCAAATGATTAAGAGTGTTTACCCTAAAGCCTCAGACGCTATTGAACAAGGGTGGAGAGGACACCAGGATCAGGTGGGAAGATTTTGTGGGCCAGACCTGGCAGGGGGAACATCTTCTCTGCCCATGTTCAGTCATGTGGCAAGTCCTGACACAAGGGGGTCTGGGAAATAACAGTCACCCTGAGCTGGGCAGCAACAATTCTCCTTGGCCCAGGACTCAGCTAGCCATCCACCAGGTGAGTTCGAGCAGTGGAGTTACATACTTCCTGTCTATCAGTCAGGATTCTAAAAGGAAACATATGATACACTCAAATCAAGAGATTTGAGGTTTATTTGCAAAGAGAAGTTCAAAGATGAGGGTGGGGATAAAGCAGAACCAGGGCCAACAGAATGCCAATGGATTGAAATCTTAAAAGCATAGCAGAGGCATAGTAAGGGTCCTTCATGAATCCTCAACAAATCATTTTAGTTAAATTGCAATAAAATTGAATAAAAAAGCTACTCTAAAGCATGGCTAACCTTGAGCAGAAAGTTAAAAAATGACTTCTTCAAATGCAAAGACATGAGTCACACAGAACCGCATTTGAGTCCTGGCTTTGCCACTTCTTAGTAAAAAGGGCTTTTTTTAAATATTAAAACAATGAATATAAATACATCCCTAAATTTTGTTCCCTAGCTTTATATTTTTGCCCTAAGCCTAGAGATTTCCTGCCCCAGAGCAAGAGACAACAGTCACTTGCCCTTTGTTGCAGGACTCTTGGCTGGTGGAGTGGTTAGAAGATAGAGCTCCGCTGGCAATGTAAACCAGGTATTCCTGCTTGACCTAAGTCCTTGCCACCAGGCTGGAGTGGCGAGGGAGACTATAGCGCCAGCCCTTTTCAGCCCTGATGGCAAAGAGGAAGTGAGAAGAGAGGAGGACACGGACACACAGGTCTTGATTTCCTCTCTTCAAACTTTAGGTCTGGACGGAATTGGGCGTCAGATGCTGAGGCACATGCAGATGGTATGGAAACACTCTTGCTGTTGGTCAGTTTTGCAAGTCTGAGGTGAGCTGTCTGGAGCACTGCTCTGCACTAACCTGGCAGTTCAGCCCTATCAGGCAGAGAAAAGTCTTGAGGTTTAGTTTTCTTAAGGTATGGTTGAGGCCTAGAAGTTTCCCCAATCCTCAGCCCTTCTTCAAAGTCAGAAGACTGCTGATTGGGTGCCAGCAGGTTTTCCATGTGTAAGGCACCCAGCAGATATTACCACTGAGTGTATCAGCTATATAGACATGCTCTGAGGACTCAGATCAAACTGAAAAGGTCTATACAAAGTTCTCCATGCCTAGAGATCTTAGAATAGAACAGATGATAGCCCCTGTCCCCCTCCTGTCTCTCTCCCTCCCCACCTTCCCTAACCCTACCCTTGACCCATCTGGGATGATTTCCATCTGGGCCTTCTCAGAAGCAGAGAGTTGGGCCAAATGACCACCTGAGGTTTCTTTCTGCTTTTTGATTCAGAAAATGTACTGAATTATTTACTCTTTTATATTCTGCAACCACATTGTTTTAGTCACTTCTCTGACGCTGCTATTTACACAATTTTCTTTGCCTTGCAGTTTCCAAAAAGGAAACTCAAACATATGTATTCTCATTTTAAAGGTATATTGGCAATATACATTAATTTCTAAGTTATTAAAGATATTTCTTTCTCCCTCTTACATTTAACTGAACTGGTACCTTTTGTAAACTTCATAAGGGAAGGCCTCAGAAATTCGGATGAACACCATCACCTGCAGCAGGATTCATGGCAAGACAAGGACTGTAGAGACTGTGAAGTTCTGGTGTGGGGCGGGGGTGTGGCTCTCCTGAGGAGCTGAAATATGTTCTGTCTGGCTGGTGGGATCCATGGTCTGGAAGTTTTCACAAGGGGGTTGGAGAAGATGTTTCCCAAACCCTCTTTCTTTTTTTTCCTGTTCATTCAGAGAGGACTATATTCCCTAGACCCATTGAGATATTGGCATCTGTGTGACTAAATTCAATGGGATGTGAATGAAATGTTGTGCACATGTCTGCCCCTGAGAAGCCTGATACCTAACTGTACTGGTTTCCTATTGCTTCTGTAACAAACTACCACAAACTTAGTTACTTAAAACAACACAAGTGTACTCTCTTATATCTAGAGGCCATTAGTCTGAAATGAGTTTCACTGGGCTGAAATCAGGGTGTTAACAGGGTTGGTTCATTTGGAGGTTCTAGTGGGGAATCTGTTTCCTTGCCTTGTTAGCTTTGGGAGACCCCCTACATCCCTTGGCTCATGACCTGTTCCTCATTCCAGCTCCAAGGACTTTGATCTTTATGTCTCCTACTCCTTTGACCTTCTCGTCTCCTTCTTATGAGGACTCTAGTAATTACATTTAGGGCCCACCCAGATAATCCAGGACCCCCATCTCAAGATCCTGACTTTAATCACATCTACAAAATCCCTTTTGCAATAGAAGATAACATACACAGATTCTGGAGATTAGGACTTGGACATCTTTGGGGACCGTTATTTGGCCTCCTGCAGTGATCCTACACGCTTCGTCTCTCTTTCCAAGTCTGCCAGATGAATGCAGAGAATAATAAAGCCAAAAAAGATGGGAGAGCCACACAATAGAAGGAGGCTGAGCTTTGGAATGGCTGGGTATGGCAGAGTTGCCCTGCTGACCACATTGGACTGTGAAATGAGGCAGAAAACCTTTTTTTATTGTGTTAAGCCACTGTGGTTGATTGAATTATTGCCCCTGATGCTTCAACCCTCCCTGTGTCCACGCCCTTGCAATGGCCTTGTGGGCTCAGTGTGCTACAAGCAAAGTGCCTGAGCCACCAGTGAATAAGGGAGACTAGTCTTGACACTGGGAAAGTAAACATCAGGTACCTGGAAAGAAGAAAATTTAGAAAAATTCTCTGTGCGCCCACCTATTTATCTCTTGTAAGCTATGGCAACCCCTGGCAACCACTGATCTTTTTACTTCCTCCACAGTTTTGCCTTTTCCAGGATGTTACATAGTTGGAATCATACATTATGTAGCCTTTTCAGACTGGCTTCTTTCATTTAGTAATATACATTTAAGTTTCTCTATGTCTTTTCATGGCTTGCTATTCCATTATGGTCTAGCTGTACCACAGTTTATTTATCCAGTCGCCCACTGAAGGACATCTCATTGCTTCCAGGTTTTGGCAATTATGAATAAAGCTGCTATACATATCTGTGTGTGGGTCTTTATGTGCACATAAGTTTTCAGCTCCTTTGGATAAATACCAAGGAGCATGATTGCTGGATTGTACGATAAGAGTATGCTTTGTTTTGTAAGAAACTGCCAAACTGTCTTCTAAAAGAAGACACTTTGCATTCCCATTGAGACAGGGACCATGGGTGTAGTCAGAGTAGGGTGAGGGCCTCCGGAAAAAGCAGGGTGGGATATTTACAGTCAGCAATATAACAGTGGACAAAGAAGTCCCTTTTGAAACTCTGTGCAAAGTCAAGGTCACACTAATCCTCTAAGAACAAGATATCAGATTAAGAATATAGACATCTTCAGTAAGGTCAGTTAAAAGTCAAAAGGCCAGGAGCAACTTGGCCTAGAATGATTGAGTGGTTTTACAAATAGGGAAAGGTATTCCAGCATAATCTGTGACTTTACTGTAAACAACCCTAGCAAGCAGAGAACAACCCAGCCCTTCTTGAGGGCAGGGCAGGTGGTACAAGTCCACACCCCTAAGCCTTTTTATCATGTTCTTGAAAAATCCTCATTTGCCTATAAAACCCCCTAGACAACGCAGCACACAGGACTCTCTTGTCCCCTCCTGGCGTGAGCCGGGAGCTCTGTCCTATCACTTTATTTCTAAATAAAAGCCTGTACCTGGCTCTCCTACCTTGCCTGTTTGCTAAGCTCATTCTTCGGCTTCGTGAACAAGAACCCCGGCATCACCATTAGCAATGAATGAAAGTTCCTATTGCTCCATATCCTCACCAGCATTTGGTGGTGTAAGTGTTGTGGATTTCAGACATTCTAATATGTCTATAGTGACATTTCACTGTTTTAATTTACATTTCCTTGATGACATATGATGTGGAACACCTTTTCGTATATCTTTTTGCCATCTGTATATCTTTTTTGGTAAGGTATTTGTTAAGGCCTTTAGCCCATTTTTTGATGGGGTTGTTTGTTTTCCTATTGTTCAATTTAAGTGTTCTTTGTAAATTTTAGATAAGAGTCTTTTAACAGATACGTCTTCTGCAAGTATTTTCTCCCAGTCTGTGGCTTGTTTTCATTTTCTTCACAGTGTCTTTCACAAAGCAAAAAATTTTCATTTTAAGGAAATACAGTTTATGATTTTTTCTTTCATGGCTGATGTCTTTGGTGCTGTATCTAAAGTCATCAACAAATCCAAGGTCATTTGGGTTTTTGCCTGTGTTACCCTCTAGGAATTTTATAGTTTTGTATTTTACAGTTAGGTCTATGATCCATTTTAAGTTGTTTTTTGTGAAAGGTGTAAGGTCTGTGTCTAGATTAATTTTTTTGCTTGTGGATGTCTAGTTGTTCCAGCACAATTTGTTGAAACCCCAAGTGATTTTAGACGCTGTTTATAGGTGTATAGTACAAATGTCAGCTGCATGGATGTCCCCAAGTCCAAGCACTTTGAAATTCAAATAACATTTGGTTCAAATACACATCCCCAGTGTCTGAGGACACCCTGGGGCTTAGTCCCCTCTTCATGTCCTCTGGTTGAGGTGTCTCCAGCAACACTCTAGTCCCTTTACTCAGTGCTTCTCATCCCCTCCCTGGAGACTGCCCTAGTCTCTTCTCCCTGAAGCACCACTCACCAACACTCTACGTAAGCAGGTATTATGAAAGGAAGAGAGCCACAGAGGAGACACTGTTCTAGGGCAGAAGGGCCTAAATTGGATTGGAATATTTCTGAACTTAATAATCCCTGGTCTGTTTCTTCCTATGAAGAAATCACCCCGCACCTCTCCCATCCAGACTGTAGTCTTTTGGCATTGTCCCGGGTCCCTCTCAGGGTCACCGCTGGCCCAACAGACACCTTTGTGCACATTTAGATAAAGGCAGCCCTTCTTCAGGAGTCTTTGCAATTTGCAGCTTGACAGCTGAATGCGGACGGAACTTCAGGTTTAGTGTCTCCTCGTCTTGTGTCAGTGCCCATCCTTCCCTAACTTACTTGTCGTTTATCCCCTAAATTCTCACTCATTTCTTATAGAGCAGCTTAGATCTTTCTTTACTGGCTTCATGCCATCCAAGTTATTCCCAAAGGTCTCATCTTTCATAATTAATTTTAAAACGTGCTCTTAAACTTGAACAGTTATGACTCTGGGAGGTACGCTGGGGTGCTGACTTTTTCCCCCACCGTATGTACGTCATGGTGTACATGATGGCGATGAGGAAGGTGACAATAGCCCTTAACTTAATAAACTCCTATTATTAAATGAAGAGAAAATTGATTTTTCCCATGAAAATCAATGGTCCTTTCTTTGACATTTAGGAGATTGCATATTATACCCTGGTTACTACAGAAGAGAAACTAGACTCTCTAATGTGCCTGAAGCTCTTTGAATTAAAAATACTTAACTTTGCAGATGCTTCTTGTACATGTGTATGTATGACAGAAAGCCAGCAAGTTCCTGAATGGCAACAGGATGCCAGCCCAGCCTTCTGAAGCATATGTATTGTCAGAGTCATCATATTCCTTAACAGACCATGGGGAAGCAAGAGACATGAGTCACATCTTTGAAATAATGTATTTCTGCCATGTAAGATGCATTGACAGCATTTGGGGAAAGCAAAAAAGACAGTGTATTAAAAGTTCACACCAACAGTAAGCTACATCCCTATTTCAATATGTAAAATGGGAATAATAAAACTGTATCTTAGAAGCAAGGAATGTTGCATTTTCTGTTAAGTCCTTTATAGCACATTCCTCTATATCTTAAAGAAAAAGCTATTTTGATAATATTGTTGCTAAATACATGCACCATAATTTTTCAAATAGAAAGCATAAAGTCAGTATATTCATAACTAGGCATAAGATTAACTGAATAGTCTTTTTATGGACTTAAACTATGACATGTGAAGGATTTGGAGAGGATGTGAATAGTAAAGACCACATTCTAGAAGCCTCGGTTTTCTCATCCATAAAATGGGTAAAATAAAGTACCACCCTCATAAAATTGGCATGAAGATTAATGAGATAATACATGTAAAGTGTTTAGCATAGTGCCTAGAACATAAAACTGTCTACTGCTCCACAGAAATTCAGAATAAACTACAGGGAAGGGTAGTGGATTATTTGTTCCAGGTATTATTCACTTCAATTCAACAAATATTTGATGACTATCTACTTTACGCTAAGAATTGGGCTGGGAGCTGCTATAGGAAGAAATAAAGAAGAGTGCTATATTGTCTTTCTCAGAGACAGCTAATGAGAAATATTTGGCATATTTAATTTTATTAATTGAATTTTGGTTTTAAATACTGAGTTTAAATACTCATTTAAGCTATATTTAAAATTTCAAATATATTAAACTTTAAACTTTAAGCATTAAGTATATTCTGTTGCTCTAAATACACATATTTAGTTTATTGTGTACTGTTTTAATGACTTAGAGATAATTTTGTATTTGTCGGTAATGCTAACCGAAGAATGTTTTATTTTGAAGTGGCACTAACCCTGCTTTCCCAAGAAAACCAAAATAAATGAGCCTGTCGGAGAAGAGCCCTCACCTTTAGTTATGGGCTTTAGGAGTAAATGAATCAATTAAGAACTACACCTTACTTCTGATATAGCAACCTTGGAGATGTACTAGAACATCGCAGGTCCTTGTTCCTTATCCCAAGGCTGAATGATCTTGTTGGTCTCAGTTCAGATGTTATCCCAGGTATGTGTAAAAGCCAGTCCCTCAGGATGGCCCCTGGTGTTCCCTGCCTCTGATATCTTCAGCCCCAGCCAAAATCTGATAGCATTCTCATGAAAGACCACAAACAAGAACATTCTGGTCAAGCCCTTTCCAAATGCCTGACCCATAGAAACCATGAGAGAGAAAGTGTGACTCTTGTTGTCTTACGCCACTACGTTTAGGATAATTTATTACTGATACAGCATGTACTGAAGTGATGTTGAGTCAATGAAGGGGATTCAACAGAGAACTAAATGGCCAGACTTGCATCTCAGAAATAATTCTGCCTGTGGTGTGGAAGTTGGATACCAAGGGCAGAAGCTGGGAAACTAAAGGCAGGACATTAGTTAGGAAGTGATAGCACCACCCAGGTATGATGTGGTGGGGAGCAAAACTCTCTAAAGGTGAGTGGAGGTCAAGCTGGAAGTTAGATAAATGGATCAAGAAATGTTTCCAAAAGATAGAACGGCCACCATTAAGTGACTGTCTGAGGCAGGAAAGGTGGAGACTAAAATGATTTCTGCGTTCTTCTTTTTCTTCTGAAATCTTGCTGTGTGTATAGATTCCCCAGCTCTGACTACTTCCTGGAAAAAGATGCAGTCCAATTCTCATCCTACTACTCCATCACCACTCAGATAGCTCTATTTGAAGGTCTCACTTGTGTCCAAGCTAAACTTATTTACCTAGTTAGAATTTGTGGGTTATATAATAAATACTAGCTATAACTATCTTCCCATAATTTGGTGTGGGTAGGTGTTTTCCTTAGAGTAAGCATTCTTTAAAATATTTTGTTCCTCAAGTTTTTTCTCACATCAACTTTTTTGTTTATTTAAAGCAACACTAAAAACATGGTTTGCATTTTAAACATCCTTTTAAACTATTCAAACAATATTTTTAAGACATCAGTGATGTGATCTGACTTTAAATCGAGACAAGAACATATGCCTATTAAGAAGTTAGCCAAGAAAAATCAGTAATATGAATCTCTGTGGGTAAAATTACAATATTTCCAGAATGTCACACCTGGCCTTAGTGCATCTCCATATCAATAGGTGTTTCCAAGGAGTGGAGAGAAGTGGACTTTCTCCATATCAACAGGTAATTACCAGGGGGAGTGATCTGCACCAGAGAGGTTGGGTGGGGCTCCTTTTTTTGCAGCCGGGTCATGAGAGACATGGGCCAGCAGAAGTAGACGACTGCCTATAAACAATAAATGGATTTCTCCCATTTTTTTTCTCTCTTTGACCGATTTCGGTTTCAAAGGTATTTTGCCCTGGGATTCTGCCCCCCCCCACCGGCCCCCGTCACCCCCCTGGAGTTACAATCTCCTAAGGGTTTGTTTAAAAATTTTTTACTTTTAACTTTGGGGAAATCTTTTGGGAATTGCTAGTTCTTACATTAGAAGAAACATTTATCTTAAGTTCAGCAATTCCTTCCATTTTACCTCAGCGCTCTAGGTGGAATGCATGCCTTTGGACTCCTGTTATGGCTTCAGTTCTAAGCAAGGCTCTTCCTCTTTGCTTGGGCAGTACTTTGAAGGATTTCCCATCCACCTCTGTGGACCTAAGAAACTATAACACTTCCGTTTAAAAATCCCTAATATGTGAATCATGTGTCAAAAGTATACAGAGCACATGGCCCAGTAAGATTCACTGCAGTATGAGCTGAGGGCACTTGGGAAGTTTCTTAAAAAACACCTCTTTGCCTTTGTTTTTCCACAGAATCTTAGATCCCATCATTATATGAGTATCATTCTGACACCAATTCTGACGTGTGGGTTTTTCCCCACACCAAGCAATTCTCTGACACCAGTGTGGGTAAAATTGTAACATTTCCAGAGTATCTCGCCTGACTTTAGTGCATTTGCATATCCTCAGGGGTGGAGAGAAGTTCATCTCCATGTCAATGGGTTTACCTGGGCAACCGAGGGCGTGTCTGAACCTGAGAGTTTAAGGGGAGGGGCTGGCTGGCTTGCTTGCTTCTTCAGGAGCAACGGAGAGAGATGGCCCTGGACTGCAGTTTGTAAGCAATAAGCAGGTTTTAGACTTTATTTCTCCCTAACTGATTTTGGTCTTTAGAGGTATTTTGCTCTGGGATTTCCTCTCCCCGGACTTACACCAGCTGGCTATCCTACAATTCAACTCAATTTTGACACTATCTACCCAGAGATAGCATCTGATCCCACAGGTTAAGGGCTCAGTCCCACAAGACTGTCCCCACTTCAGATCCCAATCGCAAGTCCAGGTTGTCTCCTGTGCTTCTGACCAACTGGCTATAAATCAGTTTCCCACGACCCCCTCCGACCCCCTCTGTGGGTTCGATTAATTCGCTAGAGCAGCGACAGAAAACCATTTTACTCAATAGATTACTGGCTTATTACAGAGGATATTATAGGATACAAATTAATAGCAAGATGAAGAGATACACAGGGTGAGGGCCCAAACAAAGGGCTTCTGTCCCATGGAGTTTGGGGTCTGGCACGGTGGCAAGTGGAACCATTCTGGGTCACCAGCTTAGAAACTCTAGAACCCACCGGGCTTCATTAGAGGCTTGATGATGAAATCCTTGGCCATTGGTGATTGGTACCTCTAGCTCCTCTCCCCTCCTTGGAGATCAGAGGGATGGGACTGAAAGTTCCAGTTCTCCAATCACAGGGTTTTTCTAAGGTGTGGCTCAAAAGTCACATTATTAACATAAAAAAAAAAGACCCTTTATCACTCTCAGTACTTGGGAAATTCCAGAGGTTTCAGGATCTCTGAGCTAGAAATGGAGACTAAGAGCAAATATGTATTTCTCATTATAAATCACAGTATCACAATGAGTCATTATTAGGTGATTCCAAAAGTATATAACTTTTGTATAAGTATATGATTGTATATATTGCATGTAACCTTGTAGAGAGGAAATGTTCTATTTGCCCTCCAGATCCACTCTCCACCCCTTCACCTGCTCTGGGAACTGACCCTTATGGACCAGTGTAATGCCTTTGACTTCCACTTGGGTTTAACCAGTGAAGCTTCCCAGCAGAAATCAGAGGAGGAGAGGACAACGAGCGTGGTGCTCTACTTGCCCAACTTCTCCCAGAAAAACCACCTGGGGCTACCTAGGTCCCTTGACTGAAGGTCTCACAGCTCCTCTTCCTGCAGTCTCCACCTCTCTAAAGAGTCTGCCCCCTCCCTTTATCTTTTCAGGCCTAGGGTGAGACTAGCCTCCATACTGCTATCCCTTGTGGTCCCCTACACACTGCACACACTTGTGCAAATAGAACCTCTAGTAAATCCTCCTTGAATTGTCCTAATTTGAGTGTACCATCTGTTTCCTCATGGGACTTTGACAGATACACCTTGACAGAAGCAATTTACCAAGCTATTATTGGACATAAACAACCAATTATAAATTAGTTCATGAGATTACTTTTCAAGGTATAACTATCTAGGTTGGGCTCAGAGGCAATGGAACATAGGACAAACCAATCTTCATAGAGATAAAACATAAACAACACAACACAAGAGAAAGAGCAAGGGGTTTGAAACCAAGACATCTCAGTTGGAGTTCCAGATCAGTAGTTCACAACACCTCTGGTCCTCATTTTTCTCATCTGTAAAATAAATATTTTCAAATAGATCATTGGCATTTCAATACGTATTTCACAAAACCCCACAGTTCCACAGAGGTACCTCAAGGTCCACGAGTCAAAGGGAGAAATAAAATGGGAGAAACCTGTTTCTTTCTTACAGGCAGTCCTCCCGCGTCTCTCCCCACCCCGCTGCAGAAGAGGAGAGGGCTCCACCCAACGAGATAAGCCCTTCCTTGCTCGTGTTAATTATCTATTGACAAGGAGATGGACTACTGCTCTCTACCCCTTGGAAACACCTATGGATATGGAGATGCACTAAAGCCAGGTGAGAGATTATGGAAATATCGCAATTTTACCCACGCCAGGGCAGCTCTGTTGTCTGCTTTGTATGGAACAAGATAACCATGTATGTGACTGAGGGGTACAGATTAAGGACAGGATACGTTGTTTTGGACATTTCTGAGGTCCTGGATGTGAGACTTGGTATTGCAGCCGCCAGTTCTCTGGTGGGGGAGGTGCTGTGGGCTGTGTAGTATGTGTTAAAGGGCAGCATGGCGTCTCTGGCTTTTTGGCTTCAACCATGATGGGGAAGAACATTCTCCCTCCCTCTTCTAGGCCTCATTGCGGGTAGTTGTGGTGGGGAACAAGCCTGGGCAATGCTGGCAGCAATGGAAATGAATCCAAATCTGAGTCCCCACACTCCCAGCTGAGACTAGTAAGCAAACCAAGAGGACTGGGACATAGCTGAGTCTACCCTCTCGGGTTCTTGGATTTATTACAGAGAGAAATTCTGGGAAGGAAACAAAAAGACATGCTCCTGGGATTGGTGTGTGTGTGTATGTGTGTGTACGCATACACACACTGGTGTGTCAGAGTTAACTTCAATGTTAAAAGGAATGTGATTGTATTTTGGACCCCCAGCTGGTTCTAAGTGATGCATATTCATGACATATAGACAGACAGTGTGTGGCATGTAATAGGTGCTCAAAACTGTGGAATAAATTAATACATGGATGAATGAAAAGTGGATGAATTCTGGGTACCACTGCATTAGAAGATAAGGATTCTGCTCATAAACACGTGTATGAAAAACAGTGAGTTTTCACATTAGAGTTCGGTTAGCTGTGATGGCCAATGAGTATGGTAATGCCCATTCTTGCTGGATCCTTGCAGGCCCCCCAAGGGTTATCAAGAAGGGCTACTGGCCACCAGCAAGAGGAGAAGCAGAGAAAAAGAATAGAAAATACAAATTTCAATGATGCACATTTTTCTCTCTTTGTCTCTGGCATTTTCTTTCCTTTATGGTTCAACAAGATCAAATAAATTTTTTAATGATTTAAAGGTGCAAAACAAAGCCACTAGATTTTTTTCAACTTTTTGCTTTGAAATAATTACAAATTCACAGGAAGTTGAAAAACTGGTACAGACAGACAAGTGTACACTCGCAACTGTATCTTCCAACAAATTATATTTTTTAAATGTAAAATCCAGCTAAATGTTTTTGAGCTACTTTATTCCACTTAATTATTCTGAAACACTGATTAATTTAGAGTTTAGGATCCAACAGAAACAATTGTTCACATTTAAAATGGTATCTCAGACGTATTTCCAATTAAGGAATCAAATTGGCACAAAAAACAAAATCACTGTTCTCTTTCAAGCGAAAGCCTTTAGTAAAATGTCACTTAATCGGTAAGTTACAGAGATAAAGGGTTATCTTTAGGGTGTTTCAAAAATGTGAGTCCTCTGTGAAACCGTTAGCTCCTGGCTTTCTGGGAAAGTAGCCAGCAGAGGGCACTGTAAGCTTCAGAGACCGCAGAACACGCTAGTGGATCCCTCCAGAACCCTTAGTCTTTTACTTCTTGCAAGATACTTTCAGCTGGTGTTATGAGCTCGTCTTGAATGACTACAGAGTAGTTTTCTTGGTGACAAAAATAAAAACTTCGGAACTCTCAAATAAGCATGAATGCTTTAAAAATAATGCAATATTCTTGCATCATCTTTTCCCAATCATTCATTTTTTTCTTTGAATCAGTCACTTTTATGACACAGGATTCCAGGAGGTAACACGCCCATGACTATCAGGAGTTCTTAATCCTGAACACTCTTGCCTGAATCCACATACATTGCCTAAGGCCAAATGCAATGTGAATCTACTTCTACATCAGCCTTTAATTAACTTGTAAAACACTGATATACTCTTGGCAAGAGAGCCAGGTATGCTCTTTTTCACCTTTTATGAACAGTGTACAAAATAGGATTATAATTTTCCCCCTAAACATGGGACATAACTAGAATGTCACCAGAAATAAACCAATGTGTGCTTTAGATGCAGCACAGCTCCTCTGGAAGAGGGAGGAAAACTAATATTTGCCAAAGACCTAACATCTGCCAGGCACTTGCCAGGTGTTTCACACACGTGATCTTGTTTCATGCTCCTGTTGTCATGCTTCCTTTATGGCTAGGGGGGAATAAAAGTTGCCCAAGGACATGCAGCTAGCTAGTGGCAGGGGTAGAAACAAGCCCAGATATTTCTGGCCCTCTGTACCCTTTCCTCAGGGAAGCTAACCTGATCAGTATTCAGTCACCCTGGCACTATTTTCCCTACATTTTCTGGGACTGTGCTTCACAATGAGGTTCATTTTCAGCGATTCCTGATTGCATTTTGTAATTTGCCTGTTGTTTGCAATATGCCATCTGTTGCTATGAAATTGCTGAAGTCAGGATAATAGAGAATTAAAAAAAGAAAAAAGAAACTTTTTTTTAGGGGCTGAATGGTGGGAGAGGAGGGCTGGGCAAGGGCTGTGAAAGGAGACTGTTGTTTTTCACAGTCTCATATAGTCATATAGTCACATTTGGAAGTATATACTTCTATAATGTTTGAATATTTTATGATTAGAACATATTTATGAGTTTTCTTAACAGAGGAGGAAAAAAGAAACTCTCCAGGAAAATATGAAAAAGCAATGTAGAAAGAGCCATGATGCAGTATATAATCTATTTTATGATATATTTATAGTAATTTGAACCTAAAGACCTCTTTTGCGAGGGAAAAAAGAGGACCAAGGTTTCATTATGTGGCTATTTTCTTCTCTTCATCCCTCAAGCCCTACACACAGAAACACAAACAAAAGCTTCTTATTGTTTTGCCTGATGGAACAAGGACTGAGTGAATAAATCATCCAGTCACCAAAACTTCATTCCCAGTCACTTGACACCATTTAGAGAACACTATGTTGGAAATGTGCAGCTGTTCCAATACCCACAAGCACCACCCCTAAGATTTGAGGTTGAGGTATAGGAAGGAAGTAGTCAATACTACAGTTTCTAAATAAACTATGAATGTTTCATTTCAAAGTTGTACCATTTGAGGGTGAAAAGGGTAAAGCTATGCTCACCCTTTCTTCTCCTAGCACAGACTATTTTCAAAATAACTTGAAGGAAATAATTTGCAAGCTAGAGTCTGTTACAGTCATTCGCAGTTCTGTAAACAGCTCTGAAGTAAGGTTTTACAAGTACACTAAAGTACTATGGGGTTAACTTTTAGACATGAAAAGAGTCTAGTAATCTCCCTCTGATGACTCAGTATATGCTGAGCTTTCCACAGAGAAGCAGGACGATGGAACAGGGTCACGACACTTCCCCTCCTCTTTTACTCTCACTGATTTGAGACCTTATTAAAATGGGTGCATTGGGAAAGCACTATCCATTCTCGTTATTCTGGCACCAATTCCCTTGTTGTGTGGCAAGAGCACCTCAAGCGTCTTTTCAGCCTTCAGTAGCGGGTACCCTACGTTCCTTTGCTTCCACCCCCAGGTAATCAGGAAGCTTACGATTCATCAGTGCCTCCTGTGTAGAGCAAATTTTGTGCATGTATACCAACACATGGTATTACATGCACACACACATGTGTTTATTGCATATACATGTGCGTACACACATATATGTATGTGTATCTCAATACACACATATGTATATGTACACACCCACATGCATGTGTATATATTCATATCTTGTCTGTAGAAACCGAGGGCCTATATAGCAGATTTTCCTTTTGCCTGCCTTTCTGATTTTCTCTCTGATCCTTTAAAAAAAATCACCGAATTACTGGCTGATAGGCCTGTTCTTCATAAACTTTTAAATGTAATCATACATATAAGACCCGGTTAACAAGTTGAATGGATTTGCTGCAGTCATTGTGACTATTTTATGTTCACCTGTTTGATATTTTTACTTCATTCTCTTGGTTCTTAAGATTTCTTGGAAAATATACTCTTTAAGGAGATTCTTAATTCATCAATTTAGGTTACCTGTTGTTTTTTATAGTATGGAAATTTATTATTCTGCATAACAAAAGTCCAAAGGTAGGGTAGTTTTGGATTTGGTTGATTCGGCGGCTCAGTGTTGTCAAGGACACAGATTCTTTCCACTCATTCCCTGGCTATCCTAGTGGAATTGGCTTTTGTCCCCCAGCTTGTCCCTTTGTGGTCTCCTCGCCAGCTTCTCTTTCTGATGATTATTCTTGGATTCTTTCTCCAATTTCCTTACCTAAAGGAGTTTTGCCTCAAGAGACCTAGGGTCTTGAGCTTTACACCTCTAGCCTGGTTCCTACTCGGCTGCTCCAGAAGGTTACCTGATCTGACTCCAGCTGGCATAGCTCAGGGTCCCAGGGCCCCTCTCCTGGCCTGGTCTTGAGAATTAATTTGCACCTTAAATTAAAAACCATAAGCAGCTCAGGGGTGGAGTCCATTGTTTCTTCCTCATTATCTGTGTACCCACTCCTTCCTTGGCCCCTGGGTCTGGGTCTCCTGCTACTTCTCCTGTGGCCTGGAAGTCTCCCAAGGTTCAGACTGGCCCGCCTCACAGAATTGTCCCTCCTCTGGGAAAGTAACCCCTTCTGGGGCTTCCCTTCTCATTTCTATGTAAGTGGCTTTCCTTACCTCACCTAGGGAAAGATTCAACTCCAAGCACGCCTACTGGTCTTGTCACCTGGATGTTCTGTCATTACTTTGACTTGAATGTGTCCCAAGATGAATCCCCTGTTCCTACCCCATTCTTTCCCTGCCTACACCTGCCATTGTGTAGATGCTGTTAATATCTACGATTCTATATAAATATGGCTTAAAGCTAAGAATAGAAAAACAGTGGGATTATTTTCAGCACAAGCCACCTTTTTAGAAAACACATGAAACAAAAATGAAGATGAAAAATTGCTGGGGCTTGCATTTTGTAATGGGACACACTTATGTAAATAAATAAAGAAATAGGAAAACAACAGCTCTAGCCCCAAAGGGGGAAGGGTTGAACTTCAGAGTGACTGTATGAGATGTAACAGTTAAATACAATGTGTAATTTTCCCCTTTTTTCTTATTGAAGTCTAGATTTAAGAAAAAAAACCTACAAAGGATATTATTGGGACAATTGGGAAATTTGAAAATGGACTGTGTATTAGATAATACTAGGGCATTATGTTAAGTTTCCTGAGTAAGATACTCCTTCTATGGATATGTAGGAGGAATGTCCTTGTTCTTAGGAAATACATGCTGAAGTATTTTGGGATTAAGTGTCACAGTGTCTATAATTACATCTTAAATCGTTCAGCAAAAAACAAAAAAATTAAAAAGCAGAGAGAAAGCAAGTGCAGTGAAATCCTACTGATAAATCTAAGTGAACAGCATATGGTGTTTATCATACTTTGCAACTTTTCTATATGTTTCTAATTTTCCAAAATAAAAAACTGGGGAAAGCTGTAACAGGTAGAGAAAATCACACTTCTCTGAGTCAAGGACTTTGCATGTAAGTGTGTGTGTTTGTATGAGATAACATGCTTTAAGTTTATATTTAGAAATTTCAGAGGTATAATCATTCAAGAAAGCAGATGTGATCATTGTCTATTTAAAAATCACTAACAGTTTGAACTGTTCTAATGGGTGGAAGGGCTGCTTAAGAATGCAGCGGTTGCTTCAGGCTCCTCTTGCAAGGCCCCACTGCCTGGCAGAAAGCCCTGGCAGCAGCTGGTCATGTGCCCCGTGAAGGAATTGGGCTGCGTGTCTCATCGCAGTAGCTCTGCTCAGAAACAGGCCCAGTGCGCTTGGTTCTGTCCCATGACCTGGGTCACCATGAGAGGGGGGAAGTAACACATTGACCCAGCTGGTTGTCAGGCTGTGTTCTGGGCTTTCACATACATCATCTCCTTCATCTGCACAGCCTTCTGGCGAGGTAGGAATTATCATTCCCAGCCATAAATGAGAAAACAAAGCTCATGAGTGATTAGGTTTTAACCCAAGTCATAAAATTAGATGAGTGGTAGAGCTGAGTTTTGAACCAGATCTTTTCATCAGAGAAAACCTAACAGCTGTTGCAAAGTTCGTGTTCCTGGCTCTACACTGCTCTAACTAGAACATCATGCACAAGTCCCGGACAGCTTACAAATTAGCAACCTGGTTGCGGAGCCAGTTTGCCAGTTTGCCATGGAGGAGCTGAGGTAGTGTAAGTCTGCGCCCACTGAACAGAGGGTTACCTGGTTCCAGACCTGCCACTGTGTTGCTGACAAAGTCAAGGCACAGAGTTGAGCTGAATTATTTCCCACTAGCAATCATGGTATTCATAGCTCTGAGGGGCTTTGCTGCAGCAGTGCGCTTCAGTATACGGATCCGTTCAAAACTGGCTTTCTTACCTCTCTTTAAGCTGGCAGTATTGGGGTTCTGGTTTTGCTTTTTAGAAAGTGACTCAGGAATTAATTTCCTGAATTTCAAAGATCTTGCTTCCTCTAGCTGATCCTCCAGATCCAACAGTCCTTCACTTTTTCCACATTCTGGGTATTACTTTTAACTAAACTGTTTTTGAGTGAGTGAATGAATGAATGAATGAACGAATGAACAACTACATGCAAGCCATACACCTCAATAGTCACTGGCTCTAATGTGGCAATAGATCTTCCTCCACAGTGTGTAGTTCATGCTAAGGACCAGATGGAGAATAAGATTTGTAACTGAACAGTTATCGTCCTCCTCATCCTAGAATTGGGCAAGAAGCCATAATTACCCTTATTGATTCAGTTATAAATTCAACTACTTATTTCCCCCCTCAAAAAAGCCCCTGAAATCTCCCATTAATCACCTTCCTGTCTACCCCACTCTCAAAACTATTCATACCTTCACAGCTGGGATTTCCCTGCTTCTTCCTTAACCCTGATTAACAATGCCAGATTAAGGCTAACCATCTAGTATAGGATGTGCTTGCACTGTGTAAGTGGCATGAACTCTGAAAGGCCTTTCAGCTGCCATAGGAAACCAGTCTGGTTGAATACTTAAATACAGAAGTCTAGCCTGCTATGCCCGACCAGACCTGACTTTTACACCTCCCTCAAGGAAAATTACTTGCCTGGAACTCAGTGATGCGTCTGGCACATAGTAAGCATTCAGTAAATGTCTTCTGCATGAATGACTGAAACTGTCCACATTTCTTTGGCTTCTATTCACATTGTCCGCATTTTATATTGGAATTTTCATTTTCCCAGAGGATTTGAGTTCCATTTTGTAGGTTAGGGGCAGTGCTTTAGATGAAAAAATAAGAGGGATGTTTGAAAATCAACCCAAACAGATAAACAGGACAGTGAAGAGACTTATGAAAAACCAGAGTTCTTTGATGCTAAACTATTATTTTGGGGTTTGAGCTTTGTGCAGGTTACTTCAGTTCTCTGTATCCTGTGGCCATGGTATGGTCCCAAAGCTGCCTAGCTTTTTGTTAACATATGTCCTTGAAGAGGGAAGGGAAGTTATAAGAGGCAAAGCCACTACCAATGTTTTTTTTGGCATCATTAATCTACAATTACATATGCAATATTATGGTTATTAAACTACCCACTTCATCAGGTCCCCCCCACCAACCCCTTACAGTCAGTGTCCATAAGCGTGCCACTACCAATTTTGAGGGAAAAAAACAAACAAACCTCAGAGCACAGGTCCTACTAAGCAGAAGTCAATGAAGTCATCTTTTAAAACAGGACAACAATTTAATGCACTCAAACACCAAGAAGATAATAAGCGTCCCTGATGATTCCACCAAGAAGATAATGAGCCTCCCTGATAATTCCCTGAGTACAGGCAAAATAAGTATCCAGAGATCAAATGAGGGAGGATATTCTACTGTAAAATCTGGTAACACAGGCCTGGTTAGATCGCCCACAGTGCACACGGAAGTTCATTCATTTGTTCCATCACCTTTTAATTTAAATGTTTTCTATGTACCAGGAACTATTTAAGGCACTGGAGATTCAAATTAGGGGCTGAAAAGAAAGTGAAGCATGAAGAACATTAGGAGGTATTCAGAGGAAATAATAAGGGTAAGGAACCTTCTCTTAACCCTTTAAGGCTCCATAGGGTACAGGCTCTTCTCTCTCTTCCTTGACAGGTAAAGCTTCTTGAAAGAATAGTCTCTATCTCTCCTACTGTATAGAATTAAGAATAAGCATATAGAAACTTTTACAGCAATTTGACACGGCCACAACATCCAAGCCTGTCATTAGGGGACTTGTCTTGTTGATCAGAGTATAGGCCAGTGTGGTTGTCACCCAACTCTCAGGGTATCTTACACTTAACGTGAGAGGCATACGAGTCCCGCATAGCAGGACTGTTGCCAGCCCATACGGATTGTAAAGTACAGATTCTGTGCTTCACAGATGTTTGGAAAGCACTGGTCTGTACAGCACTGTCTCAGCTTCCTCTCTTGTTCAGCCTTTAAGCCATTTCAATCTGGCCTCTGACCCTCCAACTCTGCTGAAAATGCTACCGGAAAGGTCACTGACCTCCTGATGACCAAGTTCAGTGGATTCATTTTTGTCATTATACACGACATTTCTGCAGCATTTGACATCCTCTGCTTCTGTAACATTCCCGAAGCTGTGTTCTCCTACTTCTCCGACCACTCCTTCTTGTCTTCTTTCCAGGCACCTCTTCTGCCCACTCCCTGGCCTGCTTCTCTTCTCCTGCTACACTCACACAGATTATCGCTGGGCAATCTTATCGATGTTCCATGGCTTCGATATATTTGTTGAATTCTAAATCTAAATGGATTCTAAATCCAAATCTAAATTCCAAATGTTGACTTTTAAATCCAGAGATTTAAAAGATTTTCCAGGGTTATAAATTTGGTGGCATGCTAAAGTACTTACAATATTTACAAAAGAAATCAGTTTTAAGTTAAAAAAGCAAGACAGAGAATCGTTTTTATATAAATAAATTTAAAATTATTTTAGAAATTATACATTTATCCCCAGAAACAACTTTTTATTTCAAGTGAAATTTTTTTGTGGAATTTCAACATATAGAACAAAATAAAAGCAGTTTCTTGAAATGGATGTAAGCCCTATCCATTCAGTCGTGTACTTGCTGGGACTTCTCAGGTAATTGCTGAGCCACAGGGCTTTTTAACCTGAGGTCTTTGGACCTCCAAGGGATCCATGGGAAGAATTCAGAGGACCCATGAAAAATTACACCTTTATTTTGACTAACCACTACTTGAAATCTACCAGATCTTTCGATTTTGAATTTAGGCCATAAACCACTGTAGTGTCAGCAGTATCTGTGCGTTGTTACTAATAGCGATCACAGACACGTTCAAGTCATGTGATATTACTGCAGATATCTCAAAGTGTTGCCTACATTCATCACTATATATTATGGCAGTTATTACACTGCCACTAGATATTATGTATTAATAAAGAGGCATACATAATAAAATACCAGTTTTGATATACAATATGCATATTATTAATTTTAAAACTTCTTAGAAAGATTTCATTGGCTTTACCACACTGCCAAAGGGTTTGATGACAAAAGAAAAGGTTAAGACCTGTGGAAACTCAGGGCTCCCTGACAATTACCCCCTAGAACCTAGAACTCCCAGAGTAAGGTCACTACTTGGGCCCTAATCCTTCAAAATGGTTCAGTGGAAGTGGTGATAAAAACGTTCTTCTGTTCTTGATGTTAAGAAGATATTCTCAGGGAAGAAAGAGCCTATTGGAACCTCATTTCAAATATCAATTCTGTATTTGAAAATAAACTGTCTTAATTAAAGAAGAAACATTTATTTTCTTTAAGTGCTATTTAAAACTCACTTCTAGGAAATCTTTTCTCTGACCCCTCTTTTTCCCCTGTATTCTCTCAAAGCTTATTCAATTGCTTTTCACTGAATACTTATTAGTTCACAGGTCTATTTTGTGTCTCCCACTGGATAATAAAAGTGCCCTTGAGAAGTTTATTTCTCAGGATGCCCAGAATAGTGTTCTACAGATAGACACTCAATAAATGCATCTTGATGGGTGTAAGGCCTTTCAGAAAAGTGAGGTTGTCTACCATAAAAGTATTAAAAACCAATATGGTGATTTTTTAAATTAAGGTTATCATTGATATACACTCTTATGAAGGTGTCACATGAAAAACAATGTAGTTACTACATTCACCCATATTATCAAGTCCCCTCCATAACCCATTGCAGTCACTGTCCATCAGTGTAGTAAGATGTCACAGAGTCACTACTTGTCTTCTCTGTGCTACAGTCTTCCCCGTGACCCCCCCACACCATGTGTACCAATCATAATACCCCTCAATCCCCTTCTCCCTCCTTTCCCACCCATCCTCTCTCACCCCTCCCCTTTGGTAACCGCTTGTCCCTTCTTGGAGTCTGTGAGTCTGCTGCTGTTTTGTTCTTTCAGTTTTACTTCATTGTTATACTCCACAAATGAGGGAAATCATTTGGTACTTGTCTTTCTCTGTGGTGAAGTAATTTTATTACAAAAAGGTGAACAATAAATTGTAAAAAAAAAAAAAAGGTGAACAAAGAAGACTCTTTGATTCTGGATAATACTTGTGAAGGAAATTAAGACATGTTTACAAATGTTTTTTATTTACTAGTAAGGATTAAAAATCTTCTTTAATGGAAAGCGATTTTTCAGATGACCTGAGAACTCCATTTTCTATCAACAGCAGAATGGGCCAGGTTGTGTCTAATGAGCAGATTATGTGATGAAGAACATTGTTAAATTCTAAAATCTTTGATTCAAGAATTCAGCCACGGCTTGCTTATATGTGGACACACAAGAGTTTTACAATAAAAGCTCAAGCATAGAATAATAAGAAAATACAACTGTGATTTTAAGAACTGCAGAAATATTACATTTCAAAGACGGTATAGCTATGAAATTTTCTTACCTATTGAAACCATGTTATATGAAAAAAAATTACTCAAGTATCAGGCTTGTAAATCTAAATTCAAATAGCAGACCTATGACTGTTTAGCCCACGATTTATTTCAAAATGTTATCTTCATTAAATATATGTTTAGTGTTTTTCTTTCCACACTTACAAATTTCCTGTTAAGTCTCTTCTGAGCCAATCTGATGCTTAGATAACCTTAAATGTCAACAAATATTAAAAATATTGCTAACATTTTCCAAATAAGGTTAAAGCCTTGCACTCTTCCATTAATTATGAAATTAATCAAGTCCTATCAATTTTCCTACATACCTCTCATATATGCCCACCCCAAATGCACCTGTCATTGCTTTAATTCAGGCTTCCTAACTGCCTCCAATATCTTCATTCTCCCACACATCCGTGACACGGTCATAAAATGACCAGATTTGTTTCAGAAAGATCATGCCACTCTGCCTAAAGCCCTGTACCAGCTCCTCACCCTGCAGGTTCCTGTGGATTAACATAGCACCCATTGCCTCGATGATCTGGCTCCTATGCGCCTCTTCTGCACTTCTCTCATCACAGGGCTGCACACTAGTTGGCAATAAAGAACTATTTGCAGGGCCTGCACAGTTTTCTCCAGGACTACCCTTTCATAGAGCTCTGGTGAACTCTATCATCCTCCACAGCCCAGCTCAAACATTACTTCTAAAAGACCTTCTCAAAGCCCATCCAACTCCAAAGTTAATGACTCCCTTTCCTAAATCTTGTAACTTATCACTGTACTTATCACATTGTATTATAATTATTTGTTTATATGCTTGCCTTTACCGTTAGAGACCGCGAAAGGTGCTGAATTGAATTTAATCTAATGATCTGAGTAATTGGGAACAGAGATGGGATGTTTCCACAGTGATTCACAGTGGCTGGGATGATCGTGTTTCTCCACAGCAAACATAAATTTTGTTTCTTTAATCACAGCGATTACTAGGCCCTCTTGGAATAGTACACAAAACACAAACAAATATGGATTAGTGTTTCTGGCTTAGTGAAAAATAAACACATTATGTTTTATCTTAAATTTTTTAGCCGGGGACTGAGTAGATTAAAGGACGGTTTATTTATACTGTGTACCAGGAATAGCATCTATTAAACTTTACCGTACACATACTGAAAAGTAGAGCCCTGATGTATTGGAAACTATCTTGAAAATCAATTCCTTTGGGAAACAGTAAACATTATGCAAGGTGTGCCTATTATCAAATCCCAATGGAATAAAAGTAGATGGCATGAGCAATACAGGGAAATTTTGTGGCTTCAAATATTTCTGGTAGACAGCACCAAGTATGCAACATTCTGGTAGGTGTGTTACATAGTTTTCAAGACTCAAATCTGTTCCTCTGTAACCAGAGCCACAACGAAGTTCTCTTTCTGGGATGAAAGATACTAAGGAATTTGCATATACAATATTTAAGGATAAAGTCTCTCCTCTTACCAGCATATACAAATAACTTGAAACTAGTTTTAACTACAGGACTCTCCCCATTATTCATAATAGTTTAACATAAGTCATTTGTCTGCAGTGTTTAAAATTAGCTCATGATTTAACTTTACTTGTTCTTTTCTGTATTTTGCAGAGGTTCCACACTGAATATGTTATTTTTGGAATAAAAATATGATTACTTTAAAGAGTTATCCAGAAGAATATTAACCATATTAGCTTAGCCCATCTTTTAGGGTTTTTCAGAGAATGTCATTAGATTTTGTTTCACTGAAGGCTCACTTTCTAGAATTCTATTCATTTATTTTACACACTGCCAACAGAAAATTTGAATGACACAAAATATCCAGTTCAGAGAAGGAAACTTTTTTGATGTAGTGGCAATGACATTCCAATTAATCCCAAAACTTCTTTCTATAGCCATGACACGAGATAGCCAATTCATTCACCTCATATTTCTTAAGAGCTGCCACACACTAGGATAAGAATAGAGTATTCTTCTTTAGCAAGTAAATAAAAACAAAACCAAAATAAGGAAGTATGAATTTCATGAGTGTAATTCTAGCTCAGCAGTTATCCAAAGTATGTATACATTACTCACTCTGTAATAGATTAAGTTGTATATCAACATTTTTATTTCTCTTGATTTTTAAAGATCAGTTAAGCCTAAAAAAGCCCAGATTTAAAATCTATTCAAAATTAGGAAAATGGGTAATGCCAGTTTTGTTAGCTTCTCATTCCCTTCCTCTTCATATAAACTTTTTGAAACTATATAAAATGTCTACACATTCCTTCATAACACAATTATCAATAAGCAGTAATGAGTAAAGCCAATCTCACTTTTCTCTCAATCTTTAATCCACAGCTATTTTATACACAAAAGGTTTAAACGTTAACTTAATCCCCACATAAAATTCTTTACAACTTACGAAGTCAGCTCTTTCAGGTCTCATTTCTTTTGCGGTATAGCAAAGTTTCATGGTGTCTAAAACAAAATACTCTCTGTTTTTACTTTTTATAAGACTGTGTCCAACTATTCTAGTTTGGGAACTGTCTTTCTTTTTATCTGGTAATTTATAGCTAATCAAAACAAAAAAAGCCCCATCAACTCACAGGAACACATAGAAGGTTTTGGGTCATATGCCCAGGAATATTCTGATTCACTCAGTAACTATCAACTTCCCAAAGGAAATATTTGAAATTCCATTAACAAGAACATGCAAAAAAGAGAAAAAGTGCCACAAGAAAATAGTATAACATTAATGTGCTTTTTCTTTTCTGTGAGAAACTATACCTTTGAAATATCTATTCCAAATTTTTGTTATGCCAAATAAACTACTAACAGGTTGTATATGAATAATCAACTAGCTGTCAGAAGCCAAGAATGAATGAAAAGTATTTCAATACTATCTAAAGCTACTTCCAAATGAACACATGTCTAGGGTACATGTAAAAAACAAATCTAATAAACTAAAAAAGTCAAGTAGAATTTTATATTTATAAAGGTTACTTTGCTTACCAACTGCTTGTTCTCATGTCCTATTTTGTTTTAAGTCAAAACTTTTATTATTTTTCTCTTTTTAAAACAATACATCTTTGTGTTGTAGAAAATTGAGAAAATATGGGGAAATAAAAAGAACATAACAGACGGCCAACAGGCACATGAAAAGATGCTCCACATCACTAATCATCAGAGAAATGAAAATTAAAACCACAAAGACATATCATCCCACATCAGTTAGGATGGCCAACATCAAAAAGACAAACAACAACAAATGTTGGCGAGGATGTGGAGAAAGGGAAACCCTCCTACACTGCTGGTGGGAATGTAAATAGTTCAACCATTGTGGAAAGCAATATGGAGGTTCCTCAGAAAACTAAAAATAGAAATACCATTTGACCCAGGAATTCCACTCCTAGGAATTTACCCTAAGAATGCAGCAGCCCAGTTTGAAAAAGTCAGATGCACCCCTATGTTTATCGCAGCACTATTTACAATGGCCAAGAAATGGAAGCAACCTAAGTGTCCATCATTAGATGAATGGATAAAGAAGAGGTGGTACATATACACAATGGAATATTATTCAGCCATAAGAAGAAAACAAATCCTACCATTTCCAACAACATGGATGGAGCTAGAGGGTATTATGCTCA
This sequence comes from Phataginus tricuspis, assembly GCA_029783875.1. Classification (NCBI taxonomy): domain Eukaryota; kingdom Metazoa; phylum Chordata; class Mammalia; order Pholidota; family Manidae; genus Phataginus; species Phataginus tricuspis. The sequence goes on along the minus strand of JAQQAC010026072.1, from coordinate 65,621,689 downwards.
GTGAAATAAGCCAAGCTGAAAAAGACAACTATCAAATGACTTCACTCATATGTGGAGTATAAGAACAAAGAAAAAAACTGAAGGAACAAAATAGCAGCAGACTCACAGAACCCAAGAATGGACTAACAGTTAGCAAAGGGAAAGGGACTGGGGAGAATGGGTGGGAAGAGAGGGATAAGGGCAGAAAAGGGGCATTACGATTGCCACATGTAATGCAGCGGCAGGGGACACAGGAAAGGCAGTATTTATAGAGAAGACAAGTAATGATTCTATAGCATCTTACTATGCTGATGGACAGTGACTGTAGTGGGGTATGTGGAGGGACTTGATAATAGGGGGTCTAGTAACCATAATGTTGTTCAAGTGATTGTACATTAATGATACCAAATTAAAAAAAAAAACGTAACAGTTACCACACAGAGAAACATTATGATATACTTCCTTCCTTTCCAATTATATAAATATAATTTCTGAAACAAAACCATGGTTGTGCAATATATATATTATTTGTCTAACAATATATGAAGACATCTTTCTGTGCCATTAAACGTTCTTTTACAAGTGATTTTTAATGGTCTTACAGACTTCTGTCAGGTGGCTGTACCATAATTTATTTAACATATTTCCAATTGTTGCTTATTTAGATTGTTTCTATTTTTTTAATATATTAAAAAAATTTAAAGGTATTATTGATATACACTCTTATGAAGGTTTCACATGAAAAAACAATGTGGTGACTGCTTTTACCCATATTATCAAGTCCACACCCATACCCCAATGCAGTCACTGTCCATCAGTGTAGTAAGATGCCACAGAGTCACTGTTTGCCTTCTCTGTGCTACACTGTTTTCCCCATGATTCCCACACCATGTGTACTAAACATAATACCCCACAATCCCCTTCTCCCACCCTCCTCACCTGCCTTCCCACACCCCTCCCCTTTGGTAACCACTAGTCCCTTCTTGGAGTCTGTGAGTCTGCTGCTATTTTGTTCCTTCAATTTTGCTGCATTGTTATACTCCACAAATGAGGGAAATCATTTGGCACTTGTCTTTCTCACCCTGGCTTATTTCACTGAGCATAATATCCTCCAGCTCCATCCATGTTGTTGCAAATGGTAGGATTTGTTTCTTTCTTATGGCTGAATAGTATTCCATTGTGTATATGTACCACCTCTTCTTTATCCATTCATCTACTGATGGACACTTAGGTTGATTCCATATCTTGGCTATTGCAAATAGTGCTGCGATAAACATAGGGGTGCCTATGTCTTTTTGAATCTGAGAAGTTGTATTTTTTGGGTAAATTCCAAGGAGTGGGATTCCTGGGTCAAATGGTATTTCTATTTTTAGTTTTTTGAGGAACCTCCATATTGCTGTCCACAATGGTTGAATTATTTACATTCCCACCAGCAGTGTAGGAGAGTTCCCCTTTCTCCACATTCTCACCAGCATTTGTTGTTCTTATGTGCTCATGTCCTATTACTGTTTCAGTAATTTGAAAAAGATCAAGAACAAACTTTCTTTTAATAGTGGGGATTCCTTCGTGTGCCTTTAATGATACAGGTACAAAGCAAGTATGATTTCTTTATAATATAATTTAGACATCTCACTGGGATACAGTAATGCTTCTACAGCTCAGCTAGCTTATATACCTTGCTTTAAAAAAGGTGAAAACAATACCTGGGAAGAACACCAAAGTTCTTTAAACAGCTAAAGGTGTTAGGTGGTTCATGTGCTCAAGTGTTTTCACCTCAAGCCCTTGCTCTCAATCTATTTTCTTATACACAATTTTAACAAACTTGGATATCTAAATCCATGAGATTAAAAAGCAAGAATTAAGAGAAGCTGCTGCAGTTAAAGCATGCTGATAGCAAAATGCAGTATCTGAGTTTATAAGTATGAAAATCAAAAGGAAAGCTACTGAAAAAGAAAAAAGCATGAAGAGCCAAAGTTGATCCTCTGACGTTAATTACTTAAGAGCCATCATATACTTTAGGAGACTCTCAAGTGGGCATCTGGTACATTATAATTGAAATTAATGACGACCTTGGGTCTTCAATAGTCCTTCTACTTAAATAATACATTTTGATATCCACACATCAGCCTACTTCTTGATAGGGTGACCACATCTGGTTTGCTTAGAATTGTCCCAGCTTAAGCTCCTTTTCCTGGCATAATTATCAAAAGCTCTCCCTTTCACTCTCAGAGTGTCTTGGGTTTGGACTGTAAATTTTAGGGACTACTGAGTGCCTTCTGTGTCAGGACCTATTCCAACTGCATTCATTTATCTCCACAATCTTATAAAAGGGGGTACAATTATTATCCCCTCCTCATAGAACTAAGTCTTTGAGAGGTTAAGTTATTTTCCTAAGATCATTAGTAAGTGTTAAAGGCCTATATATGAACAACCCAGGCACTCTGATACCAAAATTCTAGTGCTTAACCACTGTAATACACAGTACTCTCTCTACTTAGAAAGATGGGTAGAGCAACAGGGGGAAGGAGACATCCAGGTTTTTGGAAAAAGAGTAAGAGGTATCAGCTTTCTGGAAAATGTGTCTATACAAGCCTTATGGTTTCCACAATCCTGTAAGTTTACAATCCTGAAACATCTAAGAAAAATCTTTGAAGTATAAAACTATTTCAATTTTGATGAGCATGGGCTTTCTTAGAAAACAAAAGTTTCAAGATGTTTCAAATATTAAAATGCTACTTTAAAAACATACTCAATAATTAGGTACACCCTGCTCAAAATATTAATTATTCCATCTTTTTTAATTCTATCTTACTAATTTAAGAAAATTAGTAACTCACTATATGTTACAATATAAATGCAGAGTGAAAAATATACTGGACTTGAATCAGCTTTGCTACTCAACAGCTAGGATATCCCTTAACTTCTCCAAACTTCCAATTTCTTTATGGGTAGCAGAGAAATATGGTTAGCTGGTTAAAAGGATTTAGGGAGATCAGATGGATTTCAAGTGCCTTGAGAATATATTATAAAGGACCATACAAATTTGGGGTATTAATAGTAAAGTCAAATTTTTAACAACTTGGATCATAAATTTATGACAAGCATTCCAAAACAGTAATAAGTCTCAACTTTATTTTCCCTTTACTTCAAAATTATTTTGGGGAAAAAAATAGCACCTAATTGGTCAAATGTGAAAAAGAAAACTGCACTGAAAAGATTAAGAGCAGAAACATATATTAGAGGCTAACTCTGTACTTCATTCTGAAAAACAGATGCTATGTATCAGCTCATTAGTCCTTAAACTGTGAGATTAAGTAGAAAATACAGCTGACCCTTGAACAACATAGGGACTAGGGGTGTTGATTCCCCTCACTTCTACAGTAAAAAAAATCTCAATATAGCTTTTTGACTCCCTCAAACTTAATAGGCAGCTGTTGACTGGGAGGCCTTACCGATAACATCAACAGTTGATTAACACATTTTGTACGTTAAATGTTACGTATTCTTACAATAAAGTCAGCTAGAGAAAAATGTTTTTCAGATTGTCACAAATCTCCAAAAACTTTTCCAATATATTTATTGAAAAAAATCCATGTGTAAGTGGACCTAGCAGTTCAAACCCATGTTGCTTAAGGGTCAACTGGTAGTTACAAAAGAGGTTCAAAGACGTATAATAACTACACTAACTTAGAATGAATAGTTTGAGAGAATTATATTTATATAGCATTTTCCTGTTTTCCCAAAAGCATTTCAATGTCTGATCCTCAGCAATCAGGCGTGGTAGACAGATATTATCATTCTCATATTATGAATTAAGAAACTGAGAGAGATTAATTTGCCCAACTGCTTTATAGCAAGAAAGTTTTCCAAAGGGGAGATATGACTCCAATTCTACATGGAAAGAAATAAATTTTTTGGATGCTGTAGAGCAAAAGAAAAGCCTCAGACTTCTTTACTGGCCAAGACATAGAACATCTATAAATTCATGTTGTCTGAAAAGTAATATGCATTGAAGCCTGCCTACGTATGTCTGGTAGCTTTCACAGCATAGAAAAAGGTTTGTTTTGACTCTCAAACTATTAAATTTGCAAGCAAAAATAGGACCAGTGAAGTGCAGAACCAGATGACTTTTTCAGAGTGGTGAAACTAACGAAAGGTGTTCCCAATCCCTCTATGATTTATCATTGCTGAGATTATTCCTTAACAGGGAAACACTTTTAAAGTAATTTTTCTCAAATATCATTTGCTAGATTCCATAAATTAACTGCTGTAAAAGATATTTATCAGACCTAGTAAGAGGCTTTCCTTCCAATCTACTAAAAAGGCACACTAAATACACAATGCTGGCCACATTATTCTAGATAATGATGGAAAACAACAGCTGATAGCCAGTTGGGGACGAATGCCAACTGCTCCCATTTGTCTGAGAATATTAAGTTACTCGTTACAACACTGTCTTCAAATACTGATATCCACAAATGATAAAGTATTTAAACCAAATCCTAAAAAACAGACTAAGGATAATGGTGCCTCTCTGATCTGCAATACTGGCTTTAAAAATTTCATTGTTCTGAAGTACATAAGTAAACACGTCTCAACAGCTTTATATATTTTCATATATTTTATTTTTTTAAACACTTAAAATTTTGCAAGCTAGCAGTAAAATACTGCCCTCAATATTTTACTAATTAGCACCGTTTACCTTTTAAAGCTAACTGGAGCATTGTGTCATTGTAAATTGTTGTAAAATAAAATGATCATTTCAAATGCCAAATCAGCCTCAAGTAAGACATGAACCATTAATCTTGTAATTATTTTTGGCTTTACGCACAAAGATGTATTTCAAAGATGAACTTAACAGTATCAGTTCTGTCAATCTAACAAATCAAAGTACCACAGTTTAAAGCAGTATTTAATCACTGAATTACATAAGAGACACATAAGAAAACTGAGAAGTTAACTATAAAAACAAAAGATACTACATAACTTAGGGTCCCTTATTTTTTAGAATGAGGAAAATAAGGAAAAATCTATGGTACAGGTTATCAGTTACACATATGATTTAGTATGTCAGTATTCTCATGCTTTTTTTTTATGATTTGGCCTTACCAAAAAGCCATCAAATGTCCAGGGTAACTCAGAGGGACAGCTGGAAGCCTGAAATAAAACTGTTCAGTGCAAAAAGATCCTAAGCCACTTATATAATTTTAAATGGAAGCTTATACATTTAACTCCTTTGTTTACATCTGAAAAATCAATTGAATATATGAAAAAGTATATAATCATACTTGAATTACTTCTATACATTAAAAAAGGGAATTTTTCATTTCATGTTTTCGAATAAGAGCATTCTTCAGAGATATGGGGTTAAGTTCTAAGCCACATTGAGTGCTTATTAGCCTGCCCGTTTTGCATACCAGTAGAATCAAGTCCAGTTTTGCCATTTGTGGATAACTATGACAAGATACAAAAGCATGTGTTTGCCATAAATAGCTCTGGCTAACAGCAAACTGCTCACACTGAGCAGATCAAATTCTCTATAAGGAGAGCAGTCTGGACTACAGCCAAATCCCACTATTAATGTTTGAGACTGCTTTGTCAATTCTTTTTTTTCCAATATGCAAATTAAGAAAGTAGTAGCTGAGATTAAAACTCCTAAATTTAAGAAGTATTACTAAACTTTTGAAAGACATTTTACAAATTATTTTAATTGTGACAAATTATGCTGCAAGAGCTTCCTGCTTCTACTATTTAATTACTTAGAAATGTAAACGTGAATTAAAAAAGAACCACCCTAATTTATCCAGAGAATAAATCAGGTACTGAAGAGTATTTATGTTAAAGTGCAAAAAAATAATTTCCGATCTCCCTATTAACACAAAGGAAATAAATACAACTTATAAAAGTACCCCTTTATAACATTACTTTATATTAGTTGGCTTTAGAATATTTTTTAAACCAAATAAACTGGAAAGTATCACACATGAATGTTGTACAAAATAACTCTTAAATGACCAGTGCAGAGAACAGCCATTTACCTTAGAAGTTGCTTCACACAGTGTTTTGTAAAATGTCCAAGGAAAACAAGGCAACATTCTATAATATGCCACAATTTTTATTGCAACGTGGCCATTTTTGTGAGGGTGGGGAGTTTGATCTCAAAAACAATGTTCCATTTAAGGCTCTTTTGTACAGAAATTGCCATCATGACTGATATTCAACATATCTTTACTGTTGCAAGACTTAACATGGTAAACATAAAGCTCCTACACTTACTCAGTAGTGTACACTCAATGGAAAACAAAAAGTTTTAATAACAGCTATTTCTTTTAAGAAGATATGCAGGTAACAGGAATGAACACTGAGGTACTAGGATGAGTTGATTTGACAAACACAATTTAATTGGCATTCCTTTTGGGGTGAGAGGATAAACTTATTATAAAAAGTGCTTTCAATGCATAGTGTTGTATCTGTGTTGCCAAGTCACAAAAATAGGCTTGCCAAGGCAGGTGAGGTGTATGAATGCTCTGAGCCTCACAGAACTGCAATCAAGTGCAACTATAAATAATACTGAATAAAGTTTACCATCTGACCAGTGGATAATACTTTCAAGGCATTCAATTATCTTACCCTTTGCAGTATTCTAAGGTATTCACATTGACAATCACATTCATTATAGTGCTTGCTGCAAGGGAGGCAATAACCAGTTGTTTTGGCTAAAATACAATGGGAAGGCATTCCTTGGGTTCTGCATAAAAGTTAATGGTATTAAACGGTCTAATGGCAATTACTGATAGACTGCTTACATGAATGGTATTTCCTTCATTCATTGTTAGAAGGAGCCAGTGGGAAGAGGAGGAAAAAAAAAACTGAAAACCTAACACTATTCCAATTAACTGAGCTGCAGAAATGGAAGCTCTTTAAGATCCAGATGGCACTTGACTGTCAATTTATAAGGGTTTTCCTTCAAGTGAAACTACTACATTGCCTCCCAATTTATCTCCAAGCGTCGAACGGTCCTTTATATCATCCAAGCCATTTACTTGCCACTCATGCTTAATACCTAAAAAAGAAAACAACATCCCATTACTTTACTGTAATTAAGAAAGAGTAATTCCTCTGCGCAAAATATGCAATGTTTGTACCTGTAAATTTCTTTTTAATGGCATCTTTAGAGCTAGCATAAATCATCTTGCTTTTTAAAGGTGCACTTTCAGGAGCCCTACAGAAAAAAAAAAAAAAAAACAACTGATGAGTCCCACTTAAAAGAAAAAGAAAGGTAAAACTGGCTATGTTAATAACAATCCTTGCATTTTAAAAGTACTTTTTTCTTTCGTTTTTACACACCAGAATATAAATACTAGGTCTTCCTTCTTAGACTCTTTTGTTTCGTATGTGGCATCGTACAAAGCATATCGGCAATCATTCAGAGGTAGCAACTTCACAAAAGATGTGTAGGGGTCCTCTACAGTATCACCAATATCACCCACCAAGATCTGCTTTGCTTCCTCTACAATTATTTGTCTTTTGTCATCGCTTAAACAGAAGAGAACTGCTTTCTTCCTTTTTTTGATCTCCTCTTGTGTAGATGATTTCCTTACTTTCATATCATTAAAAACTTTGATAACTTCATCATTCACTGTAACTCCAGAAGCCTGAAAATAGAAAATATGAACAGTAATTCAGAACAAGTATTTTGGTTCTAACCAAAATTACTGTTTGCCTAGAGAGGAGTCCCTTTAGTTTGGACACCAAAAATTGCATCCTACCAGTCAAGTATGCCAATCAGATCTGTCACATTTTAAGTATCACACATGACACACTGATTCTAAGTCATCCCGCCCCATTCACCCTTTTTAAAGAAGTTTGGAGGTTGAAGTAAATGAAAGGCAGAGAGAAAGGGACAAATACAAGCTGTCCCATCCCTGAAATGTTTCCTATTTCACTGAGTGATGTCAGAGCTTCAGAACATACCTTCTGTATTGTGTCAACACTGCAGGCCTTAAAAAAACACTTTGGGATTTCAGTTAATGCTTCTACTATTTTTTTCTTTAAAGTCATCCTAGCCAGTGCCGTTTCCTCATAAGGAAAGGGAATCAAGTGTGAACGCCAAGCCGCCCACAGCTACAGCATAACTGCCGCACAGCTCAAATGGAGACACTTCGAAACGAACGCATTTAGTGTAAAAGCTTTCTACGGCGAGAAAGCATTTTTAAAAGCGTTTTCCCACCTCCTCAATCTCCCCCTAGGGGGTTGACTACAGGCCATCAAGACCCTCCCCGAACGCCTTCAGCAACGGCCCGGGAGCACATACCAATTTTAGAGCGCGCGTGTGAAGTAAAATTAGGAAGCTAAGCGCACAGCGGCGGGCGCGGAGGGGGGCGGCCGACCCTCCCGCGGCCCCTCTGGACGCCGCCCGCTCGGCTTGGGTCCCGACCCCCGGCCCGCGCCCAAGCCCTCCCCGCCCCCAGGAATCCGAGGAGCGGCGGGGCCGGGCTGGCGGCGGGAGGACAGGCCGGGCGGCCGGACGGAGAGCAGCGGGGCCGCAGCGCAGCAACGACCACCCTGAGGCCTAAACCAGGGTAAAATGGCGCCTCGCCCCCAGAGCCCCGCAGGGGCGCGCCGGGGGCTCTGCCCGCCGCGCCCCAGCCCTCCGGCCCGCGCGCTCGCCTTACCATCGTGCCCGCGGCGGTGGCTGCGGCGGCGGCTCGGGCTCCGGCTCTGAGGCGCTGGGAGGAGAGGGCGGGGCGGCGGGCGGCGGCGAGTGAGGAGCACGCCGGGAGCTGCAGCCCGACCGGCGCGGGCGGGGCGGTCACGTGGGCACGGCCCGGCCCGCGTCCTCGACCTGACCCCCGCGCGCTCCGCGGGCTCGGGCGGCCTGCGCCGCGGGGGCCGGGGCCAGGGGCCCGGCGGGACCGCCTCCTGCCCCCCGCGCACCGCGGCCGGCGGCCGGGGCGGCGCTCGGCTCCCGGAGGGGCGTTTCCACCCCGCCTCACCGCGGGCGCCGCTCCCGGGCGTGGCGCGTGTGAGAAAGGCGCTCCCTCCCGGGCGTCTCTTATTCATCCGTGGTGTCCGCCGAAAAGAGGTTGGGTTCCAACGTTGTCAAGTCCTTTTGGAAACCTCCCGGTAAGATGTGGAGTGAATTGTTTAAATCCTCTTCCTCCAATTAAGCAAGAATAGACACTATCGGGAGTTGTTCCAGTTGATTGAATTACTCAGCAAAACAAAATGATAAACAGGTGGAAAATCACAACGGAAGTCTGTGGTTGAAATAATTATAATAGAAAATTGGGTAGTAATATCCCTTGGTAATATCCTTTTATATATTATACTAAACAGGAAATGGACTGTACCCTTTGGTGCCAGTCTTCACGAAGCCCCAGCTACTATGACAGGTGACGTCAAATAGGTGGACCCAAGAGTAGAGATGTCATCCCCCCTCCCACCCCGGTAAGCAGAACCTCTTCTACAAAGCCCGGATAACTGAGTCAAGGCTCTTCTCTACCCAGACCTTTTCTACACTCATGGAAGTATCCCATTTATCACAGAAGACATTGACACTTTATACTTTGGGGGAAAATTTCCTAATGTTTAATGCTTTATGAGTTTATAACGAGAATGTTATAAATGAAACACTTTACATGCTTATCTATAATGCAAGGAAGATTTTATAAAGTGTTTAATCTGGGCTGATTTATGCTACCTTCAAAACGTTTGCCATTTTCTACCTTTCTTCATTTGTAAAAATTGGTAAAATGAATTTAAAACTGATCAATAAGGTTTAACTTCTTTTGTGAAAAAGACTTGCACTACAAAGGTAGAATTGTTATTGCCTAAAGCTACTGGGAACAAAATAGTAAGTCCAGGTAAACCTTGAAGCAAACTAAGAATCATGTACCGTCAAGAATTTTGGGCCGGGAATTGGCAGACTTGGATATTAATCTAGGCACTGTCCGTAGCTCTATAACCAGGAAGGGTTTTCAATCTTCATAGACCTCAGGTGCTTCGTCTGTAAAACAAGCTCTGATTAAATTATATTTAAAGTCTTTTCAGTTTTAAAATTCAGTTTCTTGATATGCCAGTATTTCTCAGGAAATGGTGTGTATGTGTTCTCAGGGTTAAGTAGAATTAGTGATGGGAAATCATAATGAGAAAGGGTTATGCCCCAGTTTCTGTGATAAATCTTTGTATCCAAAATTTAATATATTTTAAATGCAGCATGTTAGATTTTGCTCATGAAAAATACACCTAGTTTTTATATCCATAGCTTGTGTTTATTTTCTTATCGGGAAAATTGCCTTAGCATATAGATGAAAAACTGAGAAGAAAGTTCCCAGAGTCTAAGCATGAATCTGTTAAAAAGCAAAATTCAACCGAGTAAAGTTGAAGATCTAACTGGCTTTATTAAGTGATTCATGAATTGGGCAGCACCCTGGCTAGCAAGTAGAAAGATGCTCCCAGGAGTTGTACAAAATGGAAGGTTTTTATAGGAAAGAGGGTGGGGCAAGACGTTTATTAGAAAAAGAAAAGAAAGGATTGTTTCAGGCCAGGACATCTTTTAGACGGGAAGGGAATAACAGCGTTTTTATCATGTATATTATCAAACTAGTACTGATCAGGAAATTTCAGATTGACTGTTAAAATGTCGCATTCTGGGATAAATTTTGGTTTGCTGTTGGGGGTAAGTGACTCATTTTGGGCTTGTTTTTCATTTTTTAACAAATCCCAAGCAAGTATAGTTGACTCTTGAATAATGCAGGGCTTAGGCCATGCCAACCTCCTGGACAGTCGAAAATCCGTGTATAACTTTTGACTTCCCCAAAACTTGACTACTAATAGCCTACTGTTGATTGAGTTAACAAATCTCTCTGTAAAACAAGAAATTTAATTAAGGAGAACTTCATTGCTAAAAAAGAGTTTGCAAACAAGAGCGGTATAGCCTTGGCTTTAAACCAGAAGTACACTCAGAAGAAACAGAGGAGGTTGTTTTTATCGAAAAAGGCTCCTGCCTGGGTTCCCATTTGCGTCCTCTTATGCAAATAAGGGATGCAGGCTTTGTTAGTCCCTAATGGTTGATGCAGGTCACAGCTGATTGGCTGACTTCTCAGCCTGCCCTGTTTTGTTTTGGACTCATTTTGCTTTAAAGAGCATATGTCAGTCTGTGATTCTTCCAAGAATACAGAAAATGTATGACCGCCTGTCAGTACATGACTTTCTGACTCCATTTTGTTGAGGTCTTAGTTAGCCTGACAAGTCCATCTTGTTTTCAGGCATAGCTGGATTTTGGGGGAGGTGGTACTCACTTTGTTTTGTCTTAAATTCAACCAAAGTCTTACTGATAACATAAACAGTTGATGAATATGTATTTTGTATGTTATATGTATTATATTCTGTATTCTTACACTAAAGTAGACTAAAGAAAATAAAATGTTTTTTTAAATTGTTGAAAATATCCAAAATATTTTCCAATATATTTATTGAAAAATATCCACATATAACCTTGACCCATGGTTGTTCAAGGGTCAACTGTAGATAACAATGCTTTACATTTAGCCAGTACGTTAGTTTATTAGTTTATGAAACCTTTCACTTTATCTCTCTTGAAGTTCTAAGGAAATCGTGGAGAATGGATCTCTAGGACTCTAAATGGTAGAGCACGGACAGGAGTACTGCCTTTTTGAATAAGCCCACCTGCCGTATCAGAGAGACCTAGGTTTCATCTTACTTAGGCTACAAGCATTCTCTGGAGGAGACATCAGCAAGCCACAGCCCACCTTTTCCCTGACCCATCCCCTCAAAATCCTGCCAAAAAAAACTAGCCATAAAGGCCTCTTAGCCTGTAAGAGACGCCTTCTTTGTTCTGTTTGCCAAAACAGAGAGGTCCCTCTCAGGTTTAGCAATAAACCTGCTTGGACTGTGGAGTTTGCGTCCCTTCTTTTCCTTTTACTAAACATATTCTGTGTGTGGGTATCAGCAACTTTTCTCATAACTAGACTCTTCTTCTCAGAGTTTTCTCCCCTCCTCAGCTTTGAAGTTTGCAGGAAAGAGATTCCGTAGAGGCCATCAACCTGGCAGAAACCAGGTCTGGGGGCATTGGAACTTAGTTTAGGTCAAAACCTCTCCCACCAAAGCTAGGTATTCCAAAGATGTTAGTCACCCCCCAGCTGTGACATCAACTCCTCTCCAAGCCTCCCTATCCCCCGCCTCCAACGGAGTTCATACTTCTCATGCACTAGGATTCTTTTCCTGAAGATATTTTTGTCTTTGCACATATCTTGTTGCACTGTAATAACTTGTTTGTTTGTTCTGCCACCCCACTAGATTGTAGGCTCCTTAAGGATCTGATGAGTCCTACTCATCTTTGAGTTTCTGGAACCTGGCACATAGTAGTTGCTCAATGATGAAATAATATATTTAAGATGCTTTAGTGTTATAAAGAGAACAAAAAGGAAGATCCTGAAGATTGTGAGGGCTTGCTACATGCCCTTGTGAGGCTGTCTCTTAGAATCTCAAGGTCAAGAACAATTCCTTCTCTTCACACCTGTTATTTATAACCAGAACATACCACCACTGGGTAAAGGGATGACATCACCAGGCATTGCTGCATGAATTTTGGCCCCTGGGTAATGGAGGTAATATTAGACAACATGTGTATTAGTTTCCTGTGGCTGCCGTAACAAATTACCACAAATTTAGTGGCTTAAAACAACACAAATCTATTGTCACATCTGTGGATAAAATGAAGGTTCCTGTGGCCAGGATTCTCACCTGATCTTGGTTGGCTAGCTCATTACACACATGTGGGGAATGCGTTGTTTTTGACTTTATATAAAGAGCCCTGCCCAGTGCTCTGGGCGACATGGTGGCATGGTTGCAAGGCTGCAGGAGAGCAGAGCAGAGGCTGGAGTGGTGGCAGTGCCGAGGACAGAGCAAGAGGATGGCTGTGTGGGCAGAGAGGCCCAGAGGATGGCTGTGCGGGCAGAGACTGTCTTGCTGCATGCAGACTCGCTCTGGGTGAATGGGATTTTAGTGACTGACCTGCCACCGTGGAAATAAAGTTGAGTATAACCCTTTCACCCCAACAACGTTTTACTGTCATTTCTTTGGTCACACTGAATCCATCGTGAACTTGCCTGGGGCTGGTACCCATTGGTAAGACAACATCACTTCTCGCCTCTGCTCCAGTCATCACATCTCTGACTGTCCCGCCTCCCTTGGTTGCTGTGATTACTTTGGACCCACCAGATATTTTAGGATAACCTCCTATCTCAAAATCATTAACTTAATCACATCTGCAACATCTCTCCTCCTGTGTAAGGTAACTTACTCACAGGTTCTGGGGCTTCGGACAGGGACAGCTTTGGGGACCCATTATTCTCCCTACCACGCCACACCTGCACTCTTCAGCAATCTCAAGCTCAAGCAAACAAAACAGGTGGGACAGGAGGACCCTAATAATCAGCTCTAGAGCGCACAGCTGAGCTGTAATTTTCCATTTCCGGACCAAACAGACAGTAGCGACAAGCAGCCAGCAAGAACGAAGTGAGAGTGACCTGAAGAGGGCGGGCCTGATGGGAGCTCAGCTTGGGCACAGCAGGGCGGCTTCTCGGCCATTTACTGAACTCTAAAAGATGTTTGCTCCTGTGTAAAATGGGAATTATGTTACCTTCTCCACCTAGGGATTATGGTGAAGATCAAGTGAGATTATGGGTGGAAATCTCCTTCCAGCACAGGAATAGGAACCTGGGCTATTGTTTCCATCAGGGCAGACTGAAAGTGAGAGCATGGTTTTACCAGTGATGGGGATCAGGGTAGGCTGCCTCCAAATAACAGCTTTGGTATATTGATCATTTTAAATTAAAGTTATTTAAGAAACAGCCAGTGCAAAAAGGACACTGTAACCCTCCATTGTCCCCCTGAAAGCAGAGAATAAATCTCCCATGTGAAGGGTACCCTCCCTGCACTAGGAGGAAAAAAGACATCCTTATCACCAGTGACAGGGAACTCAGGGTGGAGAAGGCTATATAAATAAACCCTGTTACCTCTTCACTAAGGTAGTATTCCAAACCTACACATCTTTGTCCTGTCAATTCCTCATAAATTTACTGTTTCTTTGTCTAAAAGGTATAAAAGCTTCTTGCTTTGGTCACTTCTTTGAGTCTCATATTTCTATGAGCTTCTGAACATACGAAATTAAATTTGTTTTTCTCCTGTTAATCTCCTTTATGTCAATTTAGTTATTAGGTCAGCCAAAAAACCTAGAAGGGAAGAATGGAAGAGTTTTCCTTCCCTACACCACTCACAGGCAACAGTCATGAAGCAATCCCAAGCTTCATTGGTACTGATTTCTAAGGCTCAGCTAAAGTTGGCATACTTAAGATTCCTTAGAAAATGGGAAAAGTGAACACCCTTGAATGGATATTCTTCCAAGAAACAAACTAGATGGGGTTTCTGTGGCTTGTAAAAGTTTCGGATCGTTTTTCAAGTCTTATATAAACAAATGAATCTGGAAGATGATGCAGAAAAATTCTGTTGAGCCCTACTCCCTGTCAGGGCACATGGCACTCAGCTCCCGCAGCCCCTTCCTGACCAGACAAACGTAAGCATAAAGACACTCACCACTTCAAAATGTACCTTTCCACCCACATGTCTTCTCACTCTGGCATATCCCTCCTAACCCATGCCTGAACTAAGAGGCTGGTGAGGAGGCAAGTCATGTATTTTTCTAAATCTAAGTCTCATTTTCTGGTCCACAAAACCCACTTCGGGTCTTACACCTGTCATCTCAAGTTCTTTCTAATTTAGGAACATGACCTCACAAGAAAGGAACTTAGCAGTTCTGTGTCACAGGAACAGGTAATGAGGTAACAGCAATGAAAATGCAGTTAAGTGGAAATTAGTTCAAAACGGTTTAAAACTCTGTATTTATAAATGCTGGTTTCAGTTTATTAAGTCACAGACACATTTATCAGATTTCACCAGTTATTTGTGATACTAATTGACTCGTGATAATAAGTAGCAATCAGTTATCTAAATTATATAAACCTTATAAAAACAGCACCTGAGAACAGAAACTTAAATTTATTTAAGATGGAAATCTTGTTTAATTTACCTTATTACAAAAGCTGTAGATTTTTAAATCATAGACAAAATTATATGGACATGAAAAGTGTAACATATGGAAACTGTGTTAACAGACAATAAGAGTAGACAAAAGATAGCTGAATAAAGAGTTTATTTATTCCATTCTTGTCATTCATCTCTTCCTTTATTTCCTTTATTGACCACCTCTGCTAGGGGCTGGGAATGCAAAGATTCAAATTACACAGTCCCTGCCTTGAAGAAGTCAGCTCTGTGAGAACACAGCAAAGAAGCCAATATCTGTGGACTAATCCCATGTGCGCTGCAATGGCGTCTGTACAGGATGCCGTGGGAGCACAAAGGAGGGCCACCAGCTCAGTCTGGAGTCAGCTGGGTCTTAAGGGACAAGTGGGAGTTGGGAAGATAGGGAAAGTCCATTCAAATCAGAGGGAACTGAATGTACAAAGCTACAGCAGTGCAAGTGAAATATAAGAAACCCCAGGTAGTTCGCTGTGACTGGAGCCACTGCACTTGGTAGGCAACAAAGATGGAGTGGAAGGAGGTAGCAGCTCTCATGAGCCTTATGAGTTCTGCAGGTAATGAGGGAGACAAATATTTTTCAAATGTGTTTTCCAGATTTAAGATATATTGAGAGATTCACAACCATAAAATTCACCATTTTAAAGTGTTCCATTAGTTTATTCACAATTGTGCAACTATCACCACTATCTAAGTTTAGAACATTTTTATCACCCCCAGAGAAACCCCATCTCCATTAGAAGTCATGTCACATTCCACCCTCCCCTCAGCCCTTGGCCACCACTGATTTACTGTCTGTAGATTTCCCTGTTGTGGACATTTCCATGACATATGAATGGAATCATATAATATGTAGTCTTTTGTGACTGGCTTCTGTCATTTAACATAATGTTTTCAGGGTTCATCCATGTTGTAGTATATGTCAGTACTTCATTTTCTTATGGTTAATGTTATATTGCATGGCTCTATCTGTTCATCAGTTGATGGACATTTCAGTTGTTGACACTTCTTGGCTATTGTGAATAACGCTACCGCTGATACCGGGGTTCTTGTTCATGAAGTCAAAGGATGAACTTTGCAAAGTAGGCAAGCAGGAAAAAAAAAGGCTTTTTATTTAGAGAAAGCCATAATACAGAACTCCCAGTGCATGCTGGGAGGGAGCAAGAATGCCCGTGTCTGGGCTGTGTCTAGGGGTATATATCTCAGAGTTAGTTGAGTTGTCTAATTTCTACTGGTTTCTGCTGGAATGCTCTTCCTTGTTTTGACCAATCTTATTGAAAGTTGTCTAAATTTCCAAATTTGGCATGCTCCAGCGATCCTTACTGCTAGCAAAAAACAAAAACAAATCAGGGGTGTTCCCACCACAGGCATTCTGTTCTGGTATATTCCTGAGGCCCTCAGTAAGCTTCCTGCTTTTGTTCTGTCCCAAGGCACCTTTTCCCGTTCTTACTAAAACAGGGATTGCCTCTGTCTTTTCCCTGTTTCACCACGAACATTTGTATACAAACTTTTGTGTGAACATGTATTTTCATTGCTTTAGGATATATGCCTAGGGTGTAATCACTGGGTCATATGGTAACTTCAGGTTTGGTATTTTGGGTTGCTGTCAAACTTTCCCCAAAGTGGCTGCTATTTCTTAATCTCACCCACAATGTACAAGGGTTCCAATTTCTCTACATCCTTACCAACACTTGTTATTGTTTGTCTTTTTTATTTCGGCCATCCTAGCGAGTGCAAAGTAGTGCCTCATTGTGGTTTTCATTTGCATTTCCCTACTGGCTAATGATGTTGAGAATCTTTTCATGTTTTATTGGCCTTTTGTATATCTTCTTTGGAAAAAATGTCTATTAAAATCTTTACTCCATTTTCTTCAACAGTTATTTGTCTTTTTATTGAGTTGTAAGAGTTCTTTATATATACTAGATACAAGTCCCTTATTAGATATATGATTTGCAAAAAGTTTCTCCCATTCTGTGGGTTATGGGTTGTCTTTTCACTTTCTTAATGGTGTCCTTTGAAGCAGCAAAACTTCAGAATTTTGATGTCTAGTTTATCTAGTTTTTATTTTGTTGCTTTGGTGTTATATCTAGAAACCATGCTGAATCTATGTTTATAAAGACTTATTCTTATGTTTTTTTCTAAGAGTTTTATAGTTCCAGCTTAACATTTAGGTCGGATATATTTTGAGCTACTTTTTTACTATGGTGAGGTAGAGATCTAATTTCATTCTTTTGCATGTGGATATCCAGTTGTCCCAGCACCATTTGTTGAAAAGATTATTCTTCCTTTCAAAAATTTTTTTAAATGTCATCATAGGTGGCCAACAGACACATGAAAAGATGCTCCACATCACTAGTCATCAGAGAAATGCAAATTAAAACCACAATGAGATATCACCTCACACCACTTGGGATGGCCGCCATCCAAAAGACAAACAACATTGCGAGGATGTGGAGGTGGGGGGGCCCTCCTGCACTGCTGGTAGGAATGTGAATTAGTTCGGGCTGTTGTGGAGAGCAGTGTGGAGGTTCCTCAAAAACTAAAAATAGAAATACCATTTGACCCAGGAATTCCACTCCTAGGAATTTACCCTAAGAATGCAGCAGCCCAGTTTGAAAAAGACATATGCACCCCTATGTTTATCGCAGCACTATTTACAATAGCCAAGAAATAGAAGCAACCTAAGTGTCCATCAGTAGATGAATGGATTAAGAAGATATGGTACATATACACAATGGAATATTATTCAGCCATAAGAAGAAAACAAATCCTACCATTTGCAACAACATGGATGAAGCTAGAGGGTATCATGCTCTGTGAAATAAGCCTCGTGGAGAAAGACAAGTATCAAATTATTTCACTCATCTGTGGAGTATAAGAACAAAGGAAAAACTGAAGGAACAAAACAGCAGCAGACTCACAGAACCCAAGAATGGACTAACAGTTACCAAAGGGAAAGGGACTGGGGAAGATGGGTGGGAAGGGGAGGATAAGGGGGAAAAAGGGCTATTACAATTAGCACACATAATGTAGCAGGGGTGGGGGTGGAGTGGGGGATACGGGAAGGCAGTATAACACAGAGAAGACAAGTAGTGATTCTATAACATCTTACTACGCTGATGGACAGTAACTGCAGTGGGGTATGTGGTGGGGACTTGATAATAGGGGGAGTCTAGTAACCATAATGTTGCTCATGTAATTGTATATTAATAATAGCAAAAAAAAAAGTCATCATAGGTATTCTAGCAATCACTAAAATGCTGTCTATTTTTAGATTTATAATTGCTTATTGACCATTTGAACTGATTAACAAGAAAGGAATTTCTCTTGTATTTCACAACTGGATTACTTAGATGTCTGAAAATTAATTTTCTTAATAAATATATCAATAGAAACGTGGGTTTTTGTTTTTGTTAATATTGTGTTCCTATTACGTGTCAGTCGCTGTGCTAGACCCTGAGTATAAGATGAACAAAACAGACATGGTACCTGCTTTCATGAGCTTGTAGTCTAGAGAGAAAATAACACGGGGGCCTTGATATAAAATAGGCGAATTAAGAAAGGATTCTTCCAGTTGAAGAGTCCTCCAAACAAAGGCAATAGCATGAAAAAAGGACTGAGCAAGGAAAGATGTTGGCCTTTTTGGGAAAACAAAAGGCCGGTGGAGCTACAGCATAGCGGAGGAGAAGGAGGGCAGTATAAGATGAGGCTGAACAGGTGGTCAGGCACTGCAGTATAGACTAGAAACTGTGCCCCAGAGTACTGAGCTTCCCCGGGGTGCCCCGGCAAACTCGCAGGGGCGCTGTGGCTGCCTTAATTTTAAAGGGAAACACAGTGACATCTGTTGGACACCACGGGAACTACTAACTCGGGTCATTTTTAGACTTAACTTTAGATCTCAATGCGTCCTTTTTGGATGGGGTCTGCCGTCGGTGTGATAAAAAGCAAGTCCCTTGGGAAAATCTTTGGAACAGGAAATGAAGGTGGCTGTGTCCAATCCGATTTCAAGTTTTGAGAACTTATGCAGCAGCTAGCAGACGCTAAGCTGTGAAGGACATAAATATTAAGTCGTTTGGACCTAACTACTTAATAAACAGAACTGTTCGGTTTTTCTTTTGACCAAGTTGCACCTTGAAAAACTTACTAAGACACTGTGACCCAAGAAAATTTTGGAGCCTCTACTGTTAAGGATTTGGGAGTTTTATTGCAAGTGTTGCAGGAAACTATTCAAAGGTTTTAAGCAGGGAGAGTGATAGGAAGGTTCTGATGTTTTCTGGAAAAAAACGTTTTAAAAATCTAGACATTTTGCACAAAGTGGATTTGCTTTTAATTACGTGTTCAATTTTCACAATACTTTAGGTTTGAATTTCAAAACTCTAATTAAGGACTCCAATGATTTCCTCCCTGACAGATAATTTTGTCCCAAGACTAGAGACCAATGAGGAAGCAAAGCAGAGGCTGGCTTTTAAACTGTTTCTCCCTCCACAGACTTTCTACAAAAAAAAGGTGGGCAGCGGCACGACCAACTACTTCTTTCTCACTTGAAACTGGAAAGGATGAACAGAATTTCAACACAGTTCAGGCTCAGAAATCCTTCTTTTCAAGTTGTTTGACATTTGTATCCTCTCAAATGGGTTTGAACAATGTAGCAGAAATTGCTGGTGCTACTAGTGGCCAATCTCCCCTTCTACTTTAATAAAAGAACATCTGTCTCCATTTTATTTGGAGTTACGACCCCAGATAACAAATGAACTTTCCAGCTTCTCTGACCAGATGTGGTCATGTGACCAATTCAATCAATCACATGTGCTCGCCAAGAGGGTGCTTAAAAGGAGCTGAGTCAGCTGGAAGGTGTGCGCTCTTTCTCCTTCAGCTATTCCTTCTTTTGGCTGGTGTCACAGACTTGATGGTTAGAGTGCCCCTTGCCCTCTTGGACCATGAGATGACATTGAGGATGAAAGCCCGAGGCTCGAATGGTGGAACAGAAAGATAGGAGGAGCTGGATTTTAATGACTGTGGAGCCAACCAAAATAGCCCTGGAAAGCCTTCCTCTGGATTTATATATGACTGAGAAGCTTCTGTCTTATTCAAACCACTGTTAACTTGGCTTGGACTTTTTGTTTTATGCAACCAAATCTATCCTAATAGTTCTGATATGTGATTACCTAATAGTCCTGATACTTGATACGTGATTACATTGACCTTCGCTCAGATTTGCCACTTTAACAGATAATTTTTATTTAGTACCAAAGGCTATTTTTTCTTGGGCACTATTTCAGCCCCACTTTTATTCTCAACATTTTTAGCCTGTGATCTTCTTTGTCATATATAGGCAGTTTACAGAATAAAATATTCTCTCTGTATACACACACACACACACACACACACACACACACACACATTCTGATAATACAAATAATTTCTCAATTTATAGATTTTACAAACAATCTATACTTAACTACAATAATTCTACTGCCATCTTGAACCAGAAATGGAATTATTATGAGTTGTGTGAATTGGAAGGGTGGTGTGGAGTGTCTCTGATGGGCTGAGTCATTTCCCCAACATCCCTCCCAACCACGCACGAAGTGCATGTTGAGGTCACCAATTTAGGCTTGTTTTCCAGCACACAACAATTTGTTCTTTCTGAAAAAGGCCATAATGGCCAGTCTGTGATCCCTAAAGGGCCAGTCTATCAAACAGTGACATCCACCAACCCTCATCCTCTATGCCCACCCTGCCCGGAGTAACACCCAGCTGACCCAGGAATGCACATCTGACCAAAACCAGCTCAGATTTTTCCAACTAGAACTAAGAAAGCAGTCCCTTAGGGTGGAGGTGAGGCCTGAGGGTCTCAGGAGCTATTATCATAGCCAGTTGTTCCTGAGGCCCTGCTTCACCCTTTCTCACCTATGTTTACTATAAGAACCTCAGCAACTTCTCAATAAAGTCTCTGTTTTGCCTAAACTGGTGTGAGTTGGTTTCTGTTTTGACTAGTACGATGCCTTTCATGATGGTGATTGCTGTAAGTGTTCATATATACATATATATGTAGATATGAAATATTTATGATCCTTCTTTCAGTATCATGTAGACAATAAAAAAGAAAAAATAGGGAATAAACAGCTAATGTAATTCCTAAGTGAGCACATTTAATCCTAACAAGGTAAATATTCCCATTTTTATAGATGAAGAAATGGCCTCAGAGAACTTAGTAGCTTGTCCGTAAGGTAAGTGGCGGAGTTTAGATTAAAACTGAAGACTCAATGGTTCCAAAACCGATTACATTTTCAACGTGTTAGTCATGTGTTAACCAAAATATATTGAACAAATTTGCCATTTATTTTAACCCCTCTGTAGAGTGGGAGGGGAATCATTCATGGAAATGAGGCGTTGATTCTCTTGGTTGATTGATTAGTTCCCCTTCCCCATGGCATCCTGACAGGTGCTCTCTGGGCCAGCCTGCCCACAGGGGCACAGACAGTAACAGCATCCTCGGGCTGGAGGGCATCAAAGGCAGGAAGGAGCATAGTTTATATTGAATGAAATCACTTCTGTTTTATCATAGTCTGTTCAAACTTAGAATGCATCATAAGATCCTTACATAGGAACCTCTGATGAAACCTCTACTGGAATGACATTTTTTAGAACTTTTGTGAGCAAATAAGGAGAAATCCATTCTCTCGCGTAAAACATGCTAAAATGGTATGTTAATCCAGTGTTTACTACCACAAACATTTGCCCTGAGTCATAGAGTTCTTGATATTCTATTATATTCCCACGGAAAGCAAATATCTTTTCACATAAGGCATTTTATCCCAGAGAAAATACTTTCAGTGCTATTGATAATTTTCAAAATGGCCCCCTGATGGACAGGTAGGTTCATTGTTGAATTTCTGACGTCTTCACACTACAAACAGGTTTACTGATTGCCCATATTCAGTATTATTGTTATTCTTTTAAATCTTAATTTATTGTGGTAAGAACACCTAACATGAGATCTACCCTCTTAACAAAATTTTAAGTGTAAATCATTGTTGAAGTATTATTATTATGAGAGTATTCTCTTATGCAGAGAAGAGGCTGTAGCAATTCATATTGTTTAAAATCTTCTAAATATTTGAACCTTTTGAAATTAGAAATAAATGTGTAACACTTTTATGGGATTAATATAATTCACAAAGTAAATCTACCCAAAAGGCGGTTTTAGGCCTGAAACTTTTCACTCATGGGAAAATATTTATTTCATAGAGAGAATGTATTTTTTCTTTTGGGTCCTTACTCAGGAGCATTCATTTATTCTTTTGTTCTACAAATATTTACTGAGGGCCAACTATATGACAGCCACTGTCCTAAGAACAGGGGTAAAGTTAGTTTCAGCCATGTAACTTGTCCAATGGGTTTTGTTTTTTTTTTAGTTCTGAAACATAGTATTTGATAGAACTGTTCCAATAGGAACTAAAGGAACACATTTACTAATTGCACTGCATGTTCAGAAATAATTTTTCAGTGCTTTTATCAGACTGAAAAGATACTGCTAGTACGTGACTTGTCTCTTTGCATCCCCTTCTGTATCTCTGATTATTTATTACCCTGTAATAAATGGAAGCCCAGTTGGTCTGGCACAACCCCATGAATGGGATAACCAGACGCAGCTCTGCTTTGCAGGTTTAACTGAATTGGTCGATGCTGATTACTTCTAGGCTGCAATTAAAATATGTATCTTTATGACAGGAAACTTAAATTGGCAGATGAAGCCAGATGATGTCTTAGTAAAGCAAGGTTTATTGCACAATTCATTGTCAGGAATGGGATAGGGAACTGAGATCCTTGTGAGCCAGATATAATGAAGCCTTTTCTCCCATTTACCCTTGGATTGATTAGGCTCCCCAGCAGAATAGCCTGGATCTTTTAGTTTTTACAGTGTTCGCTCTTGGGAAATTTGGAATGAGTTGCCTCAGGATTTGATCAGAGGATAAATGCCACACCTAATGCCTCTGCCCCCCTTTTATGTTTACTCCAAAGAAGGAGGTTCTGACCCTACCATTTTGGTGCTGAAGTTGTTTTGACCAGGTCACCAGGAAAATGAAAAAGACCACGTGGAAATAATCAGGGCCAAATAAAACAGACAACATAAAACTACACTTGAAAAGACTAGATTGATAGAAACAAGGGAAAACTGATAATAGCAGATGTCAGAAAAATTTTTTAAATGTTTCTTCTATAGGAAACTGATCAGAAATTCAAATTTTTGTTGTAACATTCACAGGGGAGAAAACTCATCTTACTGAAACTAGTTTTGACAAATCGGAAAAGAAAATAGGAAAAATGATGTAGTAGCAATGCACAGAAGGAGATGTTTGAGAAGTTAGACCATACTAATGGAATTTTACAGTAAATGCTTTCTTGATGAAAGTTCATCAGATTTAAAGTTATAAACATGGAACCAAACTTTCTTGAATTAAAGCTGGAAGGGTCAAAATGACCTGTACTCCCACATTCAACCTTTTTTTCCACAAGGGAACATAGCAGGTCTGCCAGATAAAATAAAGGTTACCCATTTAAACTTGAATTCCTGATAAATAATCAATACTTTTTTAGTATGTCAATTACATGCAGTGTGTTGGAGACACTTTTATGCTAGACAATGATTATTTACTTGGAATTAAAATTTAACTGGATTCTGGTATTTTTATTTGCTAAATCTGGCAACCTTATATCAGAAACATTTCTTCTAGTGAGCTCCACATTCTCTTGCCTTGAAGTGGTCCCCATCAAAATCCCCCAAGTATATATTGAGAGTCTATTATTTGATAATCATGGCAGCATTTTCCACCACAGGGAAACTGATGCAAACTCAATAGTAATAGTTGTATAAATAAGGACATCAATTCCTCAGAACATAATGGGGCCATTAAAATAATTATGGAAAAATATCTATAGTATAAATCTTTACACTTTCTTACTATGAAACTGCATTTTCAATATGATTACATAAGTAAAAATATATGTGCATATGGCATAAAGTCAGGATTAGAAGCAATTTATTAGGCTGATGGGAGTATAGGGATAATTTTTGTTTTTTTATGTTTTTAAGCACTTTTACAATAAATAAAAATTGGGAGAAAAAAGAAGTGTGCAATGTTAAATGCTGCAGAGAAACTTTACATTTAAGTTCGTAGCTCAAGAATTTCAGAGTATAAGCATGAATGAGGCTAGGTTGATGTCATGGAATCAAAAAGACACTTAGTAACTATGTTGCCTGTATTCTTTTCTCACATATACAGTTTTTAAAATATAGGCTATTACCCACTCTCCCTACATTTATTCAACGTAGTACTGGAAGTCCTAGCCACAGCAATCAGACAGCACAAAGAAATAAAAGGCATCCAGATTGGTAAGGAAGAAGTTAAACTGTCCCTGTTTGCAGATGACATGATATTGTACATAAAAAACCCTAAAGAATCCACTCCAAAACTACTAGATCTAATACCTGAATTCAGCAAAGTTGCAGGATACAAAATTAATACACAGAAATCTGTTGCATTCCTATACACTGACGATGAACTAGCAGGAAGAGAAATCAGGAAAACAATTCCATTCACAATTGCATCCAAAAGAATAAAATACCTAGGAATAAACCTAACCAAGGAAGTGAAAGACATACTCTGAAAACTACAAGACACTCATGAGAGAAATTAAAGAAGATACCAATAAATGGAAACACATCCCATGCTCATGGATAGGAATAATTAATATTGTCAAAATGGCCATCCTGCCTAAAGCAATCTACAGATTCAATGCAATCCCTATCAAAATACCAACAGCATTCTTCAACGAACTAGAGCAAATAGTTCTAAAATTCATGTGGAACTACAAAAGACCCTGAAGAGCCAAACAATCCTGAGAAGGAAGAATAAAGCTGGGGGGATTATGCTCCCCAACTTCAAGCTCTACTACAAAGCCAGAGTCATCAAGACAATTTGGTACTGGCACAAGAACAGACCCATAGACCAATGGAATAGACTAGAGAGCCCAGATATAAACCCAAACATATATGGTCAATTAATATATGATAAAGGAGCCATGGACAAACAATGGGGAAATGACAGCCTCTTCAACAGCTGGTGTTGGCAAAACTGGACAGCTACATGCAAGAGAAAGAAACTGGATTATTGTCTAACCCCATACACAAAAGTAAACTCGAAATGGATCAAAGACCTGAAGTAATAAAACTCTTAGGAAAAAACATAGGCAAAGATCTCTTGGTCATAAACATGAGAAACTTCTTCATGAACATATCTCCCCAGGCAAGGGAAACAAAAGCAAAAATGAACAAGTGGGACTATATCAAACTAAAAAGCTTCTGTACAGCAAAGGACACCATCAATAGAAAAAAAAAGACATCCTACAGTATGGGAGAATATATTCATAAATGACATATCTGATAAGGGGTTGACATCCAAATTATATAAAGAGCTCAAGCACCTCAACGAACAAAAAGCAAATAAGCCAATTAAAAAATGGGCAGGGGAGCTGAACAGACAATTCAACAAAGAAGAAATTCAGATGGCCAACAGGCACATGAAAAGATGCTCCACATCGCTAATCATCAGAGAAATGGAAATTAAAACCACAATGAGATATCACCTCACACCAGTTAGGATGGTTAACATCCAAAAGACAAACAACAACAAATGTTGGCGAGGATGTGGAGAAAGGGAAACCCTCCTACACTGCTGGTGGGAATGTAAACTAGTTCAACCATTGTGGAAAGCAGAATGGAGGTTAAAAATAGAAATACCATTTGACCCAGGAATTCCACTCCTAGGAATTTACCCTAAGAATACAGCAGCCCAGTTTGAAAAAGACATATGCACCCCTATGTTTATCACAGCACTATTTACAATAGCCAAGAAATGGAAGCAACCTGAGTGTCCATCAGTAGATGAATGGATAAAGAAGATGTGGTACATATACACAATGAATATTTTTCAGCCATAAGAAGAAAACAAATCCTACCATTTGCAACAATATTGATGGAGCTAGTGGGTATTATGCTCACTGAAATAAGCAATGCAGGGAAAGACAAGTACCAAATAATTTCACTCATCTGTGGAGAATAAGAACAAAGAAAAACACTGAAGAACAAAACAGCAACAGACTTGCAGAACCCAAGAATGGACTAACAGTTACCAAAGGGAAAGGGATTGGGGTGGATGGGTGGGAAGGGAGGGATAAGGGGTAAAAAGGGTCATTACGAGTAGCACGTATAATGTAGGGGGGAGGACATGGGGAAGGCATCATAACACAGGGAAGACAAGTAGTGATTTTATAGCATCTTACTACACCGATGGACAGTGACTGTAATGGGGTGGTGGGGAGGACCTGATAATGTGGGGAGTCTAATAACCATAATGTTGTTCATGTAATTGTACATTAATGGTAGCAAAAAAAAAACTGTAGAACAAGAAAAGTTGAAGAAAAAAATATAGCCTATTAGACTCGTTCATTGAGAGATACGGGCTTCCTATGTGTTCACGATTATCTTTCCGAAAGCCTCACATCAGTGACTCATTTGTAGCAGCCTTCTTCATTATATGCCATGCCTTCCAAGTCACCCGTTGCCTGATTTCCTGCCATTGTAAACTGGTTTTATTAGTCGAAGGATCCTGATTGAGATGCCTGAGCCAGAGTAATGAAGGAACGCAAATCTACTTGTTTCTCCAGATTTGTGAATTGTCCTGGATTTCAGTGAGCCCTTAAAATGGATTGTTTCTTTGGTTGAAAAGGAAATGAAATTAAAGGTATTTATTTATTGGCTTTAGTAACTGGGAGAGTGTATTATTAAAAAGCCAATGTTGAGTAAGTACCCTTGCAAAAGTGTTGTTGGCTATAGTGTGAGCTTGATATCCATTGAATTTTATATCAAAATACATTTCACTTGCACTGAATCCATAACTGAAGTATACTTCCTTATGAGTATTTTAATCAAACTGGATTTATTTTTAATTAAGGATTTATTTTTAAACTGGGATGCGTATCTCTTAGAATTTTCTTGCTATAAACTCTAGCTAATAAAAACTACACATTATACCTGCCACTTCCAAATCCTCAACTCTGTTGAATTTCAGGAGGGTTATTTGTATCTTACTATCTATTTTATCTAGCTTATAGTTAAAGGGAAAGTTCCCTCCACACACCTCTCTGAAATTTTCTTCCTAATTTCTCGGCTAGTCACTCTTCCACAGCTGGCAACTAATATTTTTTAAATGAAATATTTTACAAACATGACAAATAGAATAACATCAAGGCACTCTTTTTTTTATTAAGGTATTATTGATATACACTCTTATGAAGGTTTCACATGAAAAAACAATGTGGTTACTACTTTCACCCATACTATCAAGTCCCCACCCATACCCCAATGCAGTCACTGTCCATCAGTGTAGTAAGATGCCACACATTCACTGTTTGCCTTCTCTGTGCTACACTGTTTTCCCCATGATTCCCACACCATGTGTACTAAACATGATACCCCACAATCCCCTTCTCCCACCCTCCCCACTTGCCTTCCCACACCCCTCCCCTTTGGTAACCACTAGTTCCTTCTTGGAGTCTGTGAGTCTGCTGCTATTTTGCTCCTTCAATTTTGCTGCTTTGTTATACTCCACAAATGAGGGAAATCATTTGGCACTTGTCTTTCTCTGCCTGGCTTATTTCACTGAGCATAACATCCTCCAGCTCCATCCATGTTGTTGCAAATGGTAGGATTTGTTTCTTTCTTATGGCTGAATAATATTCCATTGTGTATATGTACCACCTCTTCTTTATCCATTCATCTACTGATGGACACTTAGGTTGCTTCCATATCTTGGCTATTGTAAATAGTGCTGCAATAAACATAAGGGTGCCTATGTCTTTTTGAATCTGAGAAGTTGTATTCTTTGGGTAAATTCCAAGGAGTGGGATTCCTGGGTCAAATGGTATCTCTATTTGTAGTTTTTTGAGGAACCTCTATATTGATTTCCACAATGGCTGAACTAGCTTACATTCCCACCAGCAGTGTAGGAGGGTTCCCCTTTCTCCATATCCTCGCCAGCATTTGTTGTTCTTAGTCTTTTCAATGCTGGCCATCCTTACTGGTGTGAGGTGGTATCTCATTGTGGTTTTAATTTGCATTTCCCTGATGATTAGTGATGTGGAGCATCTTTTCATGTGTCTGTTTGCCATCTGAATTTCTTCTTTGGAGAATTGCCTCTATATTTTCTGCCCATTTTTAATCGGGTTATTTGCTTTTTGGGTGTTGAGGCATGTGAGCTTTTTATATTTTTTGGATATTAACCACTTATCGGATATGTCATTTACAAATATATTCTTCCATACTGTAGGATGCCTTTTTGTTCTGTTGATGCTGTCCTTTGGCATACAGAAGCTTTTTAGTTTGATGCAGTCCCATGTGTTCATTTTTGCTTTCATTTCCCTTGCTCAAGGACATGCGTTCAGGAAAAAGTTGCTCATCCTTATATTCAGGAAATTTTTGCCTATGTTGTCTTCTAAGAGTTTTACGGTTTCATGACTTACATTCAGGTCTTTGATCCATTTCGAGTTTACTTTTGTGTATGGGGTTAGACAATAATCCAGTATCATTCTCTTACCTGTAGCTGTCCAGTTTTGCCAACACCAGCTGTTGAAGAGGCTGTCAT
>JAQQAC010026072.1:65534236-65592384 GCA_029783875.1 Phataginus tricuspis | reverse complement strand
TTATGAATATATTCTCCCATACAGTAGGATGTCTTTTTGTTCTACTGATGGTGTCCTTTGCTGTACAAAAACTTTTCAGCTTGATATAGTCCCACTTATTCATTTTTGCTTTTGTTTCCCTTGCCCGGGGAGATATGTTCATGAAGAAGTCGCTCATGTTTATGTCCAAGAGATTTTTGCCTATGCTTTTTTCTAAGAGTTTTATGGTTTCATGACTTACATTCAAGTCTTTGATCCACCTTGAGTTTACCTTTGTGTATGGGGCTAGACAGTAGTCCAGTTTCATTCTCTTACATGTAGCTGTCCAGTTTTTCCAACACCAGCTGCTGAAGAGGCTGTCAACTCCCCATTGTATATCCAAGGCTCCTTTATCAAATATTAATTGACTGTACGTGTTTGGGTTAATGTTTGGATTTTCTATTCTGTCCCACTGGTCTGTGGGTCTGTTTTTGTGCCAATACCAAATTGTCTTGATTACTGTGGCTTTGTAGTAGAGCTTGAAGTCAGAGAGCGTAATTCCGCGTTTTATTCCTCCTTCTCAGGATTGCTTTGGCTATTCGGGGTCTTTTGTGGTTCCATATGAATTTTAGAATTATTTGTTCCAGTTCATTGAAGAAAGCTGTTGGTAGTTTGATAGGGATTGCATTGAATCTGTAGATTGCTTTAGGTAGTATAGCCATTTTGACAATATTTATTCTTCCTAGCCAAGAGCATGGGATGCATTTCCATTTGTTAGTGTCCTCTTTAATTTCTTATAGGAGTATCTTGTAGTTTTCAGAGTACAGGTCTTTCACTTCCTTCGTTAGGTTTATTCCTAGGTATTTTATTCTTTTAGGTGCAATTGTGAATGAAATTGTTTTTCTGATTTCTCTTTCTGTTAGTTCATCGTTAGTGTATAGGATAGCAACAGATTTCTGTGTGTTAATTTTGTATCCTGCAACTTTGCTGAATTCAGATATTAGTTCTTCTAGTTTTAGAGTGGAGTCTTTAGGGTTTTTAATGTACAGTATTATTTCATCTGCAAATAGTGACAATTTGACTTCTTCTTTACTAATCTGGATGCCTTGTATGTCTTTGTTTTGTCTGATTGCTGTGGCTGGGACCTCCAGTACTATGTTGAAGAACAGTGGAGAGAGTGGGCATCCCTGTTGTGTTCCCGATCTTAGATGAAAAGCTTTCAGCTTCTTACTGTTAAGTATGATGTTAGCTGTGGCGTTGTCATATATGGCCTTTATGATGTTGAGGCACTTGCCCTCTATACTCATTTTGTTGAGAGTTTGAATCATGAATGGATGCTGAATTTTTGTCAAATGCTTTTTCAGCATCTATGGAGATGATCATGTGGTTTTTGTCCTTCTTTTTGTTGATGTGGCGGATGATGTTGATGGATTTTTGAATGTTGTACCATCCTTGCATCCCTGGGATGAATCCCACTTGATCATGGTGTATGATCCTCCTGATGTATTTTTGAATACGGGTTGCTAATATTTTGTTACGTTCATCAGGGATATTGGTCTGTAATTTTCTTTTTTGGTGAGGTCTTTGCCCGGTTTTGGTATTAGAGAGATGTTGGCTTCATAGAATGAGTTTGGAAGTATTCCCTCCTGTTCTATTTTTTGGAAAACTTTAAGGAGAATGGGTGTTATTTCTTCTCTATATGTCTGGTAGAATTCAGAGGTGAATCCATCAAATCCGGGGGTTTTGTTCTTGGGTAGTTTTTTGATTACCGCTTCAATTTCGTTGCTGGTGATTGGTCTGTTTAGTTTTTCTGTTTCTTGCTTGGTCAGTCTTGGAAGGTTGTATTTTTCTAAGAAGTTGTCCATTTCCTCTATGTTTTCCAGCTTGTTAGCATATAGATTCTCATAATATTCTCTTAATTCTTTGTATTTCTGTGGGGTCCGTCATTATTTTTCCTTTGTCATTTCTGATTCTGTTTATGTGTGTAGATTATCTTTTTCTCTTAATGAGTCTGGCTAGGGGTTTATCTATTTTGTTTATTTTTTCAAAAAACCAGCTCTTGGTTTTATTGATTTTTTCTATTGTTTTATTCCTCTCAATTTTATTTATTTCTTCTCTGATCTTTATTATCTCCCTCCTTCTGGTGACTTTGGGCCTCATTTGTTCTTCTTTTTCAATTTCAGTAATTCTGTCTTTAGACTATTCATTTGGGAATATTCTTCCTCCTTTAAATAGGGCTGGATTGCAATATACTTTCCTCTAAAACTGCCTTTGCTGAGTCCCACAGAAGTTGTTGCTTTGTGTTGTTGTTGTCATTAGTCTCCATATATTCTTTGATTTCTGTTTTGATTTGGTCATTAACCCATTGAATAATTAGGAGAATGTTGTTAAGTCTCCATGTATTTGTGAGCCTTTTTGATTTCTTTTTAAAATTTATTTCTAGTTTTATGGTCTGAGAAGTTGGTTGGTAGGATTTCAATATTTTTGAATTTACTGAGGTTCTTTTTGTGGCCTAGTATGTGGTCTAATCTGGAAAATGTCCCATGTGCACTTGAGAAGAATGTGTATCCTGTTGCTTTTGGGTGCAGAGTTCTGTAGATGTATGTTAGGTCCATCTGTTCTAGTGTGTTGTTCAGTGCCTCTGTGTCTTTACTTATTTTCTGTCTTGTTGATCTGTCCTTTGGAGTGAGTGGTGTGTTGAAATGTCCTAAAATGAACGCATTGCTATTTCCTCCTTTAATTCTATTAGTATTTGTTTCACATATGCTGGTGCTCCTGTGTTGGTTGCATATATATTTATAATGGTTATATCTTCTTATTGGACTGACCCCTTTATCATTATGTAATGTCCTTCTTTATCTCTTGCTACTTTCTTCGTTTTGAAGTCTATTTTGTCTGATACAAGTAGTGCAACACCTGGTTTTTTCTCTTTGTTGTTTGCATGAAATATCTTTTTCCATCCTTTCACTTTTTTAAAATTAATTAATTAATTAATTAAAAATTTTTTATTTACAATTTATTTTGGTATCATTAACCTACAATTACATGTGCAATATTATGGTGATTAAACTACCCCCTTCATCATGTCCCCCCTACCAACCCCATTACAGTCACTGTCCATCAGTGTAGTGAGATGCTATAGAATCACTACTTGTCTTCTCTGAGTTGTACAGCCCTCCCCATGCCCACCCAACATTACTTCTGCTAATCATAATGCTCCTTTTACCCTCTTATCCCTCCCTTCCCGCCCTTCTTCCCCAGTCCCTTTCCCTTTGGTAACTATTAGTCCGTTCTTGGGTTCTGTGAGTCTGCTGTTGTTTTGTTCCTTCAGTTTTTTTCTTTGTTCTTATACTCCGCATATGAGTGAAATCATTTGATACTTGTCTTTTTCGGCTTGGCTTATTTCACTGAGCATAATACCCTCTAACTCCATCCATGTTGTTGCAAATGGTAGGATTTGTTTTCTTCGTATGGCTCAATAATATTCCATTGTGTATATGTACCACATCTTCTTAATCCATTCATCTACTGATGGACACTTAGGCTGCTTCCATTTCTTGGCTATTGTAAATAGTGCTGCGATAAACATAGGGGTGCATCTGTCTTTTTGAAACTGGGCTGCTGCATTCTTACGGTAAATTCCTAGGAGTGGAATTCCTGGGTCAAATGGTCTTTCTATTTTGAGTTTTTTGAGGAACCTCCATACTGCTTTCCACAATGGTTGAACTAATTTGCATTCCCACCAGCAGTGTAGGAGGGTTCCCTTTTCTCCACATCCTCGCCAACATTTGTTGTTGTTTGTGTTTTGGATGTTGGCAATCCTCACTGGTGTGAGGTGATATCTCATTGTGGTTTTAATCTGCATTTCTCTGATGACCAGCGTCCATCCCTTCACTTTTAGTCTGTGTATATCTTTGGGTTTGAGGTGAGTCTCTTGTAAGCAGCATATAGATGGGTGTTTGCCATTTTTTCCCATTTTGTTATTCTGTGTCTTTTGATTGGTGCATTCAATCTATTTACATTTAGGTTGATTATTGATAGATATGTACTTATTGCCATTGCTGGCTTTAGATTCGTGGTTACCAAAGGTTCAAGGGTTGCTTCTTTACTATCTAACAGTCTAACTTAACTTTCTTGTTAAGTTATTGTGAACACCATCTGATGTTTCTTTATTTCTCTCCCTTCTTATTCTTCCTCCTCCATTCTTTATATACTAGGTGTTTTATTCTTTGCCTTTAGTTAGTATTTGGATGGTCTTCTTTCTATGCTATGATTTTATTTTCTCTGGTGACATCTTTTTAGCCTTAGAGGTGCTTCTCTCTAGAGAAGTTCATTTACGATATCCTGTAGTGGTGGTTTATGAGAGGCACTCTCTCAACTTTCATTTGTCTGGAAATTGTTTAATCCCTCCGTCATATTTAAATGATAATCGTGCTGGATACAATATTCTTGGTTTGAGGCCCTTCTGTTTCATTACGTTAAATATATCATGCCATTCTCTTCTGGCCTGTAAGGTTTCTGTTGAGAAGTCTGATGATAGTCTGATGGGTTTTCCTTTGTAGGTGATCTTTTCTCTCTCTCTAGGTGCCTTTAATACTCTGTCTTTATCTTTGATCTTTTCCATTTTAATTATTATGTGTCTTGGTGTTGTCTTCCTTGGGTCCCTTGTGTTGGGAGATCTGTGGGCTTCATTGAACTGTGAGACTATTTCCTTCCCCAGCATGGGAAAGTTTTTGGCAATTATTTCTTCAAAGACACCTTCTGCCCCTTTTTCTCTCTCTTCTTCCTCTGGTACTCCTATAATGCAAATATTGTTCCGTTTGGATTGGTCACACAGTTCTCTTAATATTCTTTCATTCCTAGAGATCCTTTTATCTCTCTCTGCCTCAGGTTCTCTGTATTCCTGTTCTCTGATTTCTATTCCATTAATAGTCTCTTGCATCTCATCCAGTCTGCGGTTAAGCCCGTCGATTGCTTGTCTGATTTCTGCATTGTCTTTCCTCACTTCCCTCATTTCCCTCACTTCCCCCCTCAGCTCTTGCACATTTCTCTGTAGATCCATCAGCATGGTTATGACTTTTATTCTGAATTCTTTTCCAGGAAGACTGTGCATTTCCATCCCTTCAGGCTCCCTCTCTGGGGTTGTCTGATTGATCTTAGTGTGGACCATATTCCTCTGTCTTTTCATGGCGATAGAAGTGGTTGCTGGTAGTTGCCACGTATGTCAGCTGGGCTCTTTAAGTCTTTAAAAAGGAAAAACAAGAAAGAAAGAAAGAAAAAGAAAGAAAGAAAGAAGAAAGAAAGAAAGAAAGAAAGAAAGAAAGAAAGAAAAATAAAGAAAGAAAAGAAAAGAAAAAAGAGAAGAAAAAGCAAAAAACAAAACAGAAAAAACGTCCACCCGGAGTAGATTCTGTGGGGATGCTCTAGGTGGCGCTGTTTCTCCCCTATTCCGCAGCCGTGGCCACACTGCTCCGCAGGGCCCTTTATAGTTCCGCCTTGCGGGGTGCCGTGTCCTCTCAGGTGTGGCTGCACGCTGTGCGCTTTCCTGTGTGTTTTCGTCTCTCTTTTAGGAATAGTATTTGCTGTATTTTCACAGATATATACAGTTTGGGGAGGAGATTTCTGCCGCCCTGCTCATGCCGCCCTCTTCTTGGCCCAATTTTCAATTTTTAATAATCATGAAAATAAGCATCAGAAAATGAGGAGGTGAATATGAAATGCTTGACTGTCTCTGCAGCTTTCATTTTGCCCCAAGAGAGGCAAAAATGCACTGTTGATGAATATATGTCACTTCTGGTAGCCACTGGCATATTTCTCAGCACTTGGGCCATAGCTTAGCATCGGACTCTTGCTACCATAATGCTGCAGACTGAATCATTCTGAGATATAATGCTTTTTTAAGTCCTCAAGTAGAGGCTTGCAAGCTTAGGACAAACAGAAGAGTAACAGAGATGGGATAGTTGAATAAAGTTTAGGAGTAGGGTAGCATCGAACAATGAGAACATGACTGTGGGGGTAGTCCCATGTATTTACACTGAATTCTTCCAAATAAAAGTTTAAAGTTGCTTAAAATACACAGTGGTGAGATACTGCACTTTCCTGTCAGTATATTGTTTTTACAAGGGCACAGGGATGATGAAACATTAAAGTTTGGCCTGAAGTTTCCTGGTGGTAAAGGCAAAAGGGAAAGTTTTTAAGTTAAATAGCTCTAATTAGCTAATTAAGAAATCACAAACTTTGTAAGGAGAAAGTTTTTTCCTAGGACTAAATTCTAAGAGGAATTCATGTAAATAAAAAAATTAAAAATTGGGTATTGTATGCAAGGAATTTTTACATTTTTTTCATTTAATACTAAAGTACTGTGAAGCATATTGTGTCATCATCTTACAAATGAGGAAACTGAGGATCAGAGCAGTTATGCTGACTAGACACAGCTAGGTTTTGAACCCTGATATATCTGAATTAATGAACCTGTATTGATTATTATAATCACCCAAAGTCCATAGGTTATTCTATAGTTTACTCTTGGTGGTGTATGTTCTATGGGTTTGGATAAATATATAAGGACATATATCCACCATTATAGCATTATACAGAGTAGTTAGTTTCACAGCCCTAAAAATCCTGTGTTCCACCTATTCATCTCTCCTTCCTCTCTAACCCCTGGCAACTCCTGAGCTTTTTACTATCTTGATAGGCTTGCCTTTTCCAGAATGTCATATAGTTGGAATCATACCCATACATAGCCTTTTCAGATTGGCTTCTTTCACTTAGTAATATGCATTTAAAGTTCTTTTGTCTTTTCATGGCTTGATATTGATAGTCCATTCTTTTTAAATGCTAAATAATATACCATTGTCTGCCATGTGCCACAGTTTATTATCCACTTATTCACTCACCTACGACATACTGATTGGTTCCAGGTTTGGCAATTATGAATAAAGCTGCTATAAACATTTGTGTGCAGGCTTTTGTATGGACAGAAATTCTCAATTCTTTGGGGTAAATAATATTAAGTATAATTGCTAGATATATGTTAAGTTTTATAAGAAACTGCCAAACTGCCTTCCAAAGTGGCAGTACCATTTTCCCTTCCCACTAGCAATGATGAGAGTTTGTGTTGTTCCACATCCTCACCGGCATTTGTTATTGTTTTGGGTTTTGGCCATTCTGATAGGTCTGTAGTGGTGGATCTCATTCTGTTTAAGTTGCATTTCTCTGATGACATATGATGTGGAGTATCTCTTATATGCCACCATAACTATCCATATCTAGAACTCATCATCCCAAACAGAAACTCTGTTCTGGGTGTTTTTACAAGTTTTTAGGTTATCTGCTTACTGCTGGTGAAGGGGTGGTAGAAGGACATTTCAGATAGAAGGCACAGAAGGTGGAAAAGTTGGAGTATTAGAAGAGTGTCAATATCTGAGAAACAACAGAATCTAGTGTGCAAGAACCAATTCATAGATGGTGTGATGGGACATGATAACGAAGCTGATAAAATGGATTGTGCAGGCCAAGCTTATCCCACTGTAGGTAATGGGGAAAGGGAAGTTATAAACAAGAAATTGAGTTGTTCAGTTCTTTATTTAGGAAGATAACTCTAATAAAATAGGGAGATCTTAAAGAGATAACATCCCTACACTGCATATTTTCCGATGTATAAAAAGTTTGTTGATATATCTTGTCTAGTGTTCTAGTTGTTTACAGTAGGATGTCAAATCCTGTACTAATTCTTCCTTCACAGGTACAAGTAGAGGTCCACCATAGGGTAGTTGCCAAGTTCCACCAATCGACCGTATGTGATTGCTTATAGACTACAGATCCAGAATAAAAGGGAACCAAATATGAGAGTACAGGTGAATCTCAACTTCTAAGGAATAGCTAGAGCGAGGACTAGTGAAGGGAATTGAGTTCCTCGTTTGCCAAATGTTTGTTTAAATTATCTCTGTTATTGATTCCAGATCAGGGATCAGCAAACTACAGCCCACAGGCAAATCTGGTCCACCGCTTACTTTTACTGGGACACAGGTATTATCTTGGGCTGCTTTTGTGCTACCATGGCGGAGTTGAATAGTCATTGTAGAGACAGATGGCTGGCAAAGCCTTAAATATATCTCGTGTGGACCTTTACAGAATGTTTGTTAAGCCCTCTCCTAGAGTATGGTGGGGATGAAACAATGAAAAGAGCATGTGACCAGGCAAAAGAAGAAATACCACAGGAAGCCAACGCAGGTAAATATGTAAAATAAAATGCCTATTGGCTCTAGAAATGCTCCGCTGCCCATTATCCATTGTTTAGTTTGT
Organism: Phataginus tricuspis; assembly: GCA_029783875.1. Classification (NCBI taxonomy): domain Eukaryota; kingdom Metazoa; phylum Chordata; class Mammalia; order Pholidota; family Manidae; genus Phataginus; species Phataginus tricuspis. The sequence continues at coordinate 65,584,119 of JAQQAC010026072.1, read as the reverse complement.
CATTCTTCTGACAATATACATGAAAATGATCACTAACATGAATTAACTATAGCAGTTAGCCAAAATATCCCAAGGAAATTATAATTTTTTATTTTCTGATTGTTATATTTATTTTCTATTTTTTGGACAATGACCATTTGTATTTACTGCTAGAAGAATTAAAATTTCCATTTTACTGGGGAAAAAAGTAATAACTCTCTAATATTGATCAGATCAAAGGCTTACATCACCTTAAAGTTTACACAGCAATTTTTCAAGAGTGATTACATTTTCTCAAATTTCTTTGATAGAAAGAGTTGCTGGCTCCCAAGGCAAAACTTTTACCAAGAAAAACAATGAACAGAAATATTAAAGTGTTGCTCAGTCATTTGCATACCATTAAATTACTTACATGTTCCTGAGTATTTTTTCAAATCTAGAGCTCTGCTTTGACACCTTAACCCCGCAAGCCGTCTTGGACAGAGTATAAAGACCAATGTGGAGGGTGTCGTTTATATGCACAGTTATCTTCCTTGTGTTGTTAGTGAAATTAACTTAAGCGCTCTCCCATTTTTTTTTTTAAGTCAAACAATGCACCCACATGTGTTCAACTCACCCTACATCCTTTTCTCTCAAGGAAAAGTCTAAAAATTTTAATGTTTTAACACTGGAAAAATATAGGAAACAAACAAGAGAGTAACTGGAAGAACTGCTACCTCCAAAGCTTGGCAGAAGTATTAAATTTCTGTTTCTCACACATTTCTGCATGTGCTTAGATTGGGGAGGAAAATTTTTCCTCTATCCTTCAAGGTTCTTATAGCTGATCTAAGGATCAAACTGACATGAAACAGAGTAACAGGAGAAAAACACCAAAGTTTAATTATGTGCACAGGGAGGCCCAATGATGAAACTGAGACCCAGTGAAATGACCAAAGCAGGCAGCTTTTATACATTTTAGACAAAGAAACAATAAATCTAAAGAATTGATAAGACGAAGAAAACTTTAGGAGCTTAAATTAGTAAGGAATTTTAAACAGCATTTGGACTTGGGTAGTAAATTAGTAAACAAGTAACAGGATTTGTTCATGTGGCCTTCTGGGATCTAAATTCCCCGTCTCTGGTGTTAAGGAGCCTTCCCCGTCCAGGTGCAGGACGGGAACCCTTCCCATAGATTTATTTCCTGGTCTCAGAGGGCAGCAGAGGAGGGCCAGAGCATCCTCCTGCACCAGCCGTTTCTCCAGTTGCTTTAATTCAAAGTGATCAAAGTCCATCATGGCACATTTTGGGCAGCCCGCCCTTGGCCTCTACACTTAATTATTAAGGACCCTGTAGCCACTATTAATTGGACCTGTAGCCAAATATATAAGGGAACTAAATCAAAAGTTTGAAAGACAGCAGCTTTTGCAGTATTTACTTACGCTTCAATATTCTGAGCACATGGCTGAAGAATATGAGGACAGAGATGCTTAGAAAACACAAATAGAGAAGGAAAAGAACCACATATGTAAAAAGAATATTGCTCTGAAAAAATGTAATATAGACTCTTATTTGACATGAATATGTGTATGTATACATTCTCTATTTTCCCTTTTGCCCACTCCTTCATATTTTTCACAGAGATATATCTGCATATTTCTCAACCTCCCAGAGGTACCCTAGTGTTAATGGGAAGATGGAGCTTTGACAGCCTGGTGTCATTTACTCTGTGATCATGGGCAAGTACTTAAAAAAAAAAATCCATTCGAGTCTGAATCCTATTTGAGAAATGGAGAGAACAACAAAAACATCTTACAGAATTGCCTTACTTACCATAAAAAACATTTCCCATGTATAAAGTATATAAACTTTCACATTAACGGCTTTGGCATGTAACAGGGTGTGTTAATTTCTTTCCCTGCTTGCATGCTCTTGCAATTACCAATCAAGTGCTTGCAGAAATATAATTTATCTGGGCTCAGAGACTAAACTCTGCAAGAGGTACCCAGCTGAGTGAAGTGACTCCATCACTATCTTGGACTTGTTTTCTCAATAATGTTTTTGTTCCACCCATTCTATGATGTAGTCCTTTCTCTTTGAAGAAAAACAAAAGAGCCAAATGAGAGTCCAATAATACTGACCGCTTTTTTGTCACGTTGACATTACAGTCTCAGCCATTACCATATATCCTTGTGTGTTAACCTTACTGCTGTACAAAATTTCAATTACTGTACATGTGTGTGGGAAATAAATGATTTTTTGGTATATAAGACAATTTAGCTAGGCAGATTAAAAGGCAAAGCCTTATTTTAACTGAGTCTGAGAAAGGACACCTAAGAAAAATTGCAAGCTTCAAGAGTGACTTTCAGACTGAATAATTAAATAATTAGTTGGTCAGAAATGGTTCCATCTTGGTGCTTATTATCTAGAAGAAAGCAAATATAAAAGTTACTTGTTATTAACACTTAAAGTTAAGACTATTAAGTGTAAGTAACAGGATAATTTACTATTATAATGTAATTACATTTTAGAACTCTCTCCTGAATGTTTAAATGTTATTTAGTAAAATTTTCTAAGAAATTTGGTTATTGGAATATGAAATGATTACAAATTTACCAAAAGTTACAGATGTGAACACACCCATGCCAAGAATCCTGAGAATTGATAATCTCTAAGTATATGGGAAAGAAATGAAAGAGTAACTTCCCAAATAAACAAACCATGTTAAATGAGAATACAGTATCCTCAGGATTTTAGATGAGAAAATAGAATTATTTCTTTTGCCGCCCAAAAAGCCCTAGAGAGGACACCTGCTTTCTGCATCTCCAAAAGGAACAGTTAGTTACTCCTTATAAAGCTGAGATATGTATGTCTCTGAGACCGAAGAAGTAGTGCTTCTCTCATTTTATTTTTTTTAAATTTCCAGAGTGATGTTTCTTACCTAGGAGGGTGTATTACAAACTTTCTTTTCAGCTTTTAATGAGAATCCCTGCCACAGAATTTCTCTTATTAATGGGAGGTATCTTACTCCTCAAGGGTTTGGGCACAAAAATATGCAAATCACTGGTATAAAAATTCAGGTACAATAAAACATTGGTTCCTATGGTCTGTATGTATCACATGCAGAAGTCCAATTCTGATTTGCAAAAATTCCAGAAATTCATACTACTTGAAAAAAAAAGTATCATTTTATTTGTACACTTAAAAAGTTGTATGTAGAAACTTAGAATACAGTTCTGTAAAACTGAAAGAACTGTTGAGGAAAAGGGAAGGTATTACCTTTATTGATTGATCATCAAAGAAGTTAGAGAAATAAAACAAAAATACAGTAAAATGTTTAAAAAAATTAAAGAACATTTTCCAGGTACAAATTTTATAAATACAAAACAAATTCACAAATTACTCTGAATGCTAAATAAATATCTAATTAATAAACTCAGACTTAATACCTCCAGTCAGTACTGGTACAGCACTTCAAGGATATAAAATTGGATTCATTCATGTGTAGTGTTGAAAGAATGTGCTCATTAAACAATTCCTGACATACACACTTTTTTCCTAAACTGTGCTATAAGAGAAGATCTATCTATGTAGACAAATCTCCCTTAATATCACACTTCTAAAAAACTCATCAATGACAAACTACATCATAGATGAAAAACATTTTTCAAGATATTGGGACACATGAATGATCTCAAAATGTACAAAAATCTCTGTAAACCAGTACTGTATCCAATACATCAAACTTTTAGATACTGAACAAAATTGTAGCAAAGGAAATCTTTCCTACATTCTCCTGAGTGCATAATATCAAAATTGAGACTATAGTGCAGGCCGCACTTCAGTGTGGCCAATCAGTTGTTATTGCTTTATACAATATGTCTGCTTTAGAGCATGATTTAATGTTCCATTTTCATGAACAATTTATTTCCTCAATACATCCTTTAGAAGGACGTCATTTAGATTCGTGACTTTTTTGTAGGCGGTGGTGTGCTAACTTGATCCACATTCCCAGGTGTGACGTGGAGTCCAAGTTTTTGAGCCTGAATATGAAAAAATGCTTGAAGCCTAGTTCCAGCTTTTGCTTCACTTGTGTTACGAGGGTTGTACTCAAAGCAGTTCGAAAACATTAACTCAATATCATCGATAAACTCAGCTAGAAAGAAAAAAACACCTGAGGTTAGAATCAAAGTACATAAATTATAAATATAATTTTTGTTTGTATCTTATCTGGAAAGGTCATTAAGAAAATGGAAGCCCGCTTTTTTCTTTGGAAATTGAAGACTCTGAAACAAGGTATCAGAATTTAAACTTAAAATTATTAAACTACAAATACTTTAAAACTTTTATTGAAATGATACAGTTATGTACTTAGAAGCATTATGTAATTATAAAGAACTTCTATTAACATCAGATTCTATAAAATATCTAACTCATTCAATCCCTATCAATCTTTCACCTCCACATACACAGATAAGCATTTCAGGGACCTCCTGAGATGCCATCTACACAATTAGATTAATATATGTCATTTAAATCAGAAGAAAAAAAGCCTGTACCTCTGTGAACAAAAATAATTATCAGAGAAAAACGTGAATTACTTACATGCTAATTTATATTCACATTTGTTCACTTTTTCACGAATTATATTTAAGGCAATGGGTTTTTTGATGATGTCGTAATAGTCTGGGACCTGTAAAATAATTCAAATATATCTGTCTTATAGAAAATTTATCAGAGATAAGTGGTCAAATAAATGAAGGTTTTACATTTAAAAGTAATGAATGTTAACCTCTGAATACTATTCTATTAAAGCCATTTAATGCTTTCAGTCATTATAATGTTGAAGAATTCTGTTTGATACTATAAAAATTGTTAATTTATTATGGTTTTGCTGTGTGTGCTCTTCCTTTCTATCATGTCTCTCTCCATAGATACACATGTATATTTATAAAATTTCTTTAATGAGTATTGCATTTGTAATAAAGAATAAAATGTATGTAACAAAACTTAAGAGCTGTATTTATTTTCTCATAAAACTACTCGGGAAAAATGAGCTATAGAGTCAATTAAGATTTAATTTTTATAAGATACTATTTGATGTAAATTAATCCTTCATATTCTTGCTCTAGAAATCCTAAGGTAGAATTCTGACAATAACTGATTTTTCATTCAGGACCTTCATCGAACACTGATAAGTGAGGACTTCCATAATGTGCTTGTGACTGGACCTCTCCTATACCTACTCTGCTCCACTCAAAGTACCCATCATTCCCCATATTCTCATTTCTGGGTCTTTAACTAATCGTTCCCTCTCCCTGAAATGTCCTTATTTCATTTCTCACTGTTGAAATTCCATTTCTCATCTTTCTTCAATGACCAGACCAAATAGCTCCTCCATTGAAAAACTTTCTAATTCCTGCTTTCCTTGCTCTGAAATGCTCAATTCACTCTCCTTTGTTCTCTACATCTGAAAGACCTATAGCTTCTATTACAGTACTGTAGTACTGTCCTATCTCTGCTAAATGTCACATTTTGTCATACATATATAAACAACTATAGTACCATCTCAAATCCCTTAGTGAGGTTAAGGCCCCTCTGTTATTTAAAAGTACCCATCTTTTATATCAATGTTTCTCAATATGGTCTCTCAATGAGCACCATTAGATCATCTGGGAACTTATCAGTAATGGAAATGGCTGGTTATCATCTCAGACCTAGTAAATCAAAAATTCTGGGGTGGGGCCCACTGATCTGTGTTTTAACAAGCCTTTTCAGGTGATTCTGGTGTATGCTGAAGTTTGAGAAACGGTGTTTTACATAATAGAAATATCAATAATAGTACTCCATTGAATTAACTCTATTCATATTAATTACGTAGAATAAAAACATTGAGATTATTTCAACATACTGTCATTTATAAGAATCAGTCATGGGATTAGAAGGGACTGAGGAGACTATGCTGTGTAACTCCATTTTTTTTCAGTGTAGGAACCAACTTTCCAAGTGGTTTTAAAAAAAAGGTTTTTAAAAAACAGTGACTAATAGGTGTTTCGACCACCTCAAGGTTGCCATGCCAACTAAATCAAATAATATATATGAATACATTTTATAAAGTCTAGTAATATCACCTGGATTTTAGAAACAAGTTTCAAAAAAGGCCAGCTGTCATCATGCCGAACCAATTCCACGACAAGTTGTTCAAAAGCAGACAATTCATGAACTCCTCCCTGTCGGCCTGAACTCCTTCGATTCAGTGTCATAGGAGATGATTCTGAATAAGTAATTAAAAGTAATTTTAGGTGATGAAAAAAGCAAAATATTTGATCACAAGTTAAACAGGACATATTACAAACTAAATTCAAACAGAATATTGACACTTACACACCGAGATGGTAAACTTACATTCTGAGAGACATGAAACTCTGGACCAAATATTCACTATTGCCTTTTCAACCTTAAAAATTTCCAGTTGGATTAAATATTCATTGAGAACAGATTGTAAAAAAAAAGTGTAATACAAAAGCAAATTCTAGAACACAGAGTTAATGAATTTTTTTTTACTTCACTTTATTAAAGATGTTTTCAACTGCAGTAACATTAAAGTAGTACTTCTCCAGTATTTCCTTAAACATATCCTTAGGAAAGTACCCTCTTCAGATCTAGAAACCAGGCCTCTTTACAAGTTATTTTGCATAATGGAAAAGCAATTCTCAATGATGATGTCAAAGAGTATTCTTACAAATTCTTAATTTTTGTTCTTATTCTTAATTTTCTACGTAGAATTTTCTTAAAGCAAAATGTTTTCTCATAAAATCTAAAGTCATCTTAAGTGTATGAATTAGTAGAGAAAAGGGTAGTATAGTCCATACATGAATTCAGGCGTTAATCCTCTATTTAAATGTAAATCCACACATCCCCTTTATTTGTCCTTAGAATCAGCTTAGTAATTTCACAAATCTATTAGCAAGTTTTTTTCCCAATATTTTGAGTAAAAATGTTCAGGTGTACTATTTTTCCAAATAGCTCAGAGTTCAGAATTGAGGAAGAGCCAAACAGATATGGGGATGGGAAAAGCTAAATTAGATCTTGGTCCAAAGTTATCTGTCACTCCCCCCCAGCCCCCAAACCTGATGACCTGGTAACTGTATAAACAGACTAATTATGCTCCTTTCACTAATGAATTCCTTAATCTTGTCACGTGTTTGAATAAGGCAATATGACATATGTCCAATTCTTCATAGAACAGTCACATTTTTTAAGTTCATTTTCTTTTGAAATATCAAAGCTTTATTAACTACTGACGTTAAAGAAAAAGAAAAGGACAGGATTGAAGAGATAAATGGGTAAAGAGATGATTATATGGATAAAGATTGTGATAAACAATAATGATCAGAATAAAAAAAGGCAGCCCTTGATCAACCCCTAACAATATTACAGACCCCAAATTCAGTACGTCAGATGCAACATTACCAAATAACCTAATGCAGCTGTCTAGGCGATGATGAGTAGGTATATCCTAAAGGAGGAAAAGGCAGTGGAGGATACTGGGAAAGTTTAAATACTGGCTAAATCTCTTCATTAAATAGAGAAAACTGCAAATTTCTTATAATTATATTGCTATATTAGTAGAGATACTAGTAATATAGTTTGTTTACTTTATTCCCCAAATAGCTGCCCCTTCATTGAATATTATGCTTTAGATCAGATTGCCTCTAATAATTTTGTATATCTTAGTGACAGTCTTTAAAAAATGATCCAAAGTATTTTGACATTCAGTTTTCCCAAACTACTCAATTTTCTTAGGTAAGGATATTTAAATAAGGCTTATTTGTACCTGTAGATTGTCTTTTTCTGCCTCTTCTCTTGGATTCACTATCTCGGAGAGAAAGTTTTGAAGCAACATTTAGAGATCTTAATTGCTCATTGGACTTTGTGGCAATGACTCTGAAGTTTGGGAAGTTGGGACTATTTTCTGGTGTATTATTAGCACTTTTCTCGCCTCTGCGTTTTCTACGAGGACTAAGTAGTTCCACAAATACATCTGCTTGCAACGGGCCATAACTCTGGCGAGTAGAACGACTGGTAATTCTTAAAGATTTAGTTTCTGTAGGAGGAGCAGATTTTATCTTTCTTAGGCTTCTACCAGTAGTTTTAGAAGAAACAGTTGTTCTCTGTGTACTCTGCTGACTCCTTGAAGTATATTTTCCAGGATCTTGTCGTTGGCCACGACTTGAGAAAGAAGAGCCAAGTCTCCCTCTTGTTTTAATTGACAGTCTAACATGTGGTCTTCCTCGTTTTGGTGGGCTGAAAATATTGTTAGAAAACACAATTATCATACAGAGCAATGATGAACATATGATAACTTTTCCTTTTTTTACTATTCAGCCAGTGGGTTCTACATACATTACTTTTCTACATTACTGAGACTTGTCCATATCAATTCTTTATAAACTTAGAGCCAATAAATTTTTGTGGAAATCTAAAATGTGTTTTCTTATATTTCTTTGTAATGCAAAGAGAATAGTTAATATTTTCTTGGTAATGCCAGGACATCATGAAAATAAAATCATAAATTATGATAAATTATAATAAAATCCTCAGAACAACCAATAAATGGACTAAATCATGTTGAAAAACTTAAGAGTGATGAACTAATCTTAAAGTATAAATATTTTGTCTCCTTATGCTTCAGGAGACTCATGTTTCATTACCACTGATACTGAGGTGACTTAGAGTTTTAGGCAATGGCTGCCAGTAAAGTAGGCCTTAAAAAAACCTGTGGTTCCTGAATAGCAAGCCAAAAATCTCTCTGCCATTTTCTGATTTTTACTGTAAAATACAAAACTAGACTCAATCTTTTAATTGCCTCTAAGTTGTAGATAAGGTTAAAACAATCCCATTTAAGCTTCCTTTTATCCATCTCCATGCCACTTCTGGACTACCAGTCTACCTGAAATATTTACAAAAATTTTCTAAATTCTTTATCATCTTTGTGCTTAACACAATACTTCCTTTATAAACTACAGAGAAGATGGCTCCTGCTAGTTGGAGCTATTAAAAAACTTGTTTAAAATAGATGCAGTGGATGCAAGGATGGCACAACATTCGAAAATCCATCAACATCATCCACCACATCAACAAAAAGAAGGACAAAAACCACATGATCATCTCCATAGATGCTGAAAAAGCATTTGACAAAATTCAACATCCATTCATGAGAAGAACTCTCAACAAAATGGGTATAGAGGGCAAGTACCTCAACATAATAAAGGTCATATATGACAAACCCACAGCCAACATTATACTTAACAGCGAGAAGATGAAAGCTTTTCCTTTAAGATCAGGAACAAGACAGGGATGCCCACTCTCCCCACTTCTATTCAACATAGTACTGGAGGTCCTAGCCATGGCAATCAGACAACACAAAGAAATAAAAGGCATCTATATTGGCAAGGAAGAAGTTAAACTGTCCCTGTTTGCAGATGACATGATATTGCATATAAAAAAACCCTAAAGAGTCCACTCAAAAACTACTAGATCATCTGAATTCAGCAAAGTTGCAGGATACAAAATTCATACACAGAAATCTGTGTCATTCCTACACACTAACAATGAACTAGTAGAGAGAGAAATCAGGAAAACAATTCCATTCACAGTGGCATCAAAAAGAATAAAATACCTAGGAATAAACTTAACCAAGGAAGTGAAAGACTTATACTCTGAAAACTACAAGACACTCATGAGAGAAATTAAAGAAGATACGAGTAAATGGAAACACATCATGGGCTCATGGATAAGAAGAATTAATATTATCAAAATGGCCATCCTGTCTAAAGCAATCTACAGATTCAATGCAATCCCTATCAAAATACCAACAACATTCTTCAACGAACTAGAGAAAATCATTCTAAAATTCATATGGAACCACAAAAAGACCCCAAATAGCCAAAGCAATCCTGAGAAGGAAGAATAATGCTGGGGGGATTATGCTCCCTAACTTCAAGCTCTACTACAAAGCCACAGTAATCAAGACAATTTGGTACTGGCACAAGAACAGACCCATAGACCAATGGAACAGACTAAAGAGCCATTGTATATCCATGGCTCAATGACAGCCCTTTCAACAGCTGGTGTTGGCAAAACTGGACAGCTACATGTAAGAGAATTTAACTGGATTATTGTTTAACCCTATACACAAAAGTAAACTCGAAATGGATCAAGGACCTGAATGTAAGTCATGAAACCATAAAACTCTTAGAAGACAACATAAGCAAAAATATCCTGAATATAAGCGTGAGCAAATTCTTCCTGAATGCATCTCCTCGAGCAAGGGAAACAAAAGCAAAAATGAACTCATGGGACTACATCAAACTAAAAAGTTTCTGTACGGCAAAGGAAACCATCAACAGAACCAAAAGGCACCCTACAGTATGGGAGAATATATTTGTAAATGACATATCCGACAAGGGGTCAACATCCAAAATATATAAAGAACTCACATGCCTCAACACCCAAAAAGCAAATAACCTGATTAAAAAATGGGCAGAGGATATGAAGAGACAGTTCTCCAAAAAAGAAATTCAGATGGTCAACAGACACATGACAAGATGCTCCACATCACTAATCATCAGGGAAATGCAAATTAAAACCACAATGAGATATTACCTCACACCAGTAAGGATGGCCACCATCCAAAAGACTAAGAACAACAAATGCTGGCGAGGGTGTGGAGAAAGGGGAACCCTTCTACACTGCTGGTGGGAATGTAAGCTAGTTCAAACATTGTGGAAATCAATATGGAGGCTCCTCAAAAAACTAAAAATAGAAATACCATTTGACCCGGGAATCCCACTCTTTGGAATTTACTCAAAGAATACAACTTCTCAGATTCAAAAAGACATATGCACCCCTATGTTTATTGCAGCACTATTTACAATAGCCAAGATATGGAAGCAACCTAAGTGTCCATCAGTAGATGAATGGATAAAGAAGAGGTGGTACATATACACAATGGAATACTATTCAGCCATAAGAAAGAAACAAATCCTACCATTTGCAACAACATGGATGGAGCTGGAGGATGTTATGCTCTGTGAAATAAGCTAGGCAGAGATAGACAAGTGCCAAATGATTTCCCTCATTTGTGGAGTATAACAATAAAGCAAAACTGAAGGAACAAAATAGCAGCAGAGTCACAGACTCCAAGAAGGAACTAGTGGTTACCAAATGGGAGGGGTGTGGGAGGGTGGGAGAAGCGGATTCAGGGGTATTATGTTTAGTATATATGGTGTGGGGAATCAAGGGGAAAACAGTGTAGCACAGTGTAGCACACTAATCATCAGGGAAATGCAAATTAAAACCACAATGAAATATCACATCCCTCATACCAGTTAGGACTGCCACTATGCAAAAGATAAGACATAACAAATGTGTGAGAATGCGGAGAAATAGGAACCCTCCTATACCATTTGTGGGAATGCAAATTGGTGCAACCGTTGTGGAAAGCAATATGGAAGCTGCTCAAAAAACTAAAAATAGAAATACAATTTGACCCAGGAATTCCACTCCTAGGAATTTACCTGAAGAAAACAAGATCCTTGATTTGAAAAAACATGTGCACCGCATGTTTATCACCACACTATTTACAATAGCCAAGATATGGAAGCAACCCAAGTGTCCATCAGTAGATGAATGGATAAAGATGTGGTACATATATACAGTAGAGTATTATTCAGCCATAAAAAGAAAAGAAAAATTCTGCCATTTGCAACAACATAAGATGGAGCCAGAGGGTATTATGCTCAGTGAAATAAGCCAGGTGGAGAAAGACAAGTACCAAATGATTTCACTCATTTGTGGAGTGTAAAAACAAAGTAAAACAGAAGGAACAAAATAGCAGCAGACTCATGGACACTAGAGAAGCGACTAGTGGTTAACAAGGGGGAGGGGCTAGGCAGTGTGGTAGGGGAAGGAGAAGAGGATTAAGAGGCACAGTAATTTGCAGTCACAATATAAGGAGGTCATGAGGACAGTAGTACAGCACAGAGAATACAATTAATGACTCTATACCATCTTACTATGTTGATAGACAGTGACTGCAATGGAAGGGGTGAGGACTTGATAATATGGGTGAATGTTGAACCACTGTGTTCTGTATTTGAAAACTGTGTATCAGTGATACTTTAATAATAATTAAAACAAGGTTCTTCCTGGCATCTCTCTCTGTAGACTGCCAAGATCACTAATATTTGGGTGTAACTCCTTGAGCAGGAGAAGCACTGGGAAGCCGTATCTGTCTTTATTTCGTGAATATCCTCTGGACTGCTTAGTTGCTGCTTTAGGCACACAATGAAGTAAAATCAACCTTGATGTGGGTCTGAATTGGCTTTACTGTCCAAATTTGAACTCATACTTGATATTATGATCTGGGTAAGCTCACAGAGGTACTATACTCCTTTGGGAATAATTTCAGTTGTTCATAATATGTAACAAGGGTAACTTCAGACCACTATATTACATACTAAATTAAAAAAAATAATGGACCCCAACCATCCCATTTGTATTTGAATACCCAAGAGATTGTCTATAGACTCACGAGTACTTATTTTATTGCATGTCAGGGCTTACCTGACTTCTTCCTCTTCTTGAGAGTCATCTTCATCTTGTTCTACCTCATACTCTTCCTCCTCACTTTGATCCTCTTCGTCATCGTCATCAACTTCATCATCCTCACCTTCCATACTATCTTCCATCTCGTCATCACTTTCCAAGGATGGTCTCTGTCTAGAGGAGAGTCTTCTAGAACGTTGCTTAGGCCGACATTCTGGACAGAACCAATCTCCTTCAGGTACAGTCTGACAAATCACATAAAAGATCATTAATTGTCTGTTTCTCAAAATCTCAATGTCTCAATTCTAATCCGAGAAGAAGAAAAAATACCTTGAGCTTTGGGCGAACACAGTAGGTATGATGGCCCCGGTCACATGCATCACAAAGCACCATGTTTTCTGCATCACCCTTCTTTCGGCATATCTTGCAACGAGCATTCAGTATAGATTTAGACCATATAACACTACGATCCAAGGTGGAGAGATGAAGAAAGACTTGGGACAGACTAGCAGAAGAAAGGAGAGACTCTCTCCAACGGTCCAGGACTGTTTTATAAGAACGCCCACTGTCACTGGCATCTTCAATGAAAAGGGAAGTGATTAAAATTTCTAGACCTCTACCAGAACTATTTTCTTGGTAGTTTGAACAGTTTAGATTTTATAGTTCTTCTAATACTTAACAAAAAAGATGATGTTAAAAAAAAAAACCTCATGTTCAAGAAAATATTTGCTGAGCTACATCTTAATTACTACATAGGGAATTACTTAAATTCATAAATCAAATGCTTGGGGATTTCAATAGTAAAAGAGAAAAATAACAGGCAATGTGCTCTCAATCTGGTCTTTGTATCAAATCTTGATCTAATTAAAAAACCGTTATATATGATTACAAGTCAGTTACTAGTCATTTGAATCAAGAATATTATTTCTTCATTTTCAGAAAAAGGTGAACTGCTAAGTTAAATGTCAATCATATATGAGGTTTCTTTTGGGGCTGATGAAAATGTTCTGATATTAGATAGTGGTGGATGGCTTTCCAACTGTGAATATACTAAACACCACTGAATTATACACTTTAAAAGGGTGAATTTTATATATGTGAATTACATCTCAATAAAGCCATTATTAAAAAAATTATGTATAAATGCCAACTATATTATCTTCTATCTCTAAGAAAAGATTATTTTTAAAACAAGGTAATTTAAAAAAATGTTAATATCTCCCCTAAAAAAGAACTTTCAGCACCAATATTTACATAGAAATACTTGAAAGCTTCCGCTACTTAATAATATCATTCCTTTGTCTTTTGGGCTAAAAAATGTATTAAGAGTCATTTGATTAGATGCCATTAATCTAGCCAGTCTATCATTTTCACCAGCATGTGATTTCCACTTTCAGTTAATCTTCAATATTGCTACCACTTTAGTTTTCCTAAAACATTATACTTAATTATGAAGGGACTACCACACCATGTCAGAATTCTGCAAGGTATATGAGACTCCATACATAGTTTGGTCCTATTATGCCTTATTTCCTACTATTATCCTTAAATGAAACGTCCTGGGCAGTAGCATAATGGTTAAGAGAATGTGGGCTTTGGAGTCATTTGGCCTTAAACTAGCTCCCAGTGAGAGCTTGGGCAAGTTACCTTGTCGCCCTGTGCCTTAGGCTGCTGGAAAGATTAAATGAGATAATATACATAAGACATGTAAACTGCCTGTCAGAGAGTAATGCTATTATTATCATTCCTGTGTTATATATTGCTCCTCTTCTGTACAGCACTTAATGAGACGTGAAACAAATCTATTCTATGGCCTCTACCTTTAAGAAATTTTTAATACAGCTGGGAGGGTAAAGATATACACAATGAACTGGAGACATAAAGCAACAGATTTGACAAACATTAGTAGATCTTGAGTTCCTATTCCTGTTAGGCAGGGTGAGAGACAGGACAGGAAACCTAGGGCCCACCCAGTGTGGTGAGTCTTGTCTAAAAATCTAGGAAACCAAAATGCTACTCCTTGAAGCTTCAGCGTGGGAAAGGGTACCACGAAGAAATATGCAAACCAGTACTCAGCAATATAGAAAGTAAAATCGTAATTCTTTAAAAAGTTAAAAATTTACCATGTCTCACACTAGATTGATCTTCCTTTCTCTTTCTCTTTTTCTTGTTCTTTTTTTTTCTATCTCCCTTTTGATCTTTATAAATTTCTTTGTTACCTAATTTCAAATTGAGAAAGTTAGTTTGAGGATTCTTTTTCATAGCTTAAGGGTTTAACCATAAGCATGACTTTGTAAGTGACGAAATTATCAACTAAGCAAACAATTCTCATATCTTACCTAAAATAATTAATAGAAATATGATTATCTTCTTCCAGTTAATATAGCCTAGTTTTATCAATGTGATTAATGGCTAGAATAAAAGAGACATACAAGGGAAGGTGGGGCATAAGTAGAATTTTTATGCCTTATTTGCTTCCTCAAGAAACTGAAACAGTCTCTGAAACTAAACTGGGAAAATTTCTAACAGAGTTAATTTGCTATGGTGAAAAATTATCAAGAGAATGAAGCATTTTAATACATATTACATCTCAAATATTCATAAAATGGAATCCCCTTTTCTTTTCTAGGCTAAGGATACTCTAGATTAATTTGCTCCAAATATTTAGACTATCTTAAAACCCCAGAGGCACTTCCATCTCCTGTTGTTCCATTCAAAACAGACCCTTCAAAGGCCTAAATATGAAATAAGGAGCTGCAGACATCAATTATTCCATTAACTTTTTATAGGACAGCAATGGTAGATAGTAACATCCATATTACAAATGATCAACATTTGACTTTGACCAACATTCATACCAAAGTAAGGTAAGATGAACTTATTTTGCTTATTTTATAAGAATCTCAAATTAAAAGTTTCTTTTATATCTCCAGATAATAAATATTTTAACACTGCTGAATACAAAGCAGCATAAGGAACACTGTTACTCAGCTCTCATATAACCTACTGGATGTAAGGTGCACCATCTCCCAGAATTAACTTTTTTCTTTTGTGTAAGTATTTAATTAGATGTACTGATGAAAATACAAACACACCATTAATTTGATTTGTTCCCCTTGAACTTATAAACTTATAAACAACTTTAATTGGTGGCAACTTCGTAAGTGGAAAAATCAGCAGAATTTCATTTTATTCCTTAGCATCCTTCTAGAATTTAGGATTAATGAGTAGCAATAATATATTTATAAGAGCTACATGATTTACAAATAACTTTTAATTGAAATTTTATTTGAAGTAATTGTAGATTCATATGTGGTTTTAAGAGATAATAGAGAAATCTTTTGTACACGTAATTGATTTAGACAGAAAATATTAACATTGAAGACACGGAAATAAGAGTGATAGCAAACAGACACTTATTTTTGTGAGCGGCCATCATACATATTTTATTTCTTACAACTGCTACTTAAAGTTCGAAAGTGAGTTATTAAGCTCATGGCAAAATAACCAATTTATAAAAAATATGAATAGATATTTTCAATTTGAATTGAATTTCAATTTGAATTCATATAGAATATGCTTTATTAAAAAGACATTTTACATATATTCACATTCGAAAATTTCTCTGATAGCACCATCTGTTTAAGTAAACTTTATTCTTACTAGTCAGCAAGGTAATACTCAATTTTTAAAGAATTTTATTCAAGTCTCTCAGTCTGAGACCAAAAAGATATGGTCATAAAAAACTGTTTCTTCTAGTAACCCACTACTGAGATATAAACTCTCTCAATATCATGAACTATAGTAAGTTAATTCAGTATTTCAGAAAGACCATATCACAGGTAAGGAGAGGCAGTACGACATGAAAATTGATTTGGAACTCCAAACACATATTTTCCTAAAGACATAAAGATTATGTTCCTAGATTAGTCTCTAAAAGCATATTAATTTCATAAACTGTTTACACATGATTCAGAGAGTATTATTTCTATCATCCTAACCATAAATTATAAGGCATTTCCTCATCTGTGTGCCCTTTAACACTTGGTATTTCTGATTTAGTGCTTGTTATGCAGTGCTCAAGTGAGTGATCCATATATTATTAAAACATACTCTTTATGGTGAAGTTACTCCTTTGGGGTTCTGTTTTAAATAACAACCACAAAATTTATGTATCATTTTTGATTATGCAGGGTCTGGGTAGTTGTAAGTTTTGGTACTCTTTCTTTCGATGAAACTTTCACAGAAGGAGGGATTGACAGGAATAGAAGAAAAGATATTCATTTAAATGAGTATCTAGAATAAGTTTTAAAAAGCAGTGTATACTTAAAATATCTATCTTATCTGAAAGAACTCATTTTAAAACAAAAATATAATCTCCAATTTTTCAAATTTATCAATTTCATCACATCAGCCTATAAAGTTTTATTAAAGGGCAATTTCAAAATCATTTAAATTATAACTAATATTTTGAATTAAAAACAGATACTTACTAAGTGGAGCTTTGAGAAAACGACGCTCAATGCCCTGCTCTATTTGGAAAAGTGCCATTGCCAGATAATGAACCACGTTGCTCACTGATTGTGGGGTACTTGCATTAGTTGAGACAGTACTTGGTGTTTCTGTTTTTATGCCCAAAAGTCTACAATTAAACAATGAATAGTTTATGATACTTAAAAAACTATTAGTTGAAACTTGAGTCCACTCATTCATCCAAAGGCTTACTTACACCTGCGTAAGAAAGTTTCCTCAATCTGAAGGAGCTTGTAGGAAGGGACATAAACATATGAATCATGAGCTAAATTAAACATCAAGTCATTTAAGATAAGAGGTCAGGGCAAATATCTGGAGGAGGGAAGGGGAATGAGACAAGGTTTAGGGGAAAGGAAGAGAAAGGTTTAGGAGAGGTGATTCTGTGATAGGCCTTAAAGGAAACGTTTCTTTAGCAGCTTATCCCTATTTCTCTTGCTTCAACTTTTACCGGGTAAGGACACTTACAGCTGCCTCCTAACTGGTTCCTTAGTCTCCTGTCTTACTCTCTTTGCAATGATCTCCATGCTGCAGCTAAAAGATTCATTTAAAAACACAAACCCCATTCACTCAAAGACTTTGGCATGTCTTCCCTTCTAATATCATAGCTTCCCCACCTTTTAGGTCTCAGCTGCAGTCACTTTCTCCGATACTTTCTTTGCTGTCTTCATGTGCTACCAGGACAAGTAGCCTTTTCATGTCTCACATTTACACTGGGTATTAACTTCTATTAGAACTCTTGCCCTGTTTTATTATTTCTAGCTTAATGTCTTGCAACCATTTCTTTCGAGACAATAAACCCCTTAAAGGCAGATATTATCAAAAATAACTCCGAAAAAGTAAAAGTATCTACAGATCTACAGATATAGGTTCTGATTAATAGTTCAAATAGTATTTAAGTCTACCAATATTTAAGTCTACAGAAAAGAAACATGGATAGCATAAAGTTACTTTCTGAAATTAATAAAACCTTAAGTTCAAAGACATTTTTTAAACTCAAGAAATTATTATCCTAACAAGTGGTCTTTTGGCTGCATTAGTACAAAGTAGAGTAACAGAGAGCCTTGATGTTTAGCAAGATCATTTCAGTGGTTATATATATTAAAGAATTCATAAGGTTTTAAGACAATTGTTTTGAGAAAAATAAACATTTACTTAAAAAACTTATAATTAAGTGGCAAGGAAAATTCTGTTTGTACCTGTCTTTTACTATGACCTTTGCTTGTTCATCAATTTCCATCTCTTCTACATCTTCATTAACAGTTTTAATTATTCCATTTTCCTTGTTTTCCTCACTCAGCAGCTCATACCGTCCATTTTCTAATGCTGATCTCCATGTCTGTCGGTCTGTAACCTGTAACAAAACCCAAATTTACTAACTCTGAACAATGGCATATATTGTTCCAAAGAAATATGAAGTTCAATGAAAAATTCATGAATATTCTAAAACAAATTGTGAATCAAAAAGGGATCTAAAAATAAGGTTACTAAGTGGTCAAAATGGATTTGTATCATTCATAGATGGAAGCTTTGGTATCTCACTCTCTATATAAGGAAATCATAAACAATCCTAAGATTGGTCACCTGATAGTAGCAAAAAAAAAAAGTGACAGATGATAGCAAAGGAATGAACAGAACACACATATCAAACATGAATTACTTACAGATTTTAAAAAGGTAACAAAGAAACCAATAAACAAACCAGACTCAGCAGAGCAGACAGGAGCTAGTCAAGGAAGAAGAAAATAGCCTTACACATTTCAACATCTCAAATGAAAATACCATAAAATAGATATTTAAAAAAATACTATAAATTGTTACTAAAAGGTCAGTTATGTTCATTAAATTCTGTTTAAGAAAGCAGATATAATCCTATAGCATACTTAAGAAAGATTTCTATCCATACATTAATATTTTGATAAAGGGGAATAAAAAATTGATCACTCCCTATTATTTATTCAAAACACACATGCCTTACCTATATCAAATAAATTAACAAATATGACCAAAATTCTGATAATTAGGTAAACTAAAAATGAGAACAGGTACAAACCTTGATTGCTCCTAATGTTCCTTGGTAGATTCTGTCCTCGATATCCAGAAGAAAATCTCTCAGCCTCAATTCAAGCTGCCTTTCTGCAGACATCTGCGATGGATCACATGCATTGGAAGCTCTTCCCCGACTACATGTAGGTTTGCTATCAGTTTGAGGTTTGTCTAAAATAGTTATCAAATACCTTTATTATGATTTTCTTATTAAAAAATATAATTTCCCCATGTGACTGTTATGATCATAAGATAATGGATATGAAAATATATAGTAAATCCTTAAGTGCAAAAAAAAAAGGAGAGATGTGTGTACATCACATATCTGATAAGGGATTTATATTTAGAATATATAAAGAACTCTTACAACTCAGTAAGAAGACAAATAATCCAATAAAAAAATGGGCAAAGGATGTGAATAGACTTTTAGGAAAGTTAAACAAATGGCCAGTAAGACCACAGAAAGATCAACATCATTAGTCAGGTGGGAAATGCACATCAAAAGCACAGTGAAGTGCCACCATTTCACACCTCTAGAATTAAAAAGTCAGAAGTAAGTGTTGATAAGGTGATGACAAATTTTAACTCACAGTGTTGTCAGGAATATAAAATTGTGTGGCACCTTTGGGAAATCGTCTGACAATTCCTCAAAAATAATTAAACAGAACTACCATATGGCCTAGTAATTTCACTCTTAGGTATATGCCCAAAACAAATAAAAATCTACATTGACAGAAAAGTTGCACACAAATGTTTATAGTACCATTATTTATAATAGCCAAAAGGTAGAAAAAGAATGCCCATCAACTAGTATGTGGATGAATAAGATGTGATATATACATACAATGGAACATTATTTGGCTATAAAAAGGAATGACATAGTGATATATATTACAACTTGGATGAACCTTGAAAACATTATCCTAAGTGAAAGAAGCCAGTCACAAAAGATCAAGTATTATATAATACCATTCATATAAAATGTTTGGACAGGGAAATTTATAGACAGAAAATAGATTTGTGGTTGTTTAGGTCTATGGTGGGTGGTAGCTAAAGGGTATGGGGTTTCTTTTTGAGGTGATGAAAATGTTCTAAAATTGTGTGATGGTTGCACATATCTGTGAAAATACTAAAAACCACTGAACTACATACTTTAAATGGGTGAATTTTATGGTGTATGAATTAAATCTCAATAAAGCTGTTAAAAAAGTTGTGATCTATGTATGGTTTTAAATCCTGAAGAGAACTATAGTAGTCATGGAAACTGGCCCCTCCAATAAGAGTTCTCTACCTAGAGACTTTCATTTAGTAACATAAAAGCTTACATCAAAAAACTGCCTTACTGCCTTCTCTTAACCTGTCATCCACAGACCAGCCATCAAACAGGAAATGTTACTATCTTATCTGCCCTTGCAGCTGATCTCCAAAGGAAGCAGTCACTAATGGAACATGTCCCTGGACCCTCAGCCAAATCCTTAGTGAGTGACCTCACTATCAGATGTCTAAAACTGATGGTGACTTTAGTGTCTTGGGTATTCATCTATCAAGGAACGAGATCAGGAAGAGTAAGTATATCTCACATTGCTAGATGTGTGTTCCTCATAATCCAGATGGAACCCAGTGGAACCTAGAGAACCTTGTTTCTCAAACTGGCAAACTTTCCCTAACTCACAAACTGAGAGCATTGTCCAAATGAAAGATAGTGTTTTAAATACAGATTTAATAGTTTGAAAAATGTTTAATCCTGAGCCAGAGATTATGGGGAGAGAAAAATAAAGGGAGTAGTTTTCATTGAAGATTTACCTGAAAAATGAAATTTCTCTTCAGAAAAATGGGCTAGCTGTGTACATATCCTGCTTTTTTCTTGCAACAAAGTTTCTTTTAAGGCACTTTCTCTATATCCTCTAGAATTAAGAGCTTCAATAAGTTGGTCCAGCTGTTCACAAGAACTGTAAAAGCACCACCGGTTTGGCTTATGCACTGGTTTTGGCAGCTGCGCAGAATCATCACATAGACCTTGGTCAATGTTGGAGGTAGATTCAGACGTCAAAGACGCTCCAGTTTTAGTGGATACCTGAGGATCTTCAGACTGTACATTATTCTGAAATGATGAAGGTCTAGGCAATAGCATGTCTTCAGTGAGACCAGAATAATCCTCTTCAATAAACAATCCAGGAATAGAATGGAAAGTCCAGTATCGCCTATACATACGGTCACGGCCCAAGGGAAAGATATTGGTACATGCTATGGCACTTTGGATTTTTTCTAAGAGCTCTTTTTCTTTTCGTTGGTGTTCCTGTTTTAAAGCTTCTTCTTCATCAGCAGTTAGAGGCTCTCTTGTTTCGCAGTTGACCTCTTCTTGCCTTGTAAATTCTTTGTATCCATTTTGCCCCCTTTTCCCTATAGTTGAAACATTTGATCATCATCATAAAATTTTCATTAGAAAAATATGATACAAAGCTACCCCAAGTTAGTATGTATTATGGACTAAATTGTATGCCCCCCAAATTCACAAGTTGAAATCCTAAATCCTAATGTGACTATATTTGGAGACAGAGTCTTTAAGGAGGTGATTAAGTTTAAATGAGGCAATATGGGTGAGGCCAAAATGCAACAGGACTGATTCCTTATAAAAAGAGAGACTACAGCACTCTCTCAACTTGTGGGCACACAGACAAGTTGTGTGAGGGCACTTCAGGAAGGTACATTCTGCAAGCTGAGGAGGGAGGCCTCTCCAGAAATCAACCCTGATGGCACCTTGATCTTGGACTTCCAGCCTTCAGAACTGTGAGAAATAAGTTTCAGTTGTTGAAGCCACCCAGTCTGTGGTATTTTGTTACAGTAGCATGAACAGACTAAAACACTATGTTAATAAGAAAGTGGTACATATAAATATAAAGGGATACATATAAATCTTTCATCTCCATACAGGAAAGTAGCAGGGTCTATTACTTATTCTGTAACACACATTCAGTCCTTTCCCTAAGGTAGGATTCAGCAAACTACTTTTAAAAAGGGTTAGCTAGTAAATATTTTAGGCTTTGTGTGTCATCTGGCTTCTGTCATAGCTGCTCAACTCTGCCATTGTAGCATGAAAGCAGCTGTAGACAATATGTAAATGAACGAGCATGGCTGTGTTCAACAAAACTTTAGTCACTGTAATATGAATTTTGTAATTTTCACATGTCACAAAATATGTCTTTTTGATATTTTCAATTACTTAAAAATGTAAAAACCATTTTTAGTTTATTGGTCATATAAAAACAGGGGGCATGGTGGATTTGGCCAACAGGCTGTAGTTTACTAACTACTGCTTTAAGAACTCCTAATTTTTAGCTGCACACCTAGGAAAGAAGGACATTTCCTAGACCGTCTTTCCCCAGGAGGCTACATGGGAAACTTCTGGTCAAAGAGAAAGGAACAGAAGCATTATATGTAACCTCTGGGTTGTGCCTCTCTTTCTTCTTTCCCTGCTCCAACTAGCTAGAATGGAGACATGGTGATACACCATTCTGGAACATGAGGATGGCAGCAAAACTCTAAGGATCACAGTACCAACAAGATAAGAGCGTGGATTCTTGGTGACCTGCCTAGCCTTTTACGCTGTGTTCAAGAACTAAGTGTCTCTCTTGTTTTAGTCATTGTCAAATTGCTTACTGAATGGTTGGGAGTGTTTCTTTTATTTATTTTGCTTGAAAGAGTTTGGATAAGATTGGAATTATCTGTTTCTTTAAAATACAGCAAAATTCTCCTGTAAAGTCATCTAGGACTGATATTTTCTTAGTGGGAAAAATTTTAATATTGATTCAAGATCTTTAATGGCTTAGGGCTATTCACATTTTTAATTTTCTCATGAATCCATTTTCATAATTTGTAGTTCTCTAGGATTTTGCTAACTTTTACCTCCATTTTCAAATTTTCCATAAAATTGTATTATGTGGTTCCCTTATCTTTAAATTTCTACTCCATTTGTGGTCATGTCTCTTCCCTTGAATCCTCAGTTTGTTTATTGTGACCACCTTCCACCAAGGTTTGTCTATCACCAAAGGTTTGTCTAGTTTGTATCTTTTCAAAGAACAAACTTTCTGCTTTGTTGTTCTTCTCTATTGTAGTTTTATTTTCTATTAATTTCTGCTTGTATCTATTGTTTCCTTATCTTTGGGGAGATTATTCTATTTTCTACCTCTAACTTCTTAAATGAATGCCTAGCTCAATTTGCCTTCATTCTTTCCTAATATATAGTGAAGCTATATATATATATATAGATATAGATATAGATACAGATATATGCGTTCCTTTAAGTAGAGGAACTGTATCCTCCAGGAGTTAATATGCAGTATTGATTAGTTTAAAACATTTTCTAGTTTCCACTATGATTTCTACTTTGACCAATTACTTAGAAGTGTGTTTTAGAACTCTAGTCATACGAGGTTTATTTGTTTTGGATTTCTAAACCAACTGCATTATAATCAGAGAATATAGGTTTCATGATACAAGAGGCTTTCTGTCTCTATATAATAACCATTTAGAAAATAATGTAAAAAAGAAAAGATACCATCCAAATTATAGGCATGGAAAAAACTTAAGGATCACCTTCAACAGTTGTCAAATGAAGATGGTTAAAGATCCTCAGAAGTAATTTGTATCAACAGCTTTAAAACAATGTATTCCCTCTGATCCAGAAATTTATGAAATTATTTTAAGGCAGAAGAAATTTCCATTCTTAGCAATATGACACCCATTACAAGCTTTACTGATCTATCTCTAGCATCTAAGAGACATTCAATGTATACAGAATGAGTATGTTTTAGAATAAAAATTACTATTTGGCCTAATGTAGTAAATACAAAAACTCAGTAAGACTCGCTGACTAACCAAAAGTTGAAGTTATGGGGAAATGACCTATTAAAAAGATAAGAATATCTCTCTTCCCTAAAGTATAAGTAACATGTGAGCAAAAACCTAATCATAAATATACTAATGTAACTTTGTAACACCATTTTATAACATAATGGTCACCATTTAAAAAGCTTATCACAGCTATGAGTTGGGCATTCAAAAAACAAACACACCTTAGAATCAATAAGTAGAATTAATTTAGTACATATTTCAGAATAGCTGAATTAATAAAG
Organism: Phataginus tricuspis; assembly: GCA_029783875.1. Lineage (NCBI taxonomy): Eukaryota > Metazoa > Chordata > Mammalia > Pholidota > Manidae > Phataginus > Phataginus tricuspis. The sequence goes on along the minus strand of JAQQAC010026072.1, from coordinate 65,559,844 downwards.
TGTCTTGTCAACTAAAAACAAGCACATGCCCTTAAGAAATTTCTGTATTACCCCTTCTGCCTCTATGTGATCCTGGGTCATCTTCATCTTCAGTGACTGTATCTTGATCTAGTTCCTTTTGCTCTATTCCTTTGCTCTCAGAGCTAGCATCAAAATCTTCCCTTTCTTCTTCCCTTAGGGACAAAAACAAAGATTATATTCATTAATGAATATATAATTCCACCCATGAAATATTTATTGCCTGTCTATGAAGTTTCAGGCATTATGCTTTGGAGGTAGTGGAGAAGACACAGAGTTTATAGTCCTGCAGAGAAAACAGATAAGTAATTACATAACCTATCATAAAAATGAAAATATGTAATAAAAAAGTAGATATTCAAGGTGCTACAAAAGCATTTCAAGGAGAACAAATCTAGTCTCAAGGATGAGGAAAGGCTTGCTTGAAGAAACATCAAACTGCGAGACCAGAGACCAGGGAGACTGGGGAGGGGCGAGGCGACAGATGAGAAAAAAACCTCCATTTCTGGCAGAGTGGATTAACATATGCAAAGGCACTGAGCTGAAGGGAAAAGGAAGGAGCTTATAATTCTGATAAAAATGTAAAAAAATATTATTCAGCCATAAAAAGAAATCCTGTCATTTACAACAACATGGTTGGAGCTAAGAGGGTATTATGCTCAGTGAAACAAGCCAGGTGGAGAGAGACAAATACCCTGATTTCACTCATTTGTGGAGTGTAAAAACAAAGCAAAACAGCATTAGACTCAGACACTAAGAAGTGACTAGAACCGCTGAACCACTGTGTCATAAAAAGAAAAAGTAAAAGTAAAAGAAGTAATCCAAGATATGGAAGAGAGAAAGCCAGGTTTAGATCACCTGGGCTTTGTAGGGAATTATTCAAAAAGCAATGGGAAAAAAGTAGAAGGGTTTATAAAAGGTAAATGGTTATGATTAGAAAGCGTTTTGGCTGCTAAGTGGAAAATGATCTGGGAGAGAAAGTAGATGAGGGTAGATCAATAAAGAAGCCACTTCCAGGTAGCAGGCTGGGAGGTGATGGTGGCTCAGAGTAGAAAGGACATTAAGTAGACAAACAGTGGAGGACAGAGGACAAATTTCAGATACAGTAAGTAGGAAAATGAACACAATGTGAATGTTTTATCTAATATTGTATTGTCAAAATTAAAACAAAAATTGTATCAATCATGAAAGAAATTCACGGCTTAAGTTCTACATCCAAAGTGAGGTTTGTAAACTCAAATGTATTTAGGAGCTAGAGAAATAATGAATGAGGCTTAGATGAGTATAAATAAACACAAAGTGGTGGGATCTATAACATGCTTATTTTTTCTTTTTTTTTAAATTGAGACATCACAAGGGAAAAAAAATGTAACTATGTGAGGTGGTAGATATTTAATTATAATCATTTTGTGAATTATGCATATATCAAATTATTATGTTGTATGCCTTAAATGAATACAGTGTTATATGTCAATTTTATCTCAATATAACTGAAAAACTGTAAAAGAATTAAAGATATTTCACATACCTTAAAAATCACCATTTTAAAGTGTAAAATTAGTGTTTTTTAGTATATTCACAATGTTGTGCAATGATTATTCCTAATTTCATAACATTCTCATCATTCCAAAAGAAAAACCTCAGAGTCATTAGTAGTCACTTTTCATTTCCTCTTCCCCACTGCCCCTGGTAACTACTTTGATCCACTTTCTACTATAGATTTGTCTATTCTAGACTTTTCATATAAATGGAATCATACAATACATGGTCTTTTGTGACCAGTTTCTTTTACTGAGCATGTTTTTAAAGTTCACCCATATTGTAGCTTATACCAGAATTCCATTCCTTTTTATTGCTGAATAACATTCTGCTGTGCAGACACATCACAGAAGGCACATACCATTTTGTCTATCCATTCACTAATCAACAGACATTTGGGTTATTACCATCTTTTGGCTGTTAGAAATAATGCTGCTATGAACTTTTATGTGCACATTTTTGGGTGAATTTATATTCTTAATTCTCTTGGGTATGTACCTAGGAATGGAATTGCTGGATCATATGGTGATATATGATTTAACTGAGGAACTGCCAAATTTATCCAAAGCAGCTGTAAACTATTTTATATCCCCATTAACAAAGTATGAGAGTTCTGATTCTTCCACATTCTCACCAACACTTGTTATTGTCCCTCAGTTAGATCATAGTCTTCCTAGTGACTGTGAGGCAGTATCTCATTGTGATTTTCTTGTGCATTTCCCCAATAACTAATGATTTTGGGCATCTTTTCTTGTGTTTCTTGTATATACCTTCTTTGGAGACATGCCTGTTAAAATCTTTTTTAATTAGTTTGTCTTTTTATTGTTGAGTTGTATGAGTTCTTTATATATTCTGGATATTAAACTACGATCAGATACATGATTTGCAAGTATTTTTTTTCAGTCACTAGGTTGTCTTTTTGCTTTCTTGACAGTGTTCTATGAAGAACAAAAGTTTTTAATTTTGATGAAGTCCAATTATCTAATTTTTTCTTTGGTTGCTTGTGCTTTAGGTGTACTATCTATTAACTTTCTTAAGCTACCCAAACTCAATTTTTAAAGTGCTGTTGATGGCCATATAAAATATAGCTGTTGCAAGTTTGTAACATATAATCTTAAGACTTAATAGGTGTTTTTGCATGAAAGCATAATTTCAGAATATTGAGATTTTTAGAACCTTTCCTTGCAGATTTTATAAAAAAAAGAAGAAAAAAATTATTTCTGCTAAATCTGAATATGATTTGCCATCTACACTTGTCTTCACAGTCAGTCTTCATCCCAAATACTCTGAAATGCAATAAAATATTTAGGCAGTCATTAAACTGCTTATGGTGCTGCCATCCTTTCCCTATACCTTCTATCCAAACCTCCGATTTATTTCATCACTGTTCCTCAGTGGGCTTGGAGCAGCTCTGTGACATACAGAGTACACATATGATGGTGGTGGTGGTGGAGGGGGAAGATACTACTATTAATGCTAGAACTATATTACAGGTTAAAAATAGCCTACTGGAAGTTTTCTGGGAAATTATCATTTATAAATTAATTCTATGAGAAAATGAGTTGTAGATTCTGTGGAAGTTATTTTTTAACATAACACATCTATGCTTGAGGACTGTCTAAATGTAAATTTCAAAGGCACACTAACACAATTATGTACCTACAGAAAACTAGTTCCCTAAAACTTTTGAAAGCATTTTAGAGTTTAAGGTGCTGATTTTTCTTATTTATGTACTACCAGATGAGCAGTGCAATTCAAACCATACCCAACAGATATATCTGCAGCTGAATTTCTTTGCTCATCTTCCTTCAGTTTTTCTTGTTTCTCTCTCATTTTCTGTTCTTGTTCCTTAAGTTTTTCTTCCTTTCTTTTACGAATTCTGAAAGTTAAAATAAATTATTATAGTCTATCTGATGTAAAGATACTTTTAATTTTTAACTTGCAGCATCTTGCCTTTAATCATCAAATTATGGAACGTACTCCAACGTTATCATAAAATCTTAATGCAGCAATCCACTCAAAACCTCTTAGTTACCAAATGTCAGTATGAGCCCAATGTGAAACATGGTTTTAGATACAAAGAAATAAACAAGCTTCATTAGTGCGCTGACTATAATTATCTCTTACCTAGCAGCTGCCTCTTCCCTCTCTTTTCGATGTTGTTCTGCTTTTAACTCCCGGAATTCCTGTTTTGCCTGTCGTAATATATCAACATAATCTTCAATGAAATCCCTAGCAGAGACTAGGGTCAGCAGTTTCCCACAGAGAGCATGAAGAATTTTCATTTTTTCTCCTGTCAAAAATTGGTAAATAACTTCTGTATTATCAAATGACAAAAAAGAAATTGTGCTTGAAAATTTTTAATTTGTGGCTCAATGTGAAAATGCTTAATGAAGAATAGGAAAAATTTCTCTCTAAATGAAACATGCTAATGCCATGTCTTCAGAAAAGCAACTTTAAATTCAATTTAACTGTTATTCAAATACTAATAACTACCTTATATTACTATTAAACAGCCATGAAAAGTTATCTAATTACAAAGAATTATTTTTCAAGTTTTAATTCTTAGGCTCACAAATGAAGTTCAAATCAAAACTCTATTATAGATTCAAAAATACATCAAAAAGATCATCCATCATGATCAAGTGGGATTCATCCCAGGAATGCAAGGAGGGAACAATATTTGAAAATCCATCAACATCATCCAGCACATCAACAAAAAGAAGGACAAAAACCACATGATCATCTCCATAGATGCTGAAAAAGCATTTGACAAAATTCAACATCCATTCATGATAAAAACTCTCAACAAATGGGTATAGAGAGCAATTACCTCAACATAATAAAGGCCATATATGACAAACCCACAGCCAATATCATATGTAACAACAAAAAGCTGAAAGCTTTTCTTCTAAGATCGGGAACAAGACAAGGATGCCCACTCTCCCCACTTTTATTCAACATAGTACTGGAGGTCCTAGCCAGGGCAATGAAACAACACAAAGAAATAAAAGGCATCCACATTGGTAAGGAAGAAGTTAAACTGTCACTGTTTGCAGATGACATGATATTATACATAAAAAACCCTAAAGAATCCACTTCAAAACTACTAGAACTAATAACTGAATTTAGCAAAGCTGCAGGACAAAAAACTAATAAACAAAAATCTGTTGCATTCCTATATACTAACGATGAACTAGCAGAAAGAGAAATCAAGAAAACAATTCCATCCACAATTGTATCCAAAACAATAAAATACCTAGGAATAAACCTAACCAAGGAGGTGAAAGCCCTATACCCTGAAAATTACAAGACACTCATGAGATAAATTAAAGAAGACACCAATAAATGGAAATACATCCTATGCTCATGGATAGGAAGAATTAATATTGTCAGAATGGCCATCCTGCCTAAAGCAATCTACAGATTCAGTGTAATCTCCATCAAAATACTGACAGCATTCTTCAATGAACTAGAACAAACAGATCTAAAATTCATATGGAACCACAAAAGACCCCAAATAGCCAAAGCAATCCTGAAGGAAAAATAAAGCTCGGGGGAATATGCTCCCCAATTTCAAGCTCTACTACAAAGCCACAGTAATCAAAACAATTTGGTACTGGCACAAGAACATATCTATAGATCATTGGAACAGACTAGAGAGCCCAGATATAAACCCACACATATATGGCCAATTAATATATGATAAAGGAGCCACAGATATACAACAGGGAAATGACAGCCTCTTCAACAATTGGTGTTGGCAAAACCGGACAGCTACATGTAAGGGAATGAAACTGGATTATTGTCTAACCCCATACACAAAAGTAAACTCAGAATGGATCAAAAATCTGAATTTAAGTCATGAAACCATAAAACTCTTAGAAAAAAACATAGGCAAATATCTTTTTAATATAAACAGGAGCAACTTTTTCCTGATCACATCTTCTCAGGAAAGAGAAACAAAAGCAAAAATTAACCTATGGGACTATACCAAACTAAAAAACTTCTGTACAGCAAAGGACACCATAAGCAGAACAAAAAGGCATCCTACCATATGGGAGAATATGTTTGTAAACACACCTGACAAGGGGTTAACACCCAAAATATATAAAGAACCCACACACCTCAACACCCAAAAAGCAAATAACCTGATTAAAAAAATAGGCAGAGGATCTGAACAGAGACTTCTCCAAAGAAGAAATTCAAATGGCCAACAGGCACATGAAAAGATGCTCCACATTGCTAATTATCAGGGAAACGCAAATTAAAACCAAAATGAGGTATAACCTCACACCAGTTAGGATGGCCAACATCCGAAAGCGAAGGAACAACAAATGCTGGCGAGGATGCAGAGAAAGGGTAACCCTCCTACACTGTTGGTGGGAATTAGTTCAACCATTGTGGAAAGCAATATGGAGGTTCCTCAAAAAACTAAAAATAGAAATACCATTTGACCCAGTAACTCTACTCCTAGGAAGTTACCTGAAAAAAACAAGATCCCAGGCTCAAAAAGACATATGCACCCTTATGTTTATTGCAGCACTATTTACAATAGCCAAGATATGGAAGCAACCTAAGTGTCCATCAGTGGATGAATGGATAAAGATGATGTATTACATATACACAATGGACTATTATTCAGCCATAAGAAGAAAACAAATCCTACCATTTGCAGCGACATGAATGGAGTTAGAGGGTATTAAGCTCAGTGAAAGAAGCCAGGTGGAGAAAGACAAGTACCAAATGATTTCACTCATCTGTGGAGCATAAGAACAAAGCGAAAACTGAAGGAGCAAAACAGCAGCAGACTCACAGAACCCAAGAATGGACTAATAGTTGCCAAAGGGAAAGGGACTGGGGAGGATGGGCAGGAAGGGAGGGATAAAGGGGAAAAAGTGGCATTACGATTAGCAGACATAATGTTGGTGGGACATGGGGAAGGCAGTATAGCACAGAGAAGCCAAGTAGTAATTCTATAGCATCTTACTATGCTGATGGACAGTGACTGCAATGGGGTGTATGGGGGGACTTGATAATATGGGTAAATATAGTAACTACAATGTTGCTCATGTGACACCTTCATAAGATTATATATAAATGATACCTTAATTAAAAAAAAACCTCTATTATAACTACATGAATTTAAAAACAATGGCATCCCTAAGAATGCAGTTTTCCAGTCTTAAAAAGACATATGCACCCCTATGTTTACTGCAGCACTATTTACAATAGCCAAGAAATGGAAGCAACCTAAGTGCCCATCAGTAGATGAATGGATAAAGAAGATGTGGTACATATACACAATGGAGTATTATTCAGCCATAAGAAGAAAACAAATCCTACCATTTGCAACAACATGGATGGAGCTAGAGGGTATTATGCTCAGTGAAATAAGCCAGGCAGAGAAAGACAACTACCAAATGATTTCACTCATCTGTGGAGCATAAGAACAAAGCGAAAACTGAAGGAACAAAACAGCAGCAGACTCACAGAACCCAAGAATGGACTAATAGTTGCCAAAGGGAGTAGGGTTGGGGGATGGTATGGGAGGGGGGAGAAGGGGAATAAGGGGTATTACGATTTGCACACATAATGTAGGGGATGGCACGGAGAAGACAAGTAGTGACTCTATAGCATCTTACTATGCTGATGGACAGTGACTGTAATGGGGTATGTGGTGGGGACTTGATAATGGGGGGAATCTAGTAACCACAATGTTGCTCATGTAACTGTATATTAATGATACCAAAAAAAATCCATAAAAAAAACCCCCAAAACAATGGCAATAGGCAAACTGCTACTTTGAAAAGTGGCACAGAAACATGACCATAAATTATAAAAACTGTATAATGTTAGGAATTAAGGTATTCTACTTTTATTATAGATTCTCTTAAATAAGCATATTAAACTATGTATTTGTGCCTTCTAATTTTCTACTTAAAAGTGAAAAATACTTTCATCTTAACTTCATATACTGCTTCTCACACCTCAAACACTCAAGTAAATGCTAGAACCTAAGTTTAAGCAGCTATGGCTTAAAATTCTGACACAATAATGAATAAAAGTGAAAGCTAGCTAATGGTCCCTTATCCTTCTAAACTTAGTAGATATAATGGACTAACCATAAAATTTCAATGTAATAGAAAATCCAATTGAAAATGAAAGGAAAATCACAAATATTTAAAGCTCTGAATATATGAACACCAACAGTAGTTTCAATTTCGCTCACTATTTGTATTCCAACAAATTTTCTAAAAGACTGCTTTCTCTCCTCTTTTAAAACCAATTTTCATCTAAAATTTCCCATGCCATCTAATTTTCTGGGTCTAAGAGGCATAAGATGGTAGGAAGTGGGAAGGTTATACAAATTCCAACATGCAAAGTTTACCTGGTGTCAGATCATACACTGAAGTGCTTGACAGCTTCTTCACTAGACTGGGATTACTCAAACGCAGCTCCATACAGGCATCATCTGTAGCATCAAATCCTCCTCGTTTCTGATATCTGTATTTTGCATTTGCTGATGTTACATCAGCACCTGAAGCTAGGATGTGCAGTCTGAGGATTTCAGAAAGAGTGCAGCTGTCAAGATCCAAGCTTTTCAAACTGCAGCCTATAGTTGTTAAAAATGAAATAGTTATTTAGAATGTCAACAATAAGTCCTCAGCAATATAAAATTTACCTTTATAAAATTAAAAATAAAAAGCCAAACAAAAAAATAAAACCCACACATACCCTGGTGCAACTGCGGCCATGCAGCTGCCAAAGATGCAACTGCAGAAAGTGCAGATTTTGTGGGGTCTGCATCTTCATCCAAAGCCTCTGTTAAATCTTTAAGGAAATAAATACTTTATTCTAGTGCAAATCAAAGCTTGAATATTTGGGAATAATGCCCTTTTAAAATGATGAAATAAACAGCATACAGCTTAATATTCAGGAACCTCGAAAGAACCAACACTAGGTACAACAAACATCATTCACATTCTGCCTAGTCTCCATCTAAAACTATAAACCCTCAGACATGCACTACACACTAATATTTTCCTTACCTAACATTGAGAAGACAATTTCTAAGTTACCAACAAGATGCACATAACACATTCCAAAAAAAAGGTAAAATGCACTTTTGAAATAAAAACAAATCTCCTTGCTCAATATTACTTTAGAAAAGCCTACTTTGAAAATCAGAATCTATTTGAAGATACCCAATCTTTTTTATAACTATCTTCAGATTGAATCATAACAAAGTATAGGTTGTAACATCACAAAACCAGCACAGAGAAAGAGCTAGAACTTAGAGAACAGCTTTTTATTTTGAAAATCCTCTGATACAAGAAACAGTAGGAAGATTTCCCTGTATTTTCTAAGTAAATTGCTTTAAGCTTTGAAAGCAGTGCTTAGCTTACAAATAGGACTAATAGGCAAATCAACTGGCACAAACATATTTAAAGCATTGGTATAAAATTGTTCACTTGTTTTATCACAGTAGAGTGGACACAGCTTCAGACTAAGAGTCAGATCGTGTATATTCTACTCTTAGCTCTGCCACTCCCTAGTTCACAGTTATGCAGCCTTTATACAATCACTTAACAAACTTCATTTTTCTTAAAGGAGTGAGTCTAGAAGTTTTCAAATTGTTCTAGTATTTTGAATATTTCTTGGAAGCCCAATGTAAAAGAGGTAAAATATCCCCTTGTTAAAGTAGGGTATGGAGATGACAGTCCTGCCCATTCATCTTTCCAACTCTCCTGCAGCAGCACCTAAGAATCCCTGTACCATTTGTAGGGCTTCTTGGATTAGAGGTGGAAAATCACTGGACTACACTGGTTCTGTGGTTCCTTAACCTCCCACTGTATGATTCCCTTCCCAAAATTCACAAGCTGATAAAATGAACCTTAGAGGACAGAACTGCTGTGCTTTACTAAAGGAAAAAGGCAATGCAGGGATCATGTCACATTATAATCACTGACAATGTCATGGCATTTAAAGCATAAACAATATTGCACAGGAGAAATTACCTGACTAAACTTCTCATATACACGAAGTTATTCCTATCAGGCCATGAATCTAGTCCAAATGACAGACATTAATTATATTCTTCCTCACCAGGGAAATGCTGGATCTAAAACTTTCTCAATTTTTTTTTCATTTTACAATAAAGCCCAACGAATTTAAGATTAGTAGGCACTCAAATAAAAAACAGTCCTAGTTACACAGCTGTAAGTGTATTGGCTCTCTTCCTTTGTAGCAATCACCACGTTCAACCTATTTTATCTATAGTAAGTTTGATTTCCTAGACCAAAAGCTATAAAGGCCTTAGGAAATAGACGACCAACAAAATGACAGTTTATTTTTAATTTCATTAAGCTAACATGTTAAAATATGTATTCTTTAACTCGATTATCTACCAAATGAATTTCTTGGCACTCTCGCTGTAGGGTTTGCTTAGAGACTGCCACTTGGGTAACATCATATCAAGAGAATACAGCTGAACTGTATATGTTATGATTAACTGATACACCTACATTTATCATCATAGTAATCTAGAATTAGGTACATACGTGTCCAACACTAAACAATGATATCTTAGCAAATACACAAAGCTATTTTATAAGAGGAGGATGCTTATATAGAAGCTCTCTCATACTCTGAAAGGCTTTTAAGTTCATGATGTAAGACTAAAGAGAAGAATTGATTTTTTTAATGTAAGATTTTAAAAATTGCTGGTCAAAATGTCCAAGATTTGATATAAAAATAGGGAGGCCAAATGCAGAAGAATTAGATTTTATTGAAGGTGGATAATTTTATAGGCAATGCTAGGGAAACAAATATTCACATTTTCAACTTCTTTGCCATATTATGAAGCAAGATAGCATAGTTATGAGTCTCCAGACCATACCACCTGAGTTTTTACCTCATCAATTTCTTACTAGCCATGTGTCTTTGGGCAAGTTAACTAAACTCTGTAAGTCTAAGTTTCTTTATATATAATAGTCAGAAAATAATTATATCTAACTGGTCTGAGGATTAAATGAAATAATGCATATAGAGTGCATCGCTTACTAGCCATGTGATCTTCAATAAACAACTTCACCAAACCTCAGTTTTCTTGTCACTAAGATAAACACATGCTTTTCTCTTCTGCCCAATTTCCCCCTTTCTAGAAATACAGGAAACACCTTACTAGTAAGGCCAGCTAAAGAGGAAGTAAGAGAACTTCAATCCCATCTGACTATTTAATTGCTTTCAGTAAGACTGTGGAAAAGGCTTTTTGTTGCTGACATGAGAGAACATATGAAAAATACCTGTGGAATAGCCCAAGGCCCTTAATGAAACCAAGAAAACCATATAAAACATGGCCAATATAGTAGGGAAGTGAGAGAAGTGTGACAATCCCAAAGTATGTTTTTTCCCCAAATGTTTACTAAATATTTTCAAAAGGAGCATTAAAACTTTTATTTAATGCCCAATACTTACTCAGAGGTAGACCTTATATTTACATTTATAGTCCTGTATAGAAGTACAACTATAAAAACTGAAGCTCAAACAAATTACGAATAGAAAACATAATGGCAATATAACCACCAACAATCACATATTTTTCCTTTACACTAGCTAATTTTCCAACACGATTTCCATTATCTCACTTTTTGTCATCAGTACAAAACTACAAAATTCATTTGCTTCAAATCTGATTTAAATACAGCTTTATGTCTTATATTATGGTCAGAACTTGGTCAATAATGCTGTGATATTATTGGTCATTAAGACAATCTAATGGCTAAAAGAATGAGTATTTGCTACATTGTCTGTCTTAGATAATCTTTAGATGTATTATAAATAGATTTATTTTTCTGCTTTCCTTTTATTAGAGTCTAATTGACTAATTCATCTGAGATGACAATGGGGACCACATTGCTAAAATGGCCTTGATAAGGGACATACAGTGATCAGCACGTAAGCAAGCTAGAGAATATATTTTGCTGGCTTTCACGCTGTAAAACCAAAAGACAACTGATAACTGGATGTATACTCATCATTATCCTGTTGCTTCAGGGACCAGCTATAAAGGAAAATGAGCTCAATTACCTAACATCAACAATACTATCTGAATGTACAGATGTCCCATCTTTTCATATCAAGATTCTACTACCCAGATGTCTCCCAATAGTTATTTCTTTTTGTGAATTTTTATGCAGTGTTGTTTATAAAGCTTCTGATCCTAAATCTCACATGTGCCGAAGTTCATAGAGAATACAATTCAGAAAGCTAAATCAATATCTTAATACAAATGCTTAACAATTGCTCTGATTGAGAGAAATCCTAAACAAAATAGTGAATATACTGTTTTAAAAATAGAAAAGAGTTTCCCCAAGAATATTCCTATATTAACATGAACCACACACTGACTATAGATATTTAAGTGATATTTAAGATATTAAAGAGCAAAATTTCTAGTTCAAATTGTTGAAATAAAAGAATAAATTTTACTTAACTCTGACCTAAAAACTATCAGATCTGAAATGAACTCAACTGTAGTATTTTCAATTTAAAGTATTAATAACAACAATTCAAGTATTTCCTTAGGTGTGGGCAAAAACATTCAGTGCTATTCAGCAGAATCTTTTGGAATTACAGATACTGGTTAACGAAATCTGTGATGCTCCTAAGTTATAGGAGAAATCTAAAGGAATAATAAGCAAGATAGACTGTGGGGGAGGGGAGGAATATTTCTAAGGTCATCAAGAATAAGATACATTAAAACAAAACTTTTTTTAAACAACTGATAATGTATTGTTTTTAGCATATGATTCAAGAATTGGGTAACTTGAACAATTATACTTTCTAACTGTAAGTTAGTTTTTTAAGGGACCTTCAAAAATCAGTTTCATTACAAAGCTACTGTCAATCAGCAATAATGTTGAATTCTGACCTTTGGTGTCAGCGTCAGTTATTTGCTCTTTGGCTACTTCCTCCTCTTCTTCAGCAATCGCCTGGAAGATGGCAGTCAGGAAGAAAAAAAGCAATTCACATAGTGGGCCTTCACTGTCATTTCCTACAAGAGCTTCCTCTAACACTTCTGTGAATAAAATGTTTAAAATGAATTTAAAGTTCTGTTCACACGTACTGAAAAAACAACTCCATTGGAATAATAAACATTTTAATCAACAATAGCCTGGGTAATTATTTTCTTAAGTGCCCTTTTACCAAAGCAGAGCCAAGTATTATCCAAGGCAAAATAAAAAAACAATTCATAATGATTATACTAAAGTCATAAGCCAAAATCACTACATTCAAGAAAGCCAAATTAGTCTCAGTAAACCAATCCAGTATTTTATCTAAATTTTAAGTGCAAATTAAGGCACATAATAAAAATTTTAATTTCATTCTAATTTGAATAATAATGCAAAGATTTGTTATTGTCCCACTGTTCTTAAGAGCTATGTGAAGATATTACTGGTCACCCAAATAGTACAGGGGAGAAATAATTATCAACATCAGGAGTAATCCTAATATTATATCCAAATCATAAATGTTTCTTAATCTAATCTGTCTTACCTAAACTTCTTACCAGTATTGTTTGGACCTTCTTGAATGGTAAGGCACAATGATTCATGCCTCACCTAGCTCATAAAGGGAAATGAGGGAATGTGAATGCCCTCCTGAAGAATACACTCTTATTAAAGTAAGAGTGGCATTATAATTGTCTTTGAGGGTCTTTACTTGGATCTTAAGAAAAGTAGTGTGCTAGTTAATAACCAAAAACCCCAAAAGAGATCCAAAGCCCTCCTCCGCTAATTTAATGCTTATAAATTATGTTTATACAAAGTAAAAGTAGAAGCAAAACAGAATCACAAGTTAAAGCTAGGAAATAACATGCCTCAAACAAGGCTGACATCAATTTCTTCCCTCTCCGCACTTACATACTATGACGCTCTTAACAAGTGGAGCCTATTCCTTCGCCGCCTTGTAAGGTTAGCAGGCCTGACCAATGGAATATGGCAGAAATAAGGCCTGCCAGTTCCAGGCCTAACCTTTAAGAAGGCTGGCAGTTTCTGTTCATGACTTTTGGAGCCCTTAGCTGCCACATAAGAAGTGCAGGCTACTCTGAGGAAGTGGGGCACCACATGGAGGAGCACTGAGGAACTCACCACATGTGGGAAGAAGCCATCTCGAACATCTAGCCAGGTAAGCCTTCAGATGGCTCCAGTCCCAGCTGACTTCTGACCATAACCACATGAGACCCCAAAAGAGGGCTGGACAATTAGGTCCAGTGACCCCATAGAACTCTGAGAGATAACAGTTTCCTCTTTCAAGCCACTAATTTTAGGGTGAACCATAACACAGCATTAGCACTTGCCTAGGGTTACTCCCTCAGGAAACTCATCTTGAAGATCAAAGAGTTCCCCAAATGCATTAAGGAACTCCAAAACCATCAGAGCATCACCAAAGATTTCAGGAGGTAGTCTAGTTTTCACCGGAGTTGGTTCTGGAAGTTCCTGCAAGATTAAAACAATTTACGTAAGTATTTGAACCAAGTACAGGGAATTGTAAAAGGTAAATATGATAAACTCTTTACCTATTAATTATTTCACATAGACTAGTGGTTCTTAACCCTGGATGTTTATCACAGTCACCTCTGGAACCTTTAAATGACAGATGCCCTGGCCTTATTCCAATTTTACTAAATCAGTCTCTAGGGACTTTTTTATCCATCAAATTAAGAACATAACTTTAGGCTGAAGTGTATTTCTGATTAACAATTCCTAGTTAAGAGGGACTTCTGACTTCAGTTCTGACGTTAAGGCATTAGCCGTGCCAATATTACCTTCAATGCAAGATCTCCTTGGGTTATGAGACAGAATTAATCTGTCATCTACTTAAGAAATGGTTCCTTCCTTATAAACTGAGATGAGTTTGGTTTGGATACTTTGGCCATTTCTGGAGATAGGCATAATCTTTTCCTACCAATCAAGCTAAATGCATGCCTGGCCCCAGTGGTTATTGGATTATCAAGGATTACACAAATGACCAATAATTTCTGCATTATAAAAATCATTATCAAAGTTTACTATAAAATACTAACACTGCTACCTTGGAACTCTAAATGTAGTATTTGCTTATTGGCTCTTTTGTCTCAGTTAAATACGAAGAGGCTACTATTAAACACAAAGGAAGATTTCTTCCATCACACAGGGCAACACAATATGGGTGTGTGAAACATCACATAACATGCTTATACCTTAAGATCATCACATTCCATATCTTCTCTAGGTTTACTCCACTGTTTTAAGTATTCCATATATTTTCGCTTTTCTTCACGTAATTTTTCTCTTTCCTAAAACAAAAGATTAATAAGAATTCTTTTAAGGCAGCATCACTGTCACCTGAGAACTTGTAAGAAATACAAATATTGGGTGTTGTCCCCAGCCCTACTGAACAAGGAACTCCGGGGTTGGGACTCAGCAGCTGATGTTTTAATAAGCCTGTCTTGTGATTCGCACACATGCTAAAGTGTTAGAACCTCTGTTCGAAACAATGCCTATCTGAGGGAACTGCTACAAAGATGGAAAATATCTGATACATATGATTTTCCACAGTAGCTCCTGGATAAATATTAATTCAATCTGATCCTGTTTATAAGCAGCTCTTCCCCTACTTCAAATCAATTAGATTCTGACAAAGTAGGAAACAAATTAGTACTAGAGTACCTGAAGTAAAACCTCCCCTAATATTTGTGATACATTTTTTGCTTTCAAGATTCATTTAAACCTGACTAACAGCCTAGGGATACACAGAGGCAGCAGTAAGCAAAAGCAACACTAGAATACAGTTGGTGGACTTCTTTTTCTTTTAATTCAGGCCACTTCTCTTGCTCACTTGTTCTTTTGAAATCTTTACTTCTTGGTTCTAGTTTGAAACTGCAAGATAGATATTGACCCTAAAAAGTCTCTAATAATGCAGAGTGTAAAGAAAATGTTGTAATGATTTTTTTCAATATGTGTTTAATATATATTATTTTCTTCCTTTGAAATTTAGGAATACCAAAGATAACAGATGTGCACACTAGTTACAGAACTTATTAACTGTGCTTTTAGTAGTCTGTTGAAATAAGTCTTTCCCTTCTTATCCCCAATAATTCTTGGGGAATATAATAAGATGGGTATTCTCATTCACTATTGCAAAGAGTGTAAATATGCATACTTGGCAAACAAGTATCTATGTATATGTATAGTAAAATTTTAAATGATGTTACCCTTTGTCCTATTATTCTACTTCTACAAGTTTATCCAGGGATATAATCCAAAAACAGGACTTTTTGAAGAGTATCAATATTTATGAGTAAAAATAAAGCACTTACCCCTATTTATTTGATTAACTATTATCTAGTTACTAAAAATTCTACCTTACTAAGTATATTTAATAACATGAAGCAATGTTGATAATGTTAAACAAAAAAAAGTATGCAAAAGTATAAATGCTGGCTCTCTTTTTAAGGCCCAGAATAAAGACTAGAAATAAATTAATCAAAGTGCTAATGCTATCTCTAAAGGTTACTACTCAGATCACAAGTTTTTTTTTTCTATCTATATTTTCTGGAGTAAACATATTTAAGACACCTCCACCCCCACCCCAAGGGCCTACCTGAAATAATTCAAGAAACTACATGCAATTTAAATGAGCACAGTATATATAACATGATCACCTAAGGCTACTTGTGAATATTCCAGAAAACCAATGACAATGACTAACTGGAGGAAATCACCTATGGTATTCTCTAAGAAGTATCTACCACTAAAGATTGTAATCAGAGATGTTCTAAAATACCCTAGTATCACAGAAACCTTATTCCTCAAGGAGAATAAGAACACTGTAATGATTCTTGTTAGTCATAGATTTTATTGTATTTTTCTAACTGTATTTTACTTTTGAAAGCTTTATGCATATCATCTTCCCTAAATTTGGAAGTCTAAATAATGAAGAAAATAAACTTTAGAAGTGCACTTTAGAAGAGGCTATAAGGTGTAAAGGTGTATATACACACACACACACACATATATACATATACATACACACATATATCTATGTGTGTGTTTATACATACATACATGTATATGTAAAACCTTAAATCATTCAGTTATTAAATTTTCCAAAGCAAAAAGGAGATAAACCAATATTGTTTATCAGTACTCTATGCACAACTATAAATGTGAATGAAAGTGGTAAAAGCATTTGAAAATTAACCATGAATTTAAATATGTAAAGCACTATTTATTGCATCTAGAGAGCATAGCTAATACACTTCTATGAATACCTTTTCTCTTTCTATTTTAAGTCTCTCTTTTTCTTCTTTCTTCTTCAGTCTCTCTTCTTCAACAATTTTTTTCAATTCTTCTTTCTTTTTTTCTTTATCTTCCTTTTCCTTTTTCTTTGCTTCTAGGGCATCAGCTTTTTCTCTTTTTAATTTAGCCTTTTCAAAAGCTGTGGGGAAGGTCAAACTTAGAACTGTACACAGACAGAAAATAACACATTTCTTAATGTAACAAAAGAATCCTTGAAATAATTTAAGGTTAAATGAGATTAGCAGAGACTCCCAGGGTTGTAAATTCTTGGAGGGAGCCAACAGGTGATTAAAATGGGAAAAGCAAGCTGGCTGAGTTTAACCAAACTACTGCATGGGGACAAACACACACCTGCCTTTCCTAAAACCAGGAGCACAGCATCACCTAGTTAGAATGCACAATCTTTGCTCCCACCAGACCTACTAATTTAGAATCTTCTCATTTCATAAGATTCCCAGTGAGTCATATGCAGAGTCATGTTTGGGAAGTAACGTTTTAAAAGGCTGTGTGAATCAAACAAAATGGCCTAAAACTGTAAGTCCTAAAAACCAATTTGCACTTAATCTAGCATTAGGTCAGTGTAATAAGGGATACGCTAGACCTTGAAATTTAAGAGATGAACAGAGGTCTAATTTATCAAAAAGGCCTATAGATACCTAAGGGAAAAAACTATGCTTAAAAACTAAACCAGAAATATGCCATTTTAGAAACATCCCCCACCTGGACACAAAGAAATATTCTTTCTTGTACCTAAAGAATTTTTGGATACAACTCAGAGAAGACAAGTAGTGATTCTATAGCATCTCACTACGCTGATGGACAGTGACTGTAATGGGGTTGGGGGGGGGGACCTGATGAACGGGGTAGTTTAAGAACCATAATGTTGCACATTTAATTGTAGATTAATGATACCAAATTATAAAAAAAAAAGAATTTTTGGAAAGAATGTTAAAACTCACCCAATGACTTCAATTCTTCTTGTTTCAAAAGTTTGTCTCTTTCTTTAGTAGCTTTGTTCCTATGACCTGCCACAGTTTGTTTACTAGAAATGCTGCCCTCCTAAAAAACAAACCAGGAAACTAAAGTGTAGGACCAAAGCTTTTACAAATTGATGGTCTACCTTGCTCTTACAGTAAGAATAAAATACAAAAAACAAAAAATGTAGAAGCCGTCATCAGTTATGCTTTATACTAAAATGAGGTCATATTCTAAAGCCTAACAACTTTTGGTAACTCTAATCATATTAACAGAGAATATGAGTTAATCCTCAGTGCTACAAATCAGTACAAAAACCTCTTCAGGAAAAACAACTTGGTAATATATAAAAAGAGCCTTAAAAATATGCATTAGAAAAACAAAAAAAATCTTCCAGGGTATTTATAAACTAGATGTTGTAGACATCAAATAATGCAGAGATAGGGCGTGTCAGAAACATTCTTATGGCCAACGTTAAACAATGCCAAAAGTGTATTTTTACTTTATTTCTGGCAAGAATAATGTCTTCAGCTTGCTCAATTAATGTGATATTCTTATGGCTCTTATCTTGTAAATGGTTTTTATGTTTCAATTTCTTGTTACTTCATTTTGCTTTACATTTTAATAATTGCTTTATATGCTTGCTTCCCACTTTGGTACAAAATCCATGTGACATGACATGTCTAATTCATACTAGAAACTTATTGTGCGTAAAGGAATATTCTTTCCCATAGGTTATGGGGGTGAGGGGAGCCAAACACTGCTCTTGATGTTGAATAGTAGTATTAAGAGTTACAATGTTTTAATCTATCCTCTATTTACCTGACTAACTCGTTTGGGAGGTCTTCCTCTTCTTCTGTTAGTAGGATTGAAGATAAATGTGGGTGGATCATCAGGGAAGAAATAAGAAAAATCTTGTTCTGCTATTTTATATGTTGAAAGAGATGATGCCTTCATAAAAAAGACAAAGGGCATAATAGTAAC
The DNA here is from genome assembly GCA_029783875.1 of Phataginus tricuspis. Lineage (NCBI taxonomy): Eukaryota > Metazoa > Chordata > Mammalia > Pholidota > Manidae > Phataginus > Phataginus tricuspis. The sequence goes on along the minus strand of JAQQAC010026072.1, from coordinate 65,540,981 downwards.
ACATTAGTAAACTACGTACAGATGTGCTCTCACATGTCATATGATTGCTGCTAAAGACCAGATCAAAAACATTAGGATTTCATGTGCTCCTATGTAGCAATATACGTTTTAGTTGGTTTACTTGATCTTTTTAAAAACTATATAATTAATCAGTTCATCAGAAAGAAAAAACCTACAATTAAAAGGATTACTTCACCATAAAATACTCGAGTGTTTTAGTTTCTTGAATTCTAAAACTATTTCAAAATTATATTTATACAATATTTTTTGTTTGCTTTGTTTCTAATTTTATGAGATTTTCTATGTAAATAAATAATCCATATATTTAACATTAAAAAGCCACTGTATTTACCAAAAAATTTTTTTTAATTTCCTAACTGCTGAACATTTAGATTTTGCTCCCCAGTTTGGGGTGATAAATACTTTAGTATCAGATTCTAAAGCTGGTCTGGATAAAAGCAGAAATACTGACAAAACTCCTGTGAAGTTTCAACTTAGAATTTAAGTTCAAAGAAGTGAACCTCATTTTTACCAGAAGTGGTGTGGTTCCAGTATAACTGCTAAATCCAGAAGAATTGCTTTCTTTTTACTTTGCATTCAGAACTTGTTCACCTTTTATCCATGTGTAATTCTGTGCTGTTTATTTTCGTTAGCAATTCTGAAGATTATTTTTGATCTAATAGCCATGATCATCATATCTTTCTCTTGAAGAAAATACGTACCATTTTAGAAATATCTTTCAGAAAATGTATAAGAAAATATGATACAAAATTTAAAATTATTAATAAAACAGGAATACTTCTGGGAATTCAATTTTCTGTATAGTATTTTTTTTTGTTAGAACATAGTTGTTAACACCTAAAATTCAATCAATTCTGGTTATCATAATAAATCAAGAATCTACTGAAATTTTTACATTAAATTCCAGTAAGATGGTCATCTACTATCCCACATAAAAAAAACCCTGAATATACACAGAATTAATTGTCCTTTAAGTATGAGCATAAAGCATATGGGTGGTTTCTTCTGAACCATGCTCAAGAAAAAGTCAAAATAGACTTTAACACATTAATTGTCAAGATTCCTTATTCACATACACATAACACACAATAAATATAAATACCCACATCTTTGTGTTCTTGTAGGTACTCCTACAACAGCCTATATTCACCATACTGGGTATCAAACTGCTGTTTTGGAGTGTGTGTGTGCATGCATGCTCTTAGTGTGCAAATAATCAGAATAGACACTAACAATCTTTCATTACACTCTCAGGGAAAAATGTTTAGTGTCACCTTTATTTTCATTTATTTATTAAGTAAATTTGAACTTTTCATGTTTATTGTTTTTTTTCCCCCTGGTGAATAACTGCTGATGTCACTCACCATTTTTCCCAAATAGCATGTTTTTGTTCATTGATGTTTAAGACACTTTTGTAAATTTTGGGGGCTGGCTAACTGGTTATGATACACATATTACAACTATTCATATATTCACTGACTACCTACCAAAAAAAAGCCAGCACTGCTCCAGTCACTTATCACAAGTATCTAAATCATTAATTTTTATAAGCACCATTTTACATGGCTACCTGATCATCAGTGCTATAGACAGCAAATAATTTAAGCAATCTCTTTTTCTTCAGACAAGTACATAAATGTGCTTACCATTTGAAACAATTATATTTCTTTCAGATGATTTTATCTTATGTTTTTAAGTTTTTATATTTCATACACTGAATTTTTATGTCTTTTTTTGCCTATTTTTCTACTGTGGTTCTTAAGGTTTTCTAATTGATTTGAGCTCCTCATTTATTCACTGAAACTGTTTTTCCTTCAGCACTTGCCTTTGGAATCTATTCATGACATTTTCAAACCTACATATGTTTATATTGTTAAATCAGTCTCATCCTTGGTATTTCTTTTCTATTGCTACTCCTAAGTACTTCAGCATGCATAACATTAAGATTTGTTTATTTTCTTTGTGTGTTAGATGTAACTTATTTTTCTAAATAGTTAACCATGTGCCCCAGTTTTATTTATTAAGTAATCTTTCTTGGTCTCTAGAGATTTGAAATGCCACTTTTCACATAGAGTAAACTCATATATTTTTTATTTCATTTATTTTCTTTTGATTTAACATTTACATATAATGAAATGCACAAATATTAAGCATATAGTAGCTGACTTTTGACACTTGTACACATCTTTCTAACCCATTCTATTGCTTTTTTTTTAGATGCTTGGTCAATAAGTTTATTATTGTTTTTATCTGAAAAAACTTTTTTTTAGACATTCTACTGCTTTTTTACTTAGTGTTTCTCTTCCAACACAAGCTAAATATTTATTTTTAAAAATTAGCTTTAACTTTATCATTTAACTTTTTACTTAGTATAGAATGTGAGTTTTCTAGATTGTTTCCCTCTTAATAGTTATGAATAAAATATATTCTGTCTACTGAGTACTGGTCTCTGATGTTCTCTTTATTATAAATATTGTTCTTCTATCTAGTAGAATCTCTTTTAGCCATTGTTCTTTGAATCATTTTTGTGAGGCAGAGCCACACTATTAGAACTATGGTTGTTCCATCCCTATAATTTTCCTTTCTCCAAGTTTTCTATCTATTCTCACCTGTCCTGGATGCTTTTCTTTTTTTTTTACAAAGAAAAAACCAGTAGTACCTGAGATACCTAGTGATTCTAACAATTGCAAAAACAATATTTAATCCAATGAATATAAAGAAAATTACTAAAAATTGGCTCCAGGTAAAAGAAGAGATATTTTCAACCAACTCTGGAACATTTCTGCAATGTTAAAACTTTTTAACATTACCCATTTCTTTTGTTCTTCCTTCCAACAAATAATTTCACTTTTCTGATTACCTTAATTTTAATGACTCCATCTTGTGGTTCACAGTGTTGCTTCAGAAAAAGCTTTAGTTTATCACGAGAAAATAGGTGTTTTCTCCGGCTACCAGGGAGGAGAAGGGGTAAGTGTTAGTATCAAGGAATTCAATCAGAACTCCATAACCTCTGAAAATCCATAATCTCTATTTCAAGAAATAGGGAAAAAAGGACATTCCATTGTCCAATAGCATTTACATACAAGTTATGAGAAACTTTATACAGAAGTTTTTGTGTAGAATGTTGGAAGATTTACTTTAGTAGATCTATTATAAAAATCCATTACAAAAGTAGTGCATGCATTTGTTGCTTAGGAATCACTTAAAAATCAAATAAACCTCAAGGAAAATCCACTACAGAGAGGAAAGCAAATGTTATAAAATTAGATGATCATCCCCACAAGAATCACCATTAAAATCTTCAAAAAAAAAAATCAGTAGACTAACAGATATAACACTAAGTAAATCAACATTCAAATGGATATTGTGAACAGAGTTGAACTGGATTTTATCAAATTCTAAAATGATTTGTATTTGAACTTCATATGGCAGTCAATAAATTCATGGAATTAAAATTAAAGAGGACTAGAATTAAGATTCTAAAAATACAATATTTTTGATTCTCCCTTATCCCCAAATTAAAGAACAGCAACCAAAATGGTAATAAACATTACCATAAACAGAACAAAAACAACAAACAACACATAAGTATTTCTGGAAAGGTTCTGGACAGTAAATGATTTAATTGAATTCAGTGTATTCCTTTCAAGAAAAAGCCAAGTTAAAAGTTTCTCAGAGCAAATAAACAGTACAGTTTTTAAGTAGTAGCTCTCCCCAACATGTGTATTCTTTTCCTAGATTATTGAAAGGACTATGTGAGAGAAATGATTCTGGTTCACTGCTGTATCCTAGTAACTGACAAGGAAAAGGTATTATCTGTTGACTATTGAAAAATATATTAGGTACTGAAGAACTGTATTGTCCTAGATGATACTTATAACCACATGTGGGTTATTTTATAAATAAGATTAAAAGTTCAGTTCTTCACTATTACTAGCCACATTTCAAGTGACCAGTAAGCACATGTGGCTATCGGCTACCACACTGGATAGCACACATACAATATTTCCATCATCGCAGAAAGTTCTACTTGTCAGTGTTACATCTTACTTATAGTAATATCACCATCTCTTTATTATAAGAACAGTACTATCTTTTGATACTAACAAAGAGCTGCAAGTCATTTAAGTCTTTTATTATCAAGTATAACTTTCTTGCTTTATAATTCTTTGGCTTCTTAAAAAAGGAAATGAGTTACTAAAACTGTAACCAAGATCTAGCAGAATTCTATTTAATATATAAGTCAAAAGTAATTAGAAAAATTAATATTAAATAGGAAGTTATGTCATATAAAGAACATACCTTGAACTGAAGGCAAAAAACAAAAAGACAAAACTATGACTACGGAAAACACTGGTAGTTTCAACTTTGCTATTTATTAGCCCATAAACTGAACAAATTTAAAGGCTTGAATAATCCATGAGCATTATCTTGGGAATACTATTTTTCACTATACAATAAAATGCAGAATGCTCCAGAGATCTTAATAATAGGCCCCCAGAAAACCAACCAAACAAATTATAGTTATAGTTCTATAACTCCACACACCTCCAAATAGTTTTAGAAAGTAGTAAGAGCTGACTCAGGCTTCACTCAACACTTACATTATTAACACTCTTTCTTGAACTCATGAGTATTTATGGGGCAACAGGAATGAGAGAATAAGTAAATTATTTTACATCAAATGAAATGCAAGATTGACTCCTAGGTGGCAAATTGGTAGCTGATAATGTCAACTTACTTTCACATGACAAAGAGCCTAATTTCAACAGGCAACAATAGGGATTTTCCTAAAACATGTATGTGAAACCTAGAGCTAGTTCTTTTAAATATTAAATATTAACCTACTTCTCTCTTTTGATTAGGCCTCAAACAGGAATTTTTAGATACTCATTTTTTATTACTTAACTTTCTTAAGGAATGATAGAGACTGATCACGTTTGTGCCTAATGAATAAAATATTACAAATGTGACATATATGTAAGCACCGTCAAATTTCTCAGCTTTCAAAATTTAGTCCTCTCATGAGAAGTACTTCATAATTAGGACCCTTCTTAATTTTTGAGATGTGAAGATTATTTGAGGCTGGTTACAAAGGGCTCATGGAGCCCATTCACCTTATCAGTCTATAAGCCTATAAATGAACATTACTTTAAAAAGGGAAGCAATCACAACAGTACCCACTTATTTTACATCAAATGTTAATCTAATACAATTATTCTACTTTAAATCAGCATAGAGAAGATACTGAGTTTTACCTGATTTGTGTTGCTTTAACAATAGCACACTCATACAATTCTTTTTTAGTGGGCTGCACCTTGTACTTGAATAATAAGGGATCAATTGCATCTTTTTTTTTCCTAAAAAGAACAAAGACAAAAATCCATTAACGATTTGTTTGGCAACCTGAGATTTTAAGTGGAAATCTAATTTCTAAGAAACTAGTTTCTTTTTTATTTTACTTTATTATATATTTTTATTTTGGTATCAATATAAAATCACATGGGCAACACTGTGGTTGCTAGATACCCCCCCATTATCAAGTTCCCACCACATACCCCATTACAGGCACTGCCATCAGCATAGTAAGATGCTACAGATTCATTACTTGTCTTCCTTGTGTTATACTGCCTTCCTCGTGCCCACCCCTGCTACATTATATGTACTAATCGTAATGCCCCTTTTTCCCCTTATCCCTCCCTTATCACCCATCCTCCCCAGTCCATTTCCCTTTGGTAACTGTTAGTCCATTCTTGGGTTCTGTGAGTCTGCTGCTGTTTTGGTCCTTCAGTTTTTTTTTTTGTTCTTATACTCTACAGATGAGTGAGATCATTTGATACTTGTCTTTCTCTGCCTGGCTTATTTCACTGAGCATAATACCCTCTACCTCCATCCATGTTGTTGCAAAGGGTAGAATTTGTTTTCTACTTATAGCTGAATAATATTCCATTATGTATATGTACCACATCTTCTTTATCCATTCATCTACTAATGGACACTTAGGTTGCTTCCATTTCTTGGTTATTGTAAATAGTGCTGCGATAAACATAGGGGGGCATATGTCTTTTTCTAACTGGGCTCCTGCATTATTAGGGTAAGTTCCTAGGAGTGGAATTCCTGGGTCAAATTGTGTTTCTATTTTTAGTTTTTTGAGGAAACTTCATACCGCTTTCCACAACGGTTGAACTAATTTACATTGGCACCAGCAGTGTAGGAGGGCTCCCCTTTCTCCACATCCTCGCCAACATTTGTTGTTGTCTGTCTTTTGGATGGTGGCCATCCTAACTGGTGTGAGGTGATACCTCATTGTGGTTTTAATTTGCATTTCTCTGATGATTAGCGATGTGGAGCATTTTTTCATGAGCCTGTTGGCCATCTGAATTTCTTCTTTGGAGAAGTGTCTGTTCCGATCCTCTGCCCAATTTTTAATTGGATTATTTGCTTTTTGTTTGTTGAGGTGCATGAACTCTTTTGGATGTCGACCCCTTATGGGATATGTCATTTATGAATATATTTTCCCATACTGTAGGATGCTTTTTGTTCTGCTGATGTGTCCTTTGGTGAACAGAAGCTTTTTAGTTTGACATAGTCCCATTTGTTCATTTTTGCTTTTGTTTCCCTTGCCTGGGGGGATATGTTCATGAAGAAGTCGCTCATGTTTATGTCCAAGAGATTTTTGCCTATGTTTTTTCTAAGAGTTTTATGGTTTCATGATTTACATTCA
>JAQQAC010026072.1:65493236-65533736 GCA_029783875.1 Phataginus tricuspis | reverse complement strand
ATTGCATTGCTGTCTATTTCCTCCTTCACTTCTGTTAGTATTTGTTTCACATATGCTGACGCTCCTGTGTTGGGTGCATATATATTTATAATGGTTATGTCTTCTTGTTGGACTGACCCCTTTATCATTATGTAATGTCTGTCTTTATCTCTTGCTGCTTTCTTTGTTTTGAAGTCTATTTTATCTGATACAAGTACTGCAACACCTGCTTTTTTCTCTTTGTTGTTTGCATGAAATGTCTTTTTCCATCCCTTCACTTTTAGTCTGTGTATATCTTTGGATTTGAGGTGAGTCTCTTGTAAGCAGCATATTGATGGGTCTTGCTTTTTTATCCACTCTGTTACTCTGTGTCTTTTGATTGGTGCATTCAGTCTGTTTACATTTAGGGTGATTATTGATAGATATGTACTTATTGCCATTGCAGGTTTTAGATTCGTGGTTACCAAAGGTTCAAGGGTTGCTTCTTTACGATCTAAGAATCTAACTTAACTTTCTTGCTAAGTTATTGTGAACACTGTCTGATGTTTCTTTATCTCTCCCTTCTTATTCTTCCTCGTCTTTTCTTTATATATTAGGTGTTTTATTCTTTGCCTTTAGTTAGTATTTGGATGGTCTTCTTTCTTTGCTATGATTTTATTTTCTCTGGTGACATCTTTTTAGCCTTCGGGGTGCTTCCCTGTAGATCCGTCAGTTTAAGATATCCTGTAGTGGTGGTTTATAAGAGGCAAACTCTCTCAACTTTCGTTTGTCTTGAAATTGTTTAATCCCTCCATCATATTTAAATGACAATCGTGCTGGATACAATATTCTTTGTTCGAAGCCCTTCTGTTTCATTACATTAAATATGTCATGCCATTCTCTTCTGGCCTGTAAGGTTTCTGTTGAAAAGTCCGATGACAGTCTGATGGGTTTTCATTTGTAGGTGATCTTTTTTCTCTTTCTAGCTGCCTTTAATACTCTGTCTTTATCTTTGATCTTTGCCATCTTGATTATTATGTGTCTTGGTGTTGTCTTCCTTGGGTCCCTTGTGTTGGAAGATCTGTGGGCTTCCATGGACTGCGACACTATTTCCTTCCCCAGCGTGGGAAAGTTTTCAGCAATTATTTCTCCTAAGACACTCTCTATCCCTTTTTCTCTCCCTTCTTCCTCTGGTACTCCTATAATGCGAATATTGCTCCGTTTGGATTGGTCACACAGTTCTCTTAATATTCTTTCATTCTTAGAGATCCTTTTATCTCTCTCTGCCTCAGGTTCTCTGTATTCCTGTTCTCTGTTTTGTATTTCATTGACAGTGTCTTGTACCTCATCCAGTCTGCTGTTAAGCCCGTCAATGGCTTGTTCTCATTTTTGCATAGTCTTTCCTCATTTTCTCCCTCGGCTCTTGCACATTTTTCTGTAGATCCATCAGCATGGCTATGACTTTTATTCTGAATTCTTTTTCAGGAAGACTGTGCATGTCCATTCCTTCAGGCTCTCTCTCAGGGGTTGTGTTTCTGAAGCTTTGTCTGTACCATATTCCTTTGTCTTCTCATGGCTATAGAATTGGTTGTTGGTAGTTGTCACGTATGTCAGCTGGGCTCTTTATGACCGCCTCGCCAGCTGCCGAGTCCTCTCAGGTGTGGCTGCACGGTGTGCACTACTTGTGTGTTCTGGTCTCTCTTTTAGGGATAGTTGTATTTGCTGTGTTTTCTTGGATAAATATAATGTTAGGAGGAAAATTCTGCTGCCCCGTTCACGCCGCCATCTTCCCGGAAGTCTGATCTCTTTTCCCGACGCAGGGTCCTCCTGTTCTTCCTGAGCAGATGCAGGCTTACCTTTGCTGTTGGTATTTTGATAGGGATTGCACTGGATCTGTAGATTTCCTTAGGCAGGATGGCCATTTTGACAATATTAATTCTTCCTATCCATGAGCATGAGATATGTTTCCATTTTTGGTATCTCTAATTTCTCTCGTGAGTGTCTTGTAGTTTTCAGAGTATAGGTCTTTCACTTTCTTGGTTAAGTTTATGCCTAGGTATTTTATTTTTTTGGATGCAATTGTGAATGGAATTGTTTTCCTGATTTCTCTTTCTGCTAGTTCATTGTTAATGTATAGGAATACAACAGATTTCTGTGTGTTAATTTTGTATCCTGAAACTTTGCTGAATTCAGATATTAGATCTAGTAGTTTTGTAGTTGGGTCTTCAGAGTTTTTTATGTACAATATCATGTCATCTGCAAATAGGGATGGTTTAACTTATTCCTTGCCAATCTGGATGCCTTTTTTTCTTTCTGTTGGCTGACTGCCATGGCTTGGACCTCTAGAACTATGTTGAATAAAAGTGGGGAGAGTGGGCATCCTTGTCTTGTTCCCGATCTTAAAGGAAAATCTTTCAGCTCCTCGCTGTTCAGTATAATGTTGGCTGTGGGTTTGTCATATATGGCCTTTATTATGTTGAGGTACTTGCCTTCTATGCCCATTTTGTTGAGAGTTTTTATCATGAATGGGTGTTGAATTTTGTCGAATGCTTTTTCAGCATCTATGGAGATGATCATGTGGTTTTTGTCCTTCTTTTTGTTGATGTGGTAGATCATGTTGATGGATTTTTGAATATTGTACCATCCTTGCATCCCTGGAATAAATCCTACTTGATCATGATGGATGATCTTTTTGATAAATTTTTGAATTCAGTTCGCTAATATTTTGTTCAGCATTTTTGCATCATGTTCATCAGAGATATTGGTCTGTAATTTTCTTTTTTTGTGATGTCTTTGCCTTGTTTTGGTATTAGAGTGGTATATATCTCTACTTAATTTCTTCACCAAAGAAAATTTATTTAATGTGTAATTAAAGTAACTACCTAACATAAAAAAGTACTTTGTACTATTTTGGCTAATGGAATGGTAAGGGATATCAATAACTTATAAAATCCTGGTTAAAATAAAAATGCATTAGATTCTGTTATAGAAACTAGTTTCAGGATAACCTAGAAGAAATGGACAACTTTCTAGAAAAATACAACCTTCCAAGGCTGAACAAGGAAGAATCAGAAAATCTGAATAGACCAATTACCAGCAAGGAAATTGAATTGGTAATCAAAAAACTACCTAAGAACAAAACCCCTGGACCAGATGGTTTCACTGCTGAACTTTATCAAACATTTAGTGAAAACCTAATACCCATACTCCTTAAAGTTTTCCAAAAAGTAGAAGAGAAGGGAATACTTCCAAACTCATTCTGTGAGGCCAGCATCACTCTAATACCAAAGAATAAGCAGAGCACCCAGTTTAGATTAGATAAATTTGTAAACAAATATGCTTTTGGATTTGCTTTTAACCTTTCTTTTTCATAGCTATGTAATCCAAGGCAAAAGTGGAGATAACGTAGTTCACCCTTTCTTAAGAACTGGCAAAGAGGCAATTTAATCCCCACTCTCACCAACTTCTCATCTTTTCTTCCCTTTGAGGGTGCATCCACCCATCCATCCAATAAATAGTTAAGAGCCTACAATGTGCCAAATACTAAACAATAAATATTCAGTGCTGAACAAAATGGAAAACAGCAGGGAGATACAGGCAAACAAACAAAAAATACACAGGGTAGGTGGTAAGTGCATTGAAGGCACCTCGATTTTATATAGTGTGATGGTCCCTGGGAACTGACTAGGTAGGCTTTCCAAGAAGGTGACATTTAAGCAGAGGTCTGAAAAATCGAGGGAGCAGTTAGACAGGCAGCAGCAGGGCAAGTTTACAGGCATTCATTAGGGGCTGTGGTTGACTCTGAGCAAGGATACTAGAGGATTGTGAACAAGAGGTGATAATGATTCGACTTACACTTCAGGAGGATCACTCTGGCTGCTATGTGGGGAACAAACTATGGGGCAAAAGTGCAGAGGGATACCAGTTAGAAAGCTAAGGCAATAAAGTAAGTGGGAACTGATGGCAGCACAGACAAAGATGGTAGTGGTGGCAGTAAAGAGGAGCAGTTGGTTCTGGAAAAGCTGCCTCTGTAAATCCAAGCATTTATGTAAAGGGGATGTAAGTGGGGTTTACGGAGAAGAGAAGAAAATGATATGAAAGAATGATAGAAGCATTAGACACTGAAGATAAGATACAGTCAAAGTGATATGAATACATTACACACAAGGCAAGGTGAGGGGAGTCTCAACAGAGAAGGGTTATCTGAAACAACTGCACAAATAAAATGGAAGTATTTACCTGTAACAGCATTAAATTCCAAGTTGGAGGGCCAAATGTCTTTACAGTGAGACCCAGTATACACATAAACTAGGAGACATATTTAAACATTCACCCTTACTACATGGAATGAAGTCTAGTTTTTTCCATTCTATTAAACTTTAGTATTAGCTTAATTTCATAACCTATAGGAGGCTAACCTGCAGCTTGAACAAAAGAACAAAAACAGAAGTCTTAAATGAGCAGATAGCAGTACTGATTGGAGTTCTCAATAAAGGTATTTCTTGAAATGAAAAGAGGGAAAAATAAAAACAAGTTTTAATGAATCAGTAGCAGTTATTCAAGAACAGCCTTGATGGAATTTTCATCTTAATACCATTTTCTGAATAAGTGCCAACTTAGCAATTAATCACTACCATTTTATACATATAAGGGATTGATCAAGTTTAATATAGATAGCACTTAAAAGATTACTTACAGTAACCATATATAAATATATATTTACAACATAATTATAAATATATAATTATTTGTGTAATATTTGTTTATAGAAAACTTGCTTATGGACCTTATGTTAATGGATTTAAGATCAAGGAATTGTGATTCTTAATGTATCAAAAAATTTTTTTGCTACATCATGAAATTCATTTGTGAAAATCAACAGAATCAAAAACTTTTTAAAAATCAGTGTAAAAATTCTTATTGAGCTTTGCTATAACACCTACAAAAAATTTTGTATAGAACAAAATCTTAATTGGATTCTAAGTATAATTACTAAAGACCAACATCAGAACTGCTTCTTATGAGTTCACCTGTCAGATAGAAACTTCAAGGAAAATATTCAAAAGAACTTGCATTTTAATCATTTTCTCCTCTGCCAGGCCCTAAACAGCTGAAACACTAGGCTGAATCTATGACCTTAATCATGACTGTGACTTACCAATAATAGGCTGATTTTATTACAAACAAGTGCAGATCTATTATTAGCTCTACAATAATACACTAGCACCCAATTTACAGAAATCAGATCGCTTTCAATAATTTATTCATAAAATATTATTGTTTATTTTATATATCATATTTCAATATGCATAGTTATATATATAATTTTTAGTTCTACCTTTTTCTCATAATGGAAATTGTTTTGTTGTTATGCTATGGACAATGTCTGATAATAAAGAAGTTAAAATTTTTCTATACCAGAACAGAAACGACAAAAGCAAAAGAAAACTTTTTAACATAAAGGTTTCTTTTCAGAGAAACTATAATGTTGTTTGCTATAACTGTACTGCAATGACAACCCACAAATGATTAAGCTTTGAGCATAGATGGTTACTTACGGTGGTATTTTTTGAGAAATTTAAAATGCTAACAGTATTTCTTATAAATTAGAATCTCAAATAGGGACTACAAGTAGCAGAACAATTAAATCTACTTTTAAAAAAATAACAACTCTATTCCATAATCTTACTAACAATTAGGCAGGATATCATTACAACTAGACCACATTGCATAAAGGAATTCCATGTGTACAATATTGGAAACTAGATATATATTCCTCAAGAGTTTCCTAAAGTAATTAGTTTTTCTTTGTGGTTCTGAAAATTACCACCAGGATAAAAAGATGTTACCAAAAGTGTATCTTGTACATGTACTATTTTCAGACCAGCACATTATTTTTATGATACATTTTAACTTTAAACAGTATCTGCCTGGAGATGGCTTCACAGAACTCTGACCCATCATAAAGGATAAGCAGCAGCCTGATTGCTCTTAAATTCTTACAGTGTTAAATTGCAATAGCAAAGTACCTAAATTTTTGCTGTGACTTACCTACTAATCTGAGATGCTACAAATACCATATTTAGTTTCTTCTACAAATCCTAAAAGCACCTAAACAAGCTCACCTATACTTAGCACACTTGTCTACGATGGTAAACCAGTGAATTCTGTAGTCAGGGCTGTCTATCAATTTAATTTAGTTCAATTTTCAGAGCATTAGTCATTGCAAATGAACTTCACTATATGGCTGTTACATTAAGAAAGGAAATACATCAAATAATTATACAGACTGTGGGCTCAACAACAAACTGACAATTTTACAGTATAAAAAATTTTTAATCTATTAGTAACTTTTGGAGGAAAGAAACAACAGTGGACATAAGTGTAATATTACTGAGCCCATTCTTTTCTTTTTAACACTACTGAGCTCATTTTTTTCCCTGAAGTATTGTTGATATACAATCTTATATTGGTTTCAAATGTGCAACACAGTGGTTCAACAGTTGCCTGTATTATTAAATCCTCAGCCCCTCTCCTGCGTTACTATCTGTTAACACAGAAAGATGTTACAGAATCATTGACTGTATTCTCTGTGCTGTACTAAGTCCCCAATACAGTGACTAACTTAGATTGTAACTGAGAATTATTGTGCCCCTTTCCCCTTCACCTGTTCCCCCCCCCCCTACCCCAAACCCCTCCCTGTTGGTAACCACTAGTGACTGCTCAGTGCCCATGAGTTTACTGCTGTTTTGTTCATTCTGTTTTGCTTTGTTTTTATATTCCACAAGTATGTGAAAGACATGGTATTTGTCGTTCTCGACCTTACTGAAACCATTCTTGATGGGCACATACACCTAAGATATGAGCAAGAAAAAGGAACACTGAGAGCGGCTACATGATGATATGTTTATTATATTCCAGAGAAAAGAACCAACAGACAAAACCTTAAATCTCCTTACCTCAATTTTATATGATGCAAATTTTCTTCTCTAAAATATAGTCCAAACTTTCTAGTGCTATAAATAATAGCCAATAAGTCAATTTTTAAAATAAAATTTGCTTGTAGGTACATAAAATAAGTAAATAATTCTAAATTTAAAGTATTCTTTATTATATAATCTACAGAAACCATCTCAGTGGTGTGATTACAAAAAGTAGTCTCATCTCATTCTCAAGTATATTTAGATAGGTACAACAAAGTCTCCATCATAAATCTCATGGTAAATAGTTGAATGTGAAAATGATTTCCTATCATTACTCTAGAACCAAACCTAGCAAAGGTATTAGAGAGTCCTACAAGAGTATTAAGCTCTCTGAGTCAGAGACCACTAAAATGTCCATGGCTGCTTTGTGCTGAGAAGGAAGAGCAGCTGTCTTCTCACAGGCTCTTTCACAAGCTGTTTAAGCATAGAGATTAAGGTGTTAATACCAATCCTTAAAATAAATAAGTCACCTGCTTCCTAAAACTTTCACCACTGCCTGCCAACCAAAGCCAACCTACAAAGGTAAATATGTAGTTACCACTCAGTTCAATCAGATTCTGCAGTCAATGTCTAGATTGATGGTTAAGGTAATAAGATGTTCTGAGGGAATGCAACTTTATAGAAAGTCAAGCCTTTAATTTTTTTTATTGATGTGGCATTTGGCTTTGAAAAATATAATCAGTATGTTCCCCCAAATGTATCAAAATATTCTATTTTTAAAACTCTGATGACAGAATATATTTAAAAAAACATCCAATAACTGCACAAGAAGACAACCCCATTTAAAAATTGGTGCAAGACTATACACATGGCCAATAAGCACTTGAAAAGATGTTCAACATCATTAGTCATTAGGGAATGCAAGTTATTAGGTATCTCCACAGTGAGATACCATTTCACGCCCCCTAGGTTGGGTATAATCAAAAAACTGAAAAGTAATAAATGATAGTGAGGATGTGGACAAACTGGAATCCTCATAGGTTGCTGGTAACTATGTAAAATGATTACAACAGTGGAAAAAGCAGTGTGGCAATTCCTCAAAAAGTTAAATATAGAGTGTCATATAATCCAGCAATTCCATTCTAAGATATACATTCAAAAGAATTTAAAACAGGATGCCAATATTCACTGTGGCATATTTGTAATAGCCAATGGTGGAAACAACTTGAGTCTATCAACAGATGAATGGATAAACAAAATGTGGTATATAATTACAATGGAATATTCAGCCATAAGAAGAAATGATTATAAAAATTAGCCTTATCTTATTCCAAAGTATGTTTAGCTAGGTGTATCAAAGGCTCTGTCATAAATCTCAACATGCTACAACATGAACGTACATTGAAAAGTTACATTAAGTGAAATAAGCCAGACACAAAAGGACAAATACTGTGTGATGTCACATATATCAAGTATATAGAATAGGTAAATTCACAGAGTCAGAAAGCAGATTGGAGGTTACTATGGGGTGGGGGAGGAGGGAATGGAGAATTATTACTTAATGGCTAGAGTTTGTTTGGGATGATGAAAAAGTTTTGGAAAATAGTGGTGATGGTTGTACAACACTGTCAATGTAATTAATGCTACTGAATTGTATGCTTACAAATGGTTAAAATGGAAATTATTATTACATATATTTTTTTCACACACACACACACACACACACACACACACACACACACACACACACATATACACAAATACACTACACACTCTCCCACAAAATACTGGTGATCATTTTGACCACCTAGGCTGAATTCTGAATATGCTGCCTTTTTAGTAACTATGATGCTGGGCAAATTTTCTAACTCTGAACTTCCATTTCTCCTCAATGATATAAGAATATGACCATCTATACCCTTATAGAATGGTTCTGAGGAATAAATAACATACGTGGATGCTGTTATAGAGCTTAACTCATGGAAAATAACCAATAAATATTTGTCCCATTCCCTCCCCTTCAATCCACCTACTAAAACATGAGTAAACCCAGATTATGTTTTGTAGTCAAGGAGCAACCTAGAAGTAAATTTCTTACTCACTTAAATAAGGGAATTAATAGAGATAACTCAGCAGAGTAAAGGTCCAAAATGGACTGTTTATCACCCATTCAGGTATCTCAGCATACAGCAGCAACCTATAAACAACTAGGCATTTTATGATGTTAATGTTTAAAGAAGGCTCAGATTCTTTGAGAATCATGAACAGGTTAAAAATATCTGTGAATTGACCAGCTCACTCTTTCTATATCAAAGGTTTACCTCAAGTATCTATATATTCAAGGAATAAGGCACAGCCTTAATCAGGCAGGAAACTATGACTGGTTGCTTTTATGGCCAAATTTAAATCTACTTTATGATAAGCTTGTTTTAAGTGGCACAAGTGGGATTCACTAATGGAAATCTTGCTCTAAATGCTACATGTAAGAGGCAAAATATTTACTATTACTAATTGGGATTCTTAATTCATCTGCTCTGTACTTGAGGTAACAAATTAGCTACAGAATATGTAGGTAGCCCCTATTCAAATGTAAAAGGAAGGGAAAGGGCATTAAGGTGCTGAATAATATAGTGCCAAACCTAAGGATCTAGACATTCCTCATCTCAAAAGCACCTCACAGCACTTAGAAGAATTAGAAGTCTATCGAAAGTTACTAAAAAATACCCTTAAATGATGAATCATTTTTAAATGAAAAAATTTAGAAAAATGTTTACCATATTTAGATTAATTAAAAAAATATCTTCGACATACAAAATTAGTGTTTAACCTTTTAAGACTCGTCTAATGTATAACTAACTCCATTAAAGGGTTACAATCTTTGACACAGCCCAAACATAATACATGAACAACTGTCAGAATTGCTGAAAAGACATGCACTGACTACCAAAATACATACTAATTTTGTACCCCAAACCGTATATTCAGTGCAAGACATAGACAAGTGACCTATTAATTTCTTTTTCTGCTTAACAGTAGCAACTCAAGAAAAAAATGAGATGTATCAAATGACTTAATACATATAAGACCATGTTATGCTTCACCTGCTCACCTTAAAATCATTTTTTTCCTGTCAGGCAATGTACTAGGTAGATGACCTTTTGCAAAGCCAATTAACCTTTCTAAGTTTCAGGTTCTTCTTGTTAAATAATGATAACAATACTCTTCCAGGACTGACAAATAAGCACATAAGTACTTAGTACAGTGCCTGGACATAGTAAATGCTACTTATAGATAACAATAGATCATGTCAGACAAAATGAGTTACTTGAATTACTTGAATTAAAGGTGTTGAGGGACAAAACTGCATAGTTACTGGTATTTCAGGAGCAAAGGAGTTAAAGGAAGGTAGATAACAGTGGTGGTAGTGGAAGTAGTTAATCAGTTTTTTCATTTGAATATTCTAGTACTGGTCACTGAAAATAGGGAAGAAAAAGAGACATAAGAGACTGGAGAAAGCATTTTTAAGTTTGATGCCTAAAAGAGAGAGAGGGAACGGAATGGAACCATAAACAGTTAGCTGTTATGAAGAAAAAAGGAGTGAGCTGAGCTAAAACATGTACAAGACTTTTAATCACTTGAAGACTCAGCTGAAATTTTTTATTTATCTGTAGACAGTGCCAACGTACATTTGTTTGTGTGATTTTTCTCCTGCAGCACTCAGCTGACCCAGGCTGTCAACTGACTGAATTTAAGATTACAGAGATTCTTTACCATATGCACTATAAAGTGAGCAACTGTAAGTAAAGTACAGAATCAATTTTCCCAAGTAAACAAAACTGGAATGTGTAAGTGTAACCGAATGACGTAAGCTTCAATTGTTCTTAAGCAGCTGACTAGAAAGTTACCTGGGTAAAAGTTTCAATTTTGCAAACACTAATGTGTTGCTGAATCACATTGTTTAGATGAATAGTATATCACAGTAGGACTAGAAGGGAAGAAGGGAGGGATTAAAGAAAAAATATTTCAAATACACATTATTAGCCAATCTGATATATATTTAAAAAATTTAAAAATCACTTACCCATTTTGGAAAGAACTGTTTTGTGTTTCTGAATCATCACTATCACTGATGATAATAGTTTCTCCATCTATGCTGCCGACATGTCCATTAGCAAAACCATTTTGATGTGATGGAGGGAAGACTTCTAAAATCCTACATTGTAACCTGAAAGAAAATAACATATTAAAAAAAATGTAAATTATGTGATATTTTATAATCAAACATTTCAGAACAATGTATTTTTTTAACAACTGAAAAGCGATTTTGTTTTGTAGAAATATGGCTGATTAATGTAATCAATTTAATTTAAAAAATCTGTAACATCCAATTTAAGCAAAAGTCATAATTTAAAACAAGACAAGACTATTTTGAAGACCAATTTATCAAGATTCTTAGTAACTACATTCTTAGCTGAAGTTACAGTTTAGAAAATCAAATACTGGAATAATACGTCATTATACAGATTGAGCCTTACAGTTTTTCAAAGCATTCAATATTTTAAATTCTGAAATTCTCCTGACCATAATCTTTTTTATTCTTACTGTAACTTTTTGGTGATTTCTGGTCTCTGGAAAGCTTTCCTATTCACTAACTCTGTTACCTCTGTTTTGTCTTTTTTATCTTTGCTTACTCTGTCTGGATTGTAATTTCAGACTCATTCACCACAACTGAAATTCCTTTTCACCACAATTTCTCAATCCCATTTTTACTGTGCCAATTTTCAACTGATAAATAATTAAAATGTGGTATATCCCTACAGTGAAATACTGTTATTTCAGCAAAAAAATTATTCAGCAAAAAGCAGGAATGAAGTACTGACAGGTGGTATAGTATGAACCTTGAAAACATTATGCTAAGTGAATGAAACCAGATGTAAATGTCCACATAGTATGATTCCATTTATGTGAAATATTCAGAATAGGTAAATCCATAAAGACGGAAAGCAGACGAGTGGTTGGCAGGAACTTGGGGGTGAGGATAGGGGAGAAGATGAGAGAGAAAAGCAATAGGCAGTGGCTGCTAATGGGCACTGGGTTTCTTTTTGGGGTTTTAGAACTAATGTTCTAAAATTAGTTTGTAGTGATGGTTGTATGACTATGAATATATTAAAAACCACTGAGTGTACATTTTAAATGGGTGAAGTTTATGGGCAATGGAAGTAAGTACATACCTATCGATAATCACCCTAAATGTAAATGGTCAATGCACCAACCAAAAGACATAGTCGCTGAATGGATTAAAAAAACAAGACCCATCTACATGCTGCCTACAAGAGACTCACTTTAAACCCAAAGACATACCCAGGCTAAAAGTGAAGGGATGGAAAAAGATATTTCATACAACTAATAGGGAGAAAAAAAGCAGGAGGTGCAGTACTTGTATCAGACAAAATAGACTTCAAAACAAAGAAAGTCACAAGAGACAAAGAAGGACATTACATAATGATAAAAGCGTCAATCCAACAAGAAGATATAACCATTATAAATATCTATGCACCCAACACAGGAGCATCTACGTACGTGAAACAAATACTAACAGAATTGAAAGGGGAAATAGAATACAATGCATTCATTCTAGGAGACTTCAACACTCCACTCACTCCAAAGGACAGATCAACCAGACAGAAAATAAGTAAGGAGACAGAAGCACTGAACAACATACTAGAGCAGATGGACCTAACAGACATCTACAGAACTCTATACCCAAAAGCAGCAGAATACACATTCTTCTCAAGTCCATATGGAACATTTTCAAGAATAGATCATATCCTAGGCCACAAAAAGACTGAAATTGTACCAACCAGTTTCTCAGACCACAAAGGTATGAAACTAGAAATAAATTATGCAAAGAATATGAAAATCCCACAAACACATGGACGCTTCACAACACGCTCCTAAATAACCAACGAATCAATGACCAAATAAAAACAGAGATCAAGCAATATATGGAGACAAATGACAACAATAATTCAACATTGCAAAATCTGTGGGATGCAGTGAAAGCTGTGCTAAAAGGAAAGTATATTGCAATATAAGCCTACCTAAGGAAAAAAGAACAATCCCATATGAGCAGTCTAAACTCAAAATTAACGAAACTAGAAAAAGAACAAACGAGGTCCAAAGTCAGTAGAAGGAGGCACAAAATAAAGTTTAGAGAAGAAATAAATAAAATCAAGAAGAATAAACAATAGAAAGAATCAGTGAAAGCAGGAGCTGGTTCTTCGAGAAAATAAACAAAATAGATAACTCCCTAGCCAGACTTATCAAAAAAAAGAGTCTACTCACATAAACAGAATCAAAAATGAGAAAGGAAAAATCACTACGGACACCACAGAAATACAAAGAATTATTAGAGAATACTATGGAAAATTATATGCTAACAAACTAGAAAACCTAAAAGAAATGGACAACTTTCTATAAAAATACAACCTTTCAAGGCTGACCCAGGAAGAATCAGAAAATCTGAAGAGACCAAGTGCCAGCATCGAAATAGAATTGGTAATCAAAAAGAACACCTAAGAACAAAACCCCAGGATCAGATGGCTTCACCACTGAATTTTATCAAACATATAGTGAAGATCTAATACCCATCCTCCATAAAGTTTTCCAAAAAAGAGAAGAGGAAGGAATACTTCCAAACTCATTCTATGAGGCCAGCATCACTCTAATACCAAAACCAGGCAAAGACACCACAAAAAAAGAAAATAACAGACCAATATCCCTGATGAACATAGATGCAAAATACTCCCCAAATATCAGCAAATCGAATTAAAAAATACATCAAAAAGATCATTCATCATGACCGAATGGGATTTATTCCAGGGATGCAACGATGGTACAATATTCTAAAATCCATCATCATCATATCACATCAACAAAAAGGACAAAAACCACATGATAATCTCCATAGATGCTGAAAAAGCATTTGACAAAATTCAACATCCATTCATGGTAAAAACTCTCAACAAAATGGGTATAGAGGCCAAGTACCTCAACATAATAAAGGCCATATATGACAAACTCATAGCCAACATCATATTTAACAGTGAAAAGCTGAAAGCTTTTCCTTTAAGATTGGGAACAAGACAAGGATGCCCACTCTCCCCACTTTTATTCAACATAGTTCTGGAGGTCCTTGCCATGGCAATCAGACAACACAAAGAAATAAAAGGCATCCCGACTGGTAAGAAAGAAGTTAAGCTGTCCCTGTTTGCAGATGACATGATATTGTACATAAAAAAAACCCTAAAGAATCTACTCTAAATGTACTAGAACTAATATCTGAATTCAGCAAAGTTGCAGCATACAAAATTAATCCACAGAAATCTGTTACATTCCTATATACTAACAATGAACACCAGAAAGGGAAATCAGAAAAACAATTCCATTTCCATTCATAATTGCATCAAAAAGAATAAAATACCTAGGAATAAACCTAACCAAGGAAGTGTAAGACTCATACCCTGAAAACTACAAAACGCTCATGAGAGAAATTAAAGAAGATACCAATAAATGGCAACACATCCCATGCTCATGGATAGGAAGAATTTATATTGTCAAAATGGCCATCCTGCGTAAAGTAACCTACAGATTCAATGCAATCCCTATCAAAATACCAATGACATTCTTCAATGAACTACAGCAAATAGTTCTAACATTCATAAGGAACCACAAAAGACCCTGAAAAGCCAATGCAATCCTGAGAAGAAAGAATAAAGCTGGGGAGATTACACTCCCTGACTTCTAGCTCTACTACAAAGCCACAGTAATCAAGACAATTTGGTACTGGCACAAGAACAGACCCATAAATCAATGGAAGAGACTATAAACCCAAGCATATACGGTCAATTAATATATGATAAAGGAGCCATGAACATACAATGGGGAAATGACAGCCTCTTCAACAGCTGGTGTTGGCAAAACTGGACAGCTATATGTAAGAGAATGAAACTTGATTATTGTCTAACCCCATACACAAAAGTAAATTCGAAATGGATCTAAGACCTGACTGTAAGTCATTAAACCATAAAACTCTTAGGAAAAAACATAGGCAAAAATCTCTTGGACATAAACATGGGCGACTTCTTCATGAACATATCTCCCCGGGTAAGGGAAACAAAAACAAAAATGAACAAGTTGGACTATATCAAGCTGAAAAGCTTCTGTACAGCAAAGGACACCATCAGTAGAACAAAAAGACATCCTACAGTATGGGAGAATATATTCATAATGACATCTCTGATAAAGGGTTGACACCCAAAATATATAAAGAGGTCATGTCATGCACCTCAACAAACAAAAAGCAAATAATCCAATTAAAAAACGGGCAGAGGATCTGAACAGACTCTTCTCCAAAGAAGAAATTCAAATGGCCAACAGGCACATGAAAAGATGCTCCACATCGCTAATCAATCAAAACCACAATGAGGTATCACCTCACACCAGTGAGGATGGCCACCATCCAAAAGACAAACAACAACAAATGTTGGTGAGGATGTGGAGAAAGGGGAACCCTCCTACACTGCTGGTGCGAATGTAAATTAGTTCAACTATTGTGGAAAGCAGTATGGAGTTTCCTCAAAAAACGAAAAATAGAAATACCATTTGACCTGGGAATTCCACTCCTCAGAATTTAACCAAAGAATACAAGTTCTCAGATTCAAAAAGACATCTGCACCCCTATGTTTATTGCAAAACTGTTTAAAATAGCCAAGATTGGAAGCATCCTAAGTGTCCATCAGTAGATGAATGGATAAAGAAGAAATGGTACATATACACAATGGAATACTATTCAGCCATAAGAAGAGAACAAATCCTACCATTTGCAGCAACATGGATGGAGCTAGAGGGTATTATGCTCAGTGAAATAAGCCAGGTGGAGAAAGACATGTACCAAATGATTTCTCTCATTTGTGAAGTATAACAAAAAAACAAAAGTGAAGGAACAAAACAGTAGCAGACTCATAGATTCCAACAAGGGACTAGCGGTTACCAAAGGCCAGTGGTGGGGTAGGGTGGGTGGGGGTGAGGCAGGGAGAAGGAGATTGAGGGGTATTATGATTAGTACACATGGTGTGTGGAGGAGTCAAAGGGAAGACAGTGTAGCACCGAGAAGATAAGTAGTTACTTTGTGGCATCTTACTACACTGATGGACTTCAATGGGGTATGGGGTGGACTTGATAATATGGGTGAATGTAATAACCACATTATTTTTCATGTGAAACCTTCATAAGAGTGTATATCAATGATACCTTAATAAAAAAAAATAAATGGGTCCAATGTGCACGTAGGTATGGTTGGTGTGGTAGCTAGAATGGTTTGACAGTCCATTGAAGGGAATAGTCTATGACCCCCAATAGGACCCATAGAGCTAGAATAATTTACAAATGAATTCATTTAAAACCAACAGAAAATAAACAGATTGAAATACAATTCCCTGACAGAAGAATAAGGAAGAAAGAAATCAATATAGCATAGGGACATTGTCTAGACCATAGTAAATATTTTATATATAAATTATACTAATTATTTTCAATGCTATTTTTAACTTTGCACTACACCTAAACCACAGATAGCATTTCCTGCTAATCTAATCAAGGCTAGGCTTCTCGTTGGTGCTTAAACTAGTTAATACTTCAGATGTCAAGTAACATCTAACAGATTTCCGAAAAGACCTAGTGTTATAACATTCAAATACACTTGCTACAACTGCTTGGTTCTAGAGAGTCCAGAGAAGATTGCAGTATAAAAAAGTTTAAAGAATCATGACTTAAGACCGAGTTAGTGGTGTCTGAAAGTAAATAAACTTTCTAAATAAAAGTTTGCTCCATTATTTGAGGCAGAGTAGATGTTAATGATCAAAAGATGGCTCATATTATTATTAGAGTTCCTGTATGCCACATAAGTATACAACTTAAACATATTTCTTTCCTCATATTAACTCTGCAAGTTACACATTTCCCAGAAGATGAAGTTCAGGGTCAGAGAAGTAAGTCATTTGCTAACGGACACACAACCAATAATGGTATAGCCAAAACTTTAACTTTTACTCTGAAGCCCATTTACTTCCTACTCTTCCACTCTAGTTTTGGAGTTGGTGGGGAACAGCAACACTATATTAGAGCAAGGGTATATTTAAGTCTGGGTAATCAAGAGGCTCCTAAAATGCTAAGAACTTAAACACATTTCAGAATGAAAGCAAGTCTGTGGAACAGCAGCAAGCACAAATCAAGGACATAGCAGAAGTTAGCCATAAATCTGTAACAGTTACAAGCTACACAATAGTCATTTGTTTTAATAGTTATAGTTCAATTTATATCTCAAAATACAAATTCATTAAGCCAAAGCACATTATAAAACACTCTAAAATTGAAATAAGTGCAAAATTTTTACAAGGCATTTGGTGTAGAAGATGAACAGCCAACAGAAAAAGACTAGAAACTTGGGGGAACCTACCTGACATCAAGGACTGCCCCTCTCTGGTTGGGTCTCTAAAAGTAGACTATGGAGTATATGGTATATACTCTTCACACCTGCTCTTGTGCTGCCTCATGACCTTTATTTTCTTGTAATACAGGTGCCAAGGACATTTACCAAAAAATGCCGTGCTTGGATACTCACTTTAACTTTATAGGTAGAAACAGAGTAAACCTGCTTAATTTGAAATTCAGAGTTAAAAATTTTCAAATTAAGGAGGTTATTTAAATGGAGGAAACTAGACCACTCAACAAGTGCTACTTCAAACAAAAAGATTGAATTATGTTGATTGCATGTCTGTGGGGAAGAGGAGGTCAGAAAAAGTGTTCTGTTTATAACTCTTCACCTTTTAGACAAATTGATCGAGCTCAAAAAATGTTTCATTTTGCACTGTCACTTTAAACTTTCACTTCGACCAGAAAACCAGGTCTTATTTCTTCAATTGGCATTTGATCTATTAGAAACTTAAATATCAAAACATAACAAAAATCATTAGAATATTACTAAAGACTAAATCTATTATTGAAAGATATGTAGTATAAATAAAAATCTTTGGAAAGAAAATTCTAGATATAAGACATGGATTAAATCCTAGACATTTCTGACAAAGTTTTAAATACCAGGACATTATCAGTATGCTATTTAAACTCTTTAGTATTCAAAGTTATCGTCTAAAAGCCACATGAGTTAGTTTGGCTGAAGTATCAACCAAGTTGATTAAAGCTTTACCAAAATACTTTAAAATTCCAACCAGTATATTCAAATTAATAGGTATTTAAAGAGTTCGTAGTCTCAGCTTTATGTTGGTCTGGCATACTGATGTCAACATGTGAGCAGAGATGATAACCCTTTGAGGAGGGAAGACCAATGTATGAAGATCACTGACAACAGAACATTAAATATAATGAAAAGCCACTATAGATTTAGCAGTAAGTAACCTTTTGTTTCAACATGACAACAGTATTTCAGAACACTTAAAGTGGCCTCAAAATGAAGGATGGATATAGGAGGGGAAGCCCCTATCTTGCCTTTCCTGTATTTTCCTATCCTCAACAAAGAAAACAATGGTCACACTTTGGGATGATGGAGCAGAAAACAGGAAAGGCCTGGGTTCCTGACAACTTTGTGGACCTGCATACCCAGGCCCTACACTACAACTTCTGTACTTAATTTTACATGCAAGAGCCATTTATATTTTGTTTATTCTACTAAATATTTTCTATTACATGCATCCTAGTCATTTCCAACTGATAAGGAAAAGCAATAAGGTATCTATTAGGTGTATTAGGTATTTTCATTAAACACTGATCAGTTTGTAAACATTTTGTCTATGTTAAATTTATTTTGATAATATATTCTTCAATTCAGTGAATAACAGGTCAATAAGATTTTCAAATTTGATGGTTACATTGTCACTGGCAATGTGGATTTCAAAGTCATATTTGTGCCTGAAAATCTGAAGAAGGAAAATAAGTTTAACAACTTGTGATTTGTGTGTGTGGCTACAAAAAAATAACATGAAGGATCCTTTGTAGTGATAGAAATGTTCTGTATTATGACTATATCAAAGTCAACGTTCTGGTTGTGATACTGCACTATAATTTTGCAAGAGAGGACCACTGGAGGAAATTCTGTGTTATTTTACAACTGCATGAGAATCTATAGTTATCTCAAATAGAAAATTTAATTAAAAAATGCTAATAATAAATATTAGGAAAATATTAACTCCAATAAAAGCATTTCACATGGTAGGAAAATATCAATGAAAGATAGAAGTAATGTACACTAGAGGTATTACTAAAAAGCTACAGTAAATAATAGTACCAGAGTATTGGCAAAGAATAGCTATACAGATCAATCAATGTAGGAGAAGAGTCCAGAAGTAGATCCAAAATTCCATTTATATAAAATATTCTGGAAAATATTTTAAGGACAAAAAAACAGGTCAGCTGGTTGCCAGAGGTTAGCAGGTGGGGGCAAGAGTTAACCACAACGGGACACAAAGGAACTTTTGCTGGGGGGTAACAGAAATGCTCTATGTCTTATCATGGTGGGTTACACAACTGTATGTGTCAAAAGTCAGAACTATACTCTAAAACAGGTGAGTTTTATCCTAAGAAAGTAATGCAATGTTTTAATAAAGCTTTATTAGTTTAGACTACTTAGGATAAAGGCCTATCTGAAAGTAAGTTATTTAAGTTATTAGCTTAAAAGAAAAACATTTATTGCTTTTCTTTTTTTTTTCATTTATTGCTTTTCTAAAAGCATTAATACATATGAGAACAATGGCTAATTGAAGTAGGTCTACTGAAGTATGGATTCGTTAGATCTGAAGTATGGATTCGTCCTTCTGTACATGTCAGAAAAACAGCCAGAGAGTGATGTGTAAAGCAAAAACTACGTAAAGGGAATCCTATCCTATTGTTTGTTTCCCTCTCAACTGTAAACACAAAAATTCATCTTAAAATTCCAATTTTTCCTGGGAAGAAATTCAATATACTGGTGTTCTCTCTTATGACTTGAGTTAGTCAAATCAAAATCAGATTTCTATATACCAACATACAGTGCATAAAAAATAACTAAGAATTTGCCAAGATATTATTATATATACAATTAACAAATTAAAATGACAAAATTATACCTCTTAAACCCTGCATTCTACAATTTTTCTAGCTGGAAGCTCAAATAAGATAACCTGAATATTTTTTACTATCCTTAGGGTCAGTAAACATTCTTAATGTGGTAACAATGAAATAAACACGCTGACTAACTCACTGACTAGAAGCAGATGAAGAAAGATACAAGCATGTCTTTACAAAGACAGCTGAAAGATAAATGTCAGCCCATTCTAATGGTCAATCGTAGCAAGTTATTAGTAGAGTGCTAAATTAACTTGGCATTACAGTACCTTTTATCATTCTATTTCAAAGCTAGTGTTATATTTGCTAGTGAAATAAGACTTATCTATATATCCTTTTCTCCTCCAAGTTCTATTGAGAGATAATTGACATACATCACTATAAGTTTAAGGCATATAGCATGGTTTGATTTACCTTTGTTGTGAAATGATTACCATAATAGGATCAATTAACATCCATCATTTATATAGATACAGTAAGGAGAAAGGGAAAAATTATTCCTTGTAATGAGAATTCTCATGATTTATTCTCTTAGCAGCTTTCCTATATATTAGTGTTAACCATAATCATAATGTTGTATGTTACGTCCCTAGTACTTATAGGAAGTTTGTACCTTTTGACCACCTTCTCTAACTCCCCCTCCTCCCGTGTCCTCAACGCGTTTCTTATTCAGTCTTTTATTAGTCATTCATGTGTATTTCATTTATCTTTGCCTTGCAACCTCTTTCCCTCCTACCAGCAGACTATATAATGCTTGAGAACAGTAACTACTAATGCTTTACTCATATTTGAGTATCCTGTTGCATCTAACAGTGGTTTCAGAGATGATACTGAATTTAATTGGTTAAAACAAAATAAAATGACTCAAGAATCTATCTAATCAAGTTTTATCTTCTTTATAGTACTGATCAGTCTGATTTACCCTGATTTGTGTGTTTCTCTCTCTGGCACTTAAGTGTAAATCCCCAGTCTTTGTCCCATTCTCCTCTTCCCAATACTTACAACACTACTGAGTATACAATGCTTCCTAAAGGAATAACATAAAATTTGGCTTTTATATTCCATAAGTGCTAAATCCCTACCACCTGGTTGGTGGTAATTGTATTTTTCATCCCTGGAAATTGCCAAAAGACAGAAAAACAACAAATAAAAATCTTATTTTCCCCATTCTTGCAGTCACTTTTTGTTGCCATCAGATAGCATTCTTTCATCTGCAAGCAAACTACTTGAAAAGAAGAAAGCTTAAACAGCTCAGAGTACAGAGTAAAACAATTAAGGCACACTCTGACAGGTACAATGGTTAAGAATTTAAACAGCAGGGGAATCCATTTAAATATTGCAGCTTTTCCTCCTTTGAATCAATGATCCAAAGATGCTGCTTATTTTCAGACACTCATTAAATATGGGTCACTCTTAAAAAGCAAATATCAAAAGCTTATGTCTTTTCACACTTAAGACAGTGGTTCTGACACTGCCTGTGCTAGAAAACCTCACCACTTATGACCTTGAGCAAGTTTTAATTAATTAACCTCTGTGTATGAGCTCTTCAACTATAAAATGAGCAAATGAGCCTGTCACATATGGCTGTTGTGGGAATTTTAAAATAAGACAGTATATATAAAAAGCTTAGAATAGTACCTGGCATATAGTAAGCTATCAAAAGTTTATTGGTATTAAACATTTAAAGAATAGCTAATACCCATCCTTCTTAAAGAATTCCAAAAAGTAGAAGAGGAGGGAATACTTCCAAACTCATGAGGCCAGCATTACTCAGTACCAAAACCAGACAAAGACACTACAAAAAAAGAAAATTATAGACTAATATCCCTGATGAACATAGATGCAAAAATCCTAACAAAATACAAAAATACATCAAAAGATCATCTATCACGACCAAGTGGGATTTATTCCAGGGATGCAAGGATGGTACAATATTTGTAAATCAATCAATGTGACATACATACCACATTAACAAAAGGGATAAAAAGCATATGATTATCTTAATAGATGCTGAAAAAGGATTTGACAAAATTCAACATCCACTCATGATAAAAACTCTCAACAAAATGGGTATAGAAGATATGTACTTCAACATAACAAAGGCCACATATGAAAAACCCACAGCTAACATCATGCTCAATGGTGAAAAGCTGAAAACTTTTCCTCTAAGATCACCAACAAGACAAGGATGCCCACTCTCACCACTTTTATTCAACATAGTACTGGAAGTCCTAGCCATGGCAATCAGAGATGAAGAGATAAAAGGCATCCAAATTGGTATGAAAGAAGTAAAACTGTCGCTGTTTGCAGATGACATGATTATATATATTATAGAAAACCCTAAAGTCTCTATCAAAAAACTATTAGAACTAGTAATGCGATTCAGCAGTTGCTGGATACAAAATTGATACACAGAAATCCGTTGCATTCCTGTATACTAACAATGAACTAGCAGAAAGAGAAATCAGGAAAACAACTCCATTTACAATTGCATCAGAGAGAATAAAATATCTAGGAATAAACCTAACCAAGGGGGTGAAAGACCTGTACTCTGAAAACTGTAAGACACTGATGAGAAGAATTAAAGAAAACACAAATAAATGGAGATCTATCCCACACTCATGGAAAGGAAGAATTAATATTGCTAAAATGCCCTCCTGCCGAAAGCAATTTACAGATTCCATGCAATCCCTATCATAATACCAATGGCATTTTGTAAGGAACAGAGCGAATTATCCTAAAAGTCATCTGAAACCATAAAAGACCCCAAATAGCCAAAGCAATATTGAGAAAGAAGAACCAAGCTCTTACTACAAAGCTACAGTAATCAAAACAGTATGGTACTGTTATAGTACTGGCACAAGAACAGACCCATAGATCACTGGAACAGAATAGAGAGCCCAGAAATAAACCCTGAATTTAAGTCATGAAACCATAAAACTCTTACGAGAAAACATAGGCAAAAATTTGTTGAGCATAATAAGCATGAGCAACTTTTTATCTGAACACATCTCTTTTGGTGAGGGAAACAAAATATAAAATGACAAATGGGACTACATCAAACTAAAAAGCTTCTGTACAGCAAAGGACACCATCAACAGAACAAAAAGGCAGCCTACAGCATGTATTTGTAAATGATTTTTCCGGTAAGAGGTTAGCATCCAAAATATATAAGGAACTCATCGGCCTCAACACCAAAAAAACAAATAATCAGATTAAGAAACTCCTAGATTGTCTTCAAAAACTATTAAAATGTACTAGACTTAACAAAAAAAACCCTGGTTTTCAATAGATGTCAAAAAGCTTGTTAGTGTTTGAAAATAAATGCTAAAGGAAAATGTATTTTATCTCACAAGTTTAAAGAGGCCTGTATTGCAGCATTCTGTAAAATAAACAAGACAAAAGCTGATATAGGGTTTATTGACAAAAGCAGACTTTCTTCAGGCAGGTATGTAAGGAGGACCTGAATATTTTTCTAAAGAAGAAAAACGGATGGTCAACGGGCACATGAAAAGATGCCCCACATTGCTAATCGTCAGGGAAATTCAAGTCAAAACCAGAATGAGATATTACCTCACACCAGGTAGAATGGCCACTATCCAGAAGACAAGACATAAAAAGTGTTGGCAAGGACTTGGAGAAAGGGAACCTCCCTACACTTCTGGTGGGAATGCAAAGTGATGCAGCCACTATGGAAAGCAGTATGGAGGCTCCTCAAAAAACAAAATAGAAATACCATATGACTCAGTAGCTGCACTTCTAGGAATTTACCTGAGAAAACAAAATCTGTGATTCAAAAAGATACATGCACCCCTAAGTTTATTGCTGCATTATTTACAATAGTTAAGATATAGAAGCAACCAAAGTATCCATCAAAAGATGAATGAATAAAGATGTGGTATATATTCACAATGGAATACTATTCAACCATAAAAATGAAAAAAAAATCCTGCCATTTTGTGACAACATGGATGGACCTAGAGGGTATTATGCCAAGTGAAATAAGCCAGGCGTAGAAAGACAAATACCATATGATTTCACTTATTTGTGGAATCTAAAAACAAAACAAAATGAACAGAATAGCAGTAGACTTAGAGACACTGAGAAGTGACTGGTGGCTACCATGGGGAGGGGGTTGGGGTGGATGGGTAGGGTTTCGGAGGGGGATAAAAGGGTACAGAAATCTCAATCATAATATAAGTTGGTCACAGGGATGGAAGTGCAGCATGGAGAATGTAGCTAATGATTCTATCACATCTTTCTATGTTGACAGACAGTAACTGCACTAGTTGGGGTGAGGATTTAATGTGTTAACTGTTGAACTACTATGTTGTACACTTGAAAACCAATATAATATTGTGTATCAACTATACTTCAATTTAAAAAAGGCAAAAAAAAAAAGTTACTGGTATTGTCATCATTTCCCGTAAGTGACACAGAGTGAACTCTCAAGAACAGTGATGTAAGAAAATTTGGGACTGGCTACAAGAAAGATGAGTCATCACAGCTGGCTGACTCTTTACTTGTCTCTGACAAGTACAGGAAGGATCTAGCATTTACTGAGTGCTTTATGTGCCAAGGACTATGCTGGGCTTCTATATTAACCACTCTGGCAAACTGCTGCAGTTACGACCCCCGCTGAATCACAGCGTCCTGACTGCCTCCCACATTAACTCGAGATTTGCTCATGTGACTTGCTCTGGTCAATGGAATAGTAGCTAACGTGGAGCATGTAGAGGCTTGAAATATCCTCACACACTGTACTTGCCCTCGGTTCCTGCTGGGAGCCCTGCTACCATCCTGGGAACAGGTTTGGACTAGTCTCCTGACGGGTGTGAGGCCACATGACAGTAGCCATCCCAGTCTGAAGCCCCAGACATATGAGTAAGGTTACCCTAAAGTTGAGGACCTACACAATCCTAAACAGGCCAACCCAGACCATAAAAACATTCCAATCAACCTCAGAATCATGAGAATAACGTTTATTGATTTAGGCCACTAAGTTTTGGGGGTGATTTGATTTGTAACTAATACAAACCATCCCATATTTGCAGATATTTCAGTTTTACAGATTAGGAAGGAAGATTCCCAGAACTAGTCAGTCAGTTTGGCTCTAAAGGTTTTTTCCAACAAACCAAACCATCTCTGCAAGCCATACGTGAGGCTCTAGATAAAAAAGGGATCTCTGGGGATTTTATTCTATGACCCATATTTAAGCAGTAACCTTTCTTCAATACCAGAAGTCAGCACACTGTGGCGCAGATCCAACTCACTGCCTGTTTCTGTATGACCAACAAGTGAAGAATTGTTTATAAACCTTTAAGTAGTTTAAAATAAAAATCAGAAGAATATTTTGTTGCATAGTAACAAAATGAAAGTGATATTCAAATTTCAGTGTTCATAAATAAAAATCTACTAGAATACAGCCATGCTTATTCACATACTGTCTATGGCTGCTTTTGCACTATAACAGCACACTTCAGTGACTGCAAATGGAGACTCTGTGGATTGCAAAGTCTATAATATGTCTGCCTGACCCTTATTTGAAAGAAGTGTGCCAACCTCTGCTCAGAATTTTTCTCTTGGCATGTTTTTAATTTAAACAAAGGATTTTTTTTATACTTTCACCACTCTTTTTCCTTTCATTGAAAATTATGTTAGCTTATGTCATTTCTCTTAGTTCTCCTTTCATTTTTATCTTTGGATAGTCTCTGAATTTGTCTAAGAGAGACAGATATGTCTATTTAAAAAATAGTTATTTAGAACCAGAGGTCAAATTAATTCCACCTACATACCATATTAGCCTCCAAGGCAACATGGAAAATTAGCAAACTATGGTTTTACCTTGTTCTCAGAAAAATTCAAAGTATCTATGAGGACTGTTCATTAAAAACTGACATTATATTGGCCAAATGGAACAGCCCATGAAAGAGGGAGAAGATGATGTAAGAGAGGTATTTTATTCAGAAGACTGTTTAATATCTCAGACCTGAACCTGTGTAATAACCATGTAGAAATTAACTTCTCTTTTATTTCTAATAGGGATTTCAGGACAAAAGTACCTATACAGAGTCTGTTTTTTGTGAGATTAGTCTCTAATATTCTCCTGCTACAGGGAACCAAGAACTTTAGAACTACTGCTATTTTACTTCATCATCCTACTGCCAACAAGTTCAGTGAGATACAAATGGAAGCAAACATCTGATTTCCTTTTATATTAGAAAAGAGGTGAACCTCAGTTTACTCGCCGTTCCCTTTTTATCATTTTTCTTACTGTAAGACCCCCAGAGTAATGACCTTAAGTCCTGACGGCTACTCAGCTGACCCTTTGCACCTGGCATTTAGGGCAAAGGATCAAAAAAGAAGTTACCATAGAAACTAACCACCCTCACCCCCACAACACTGACCATTCCAGGCTTTTGAGAGTCATTGGACAGATGCTCCTAACAGCCAATGCAATCTGTAGGCCTTTGAAGGCTGAAGAAAATGAATTATTAGTTTGTATGATCAATCTAAACATCACTGAATATTATTAAGCATCAAGCAGTTGAGTCCACACAGAAAAATTTACAACATAATCATTATGTTATTTGAGTTAAATTGGTTTAGAAAAACAAATTTATTTTCATTTATTTTTATGATTAATTTAGGGATCTTTAGGGTATAAAAAGTGTTTCCCAGAATGGCCTCCTAATTTACATTATGTAAGTAAATAAAGATTCTATTTTTTAAAACAGATTCAAATTTTTTAATGAGTTTTTTTATTAAAGTATTATTGATATACACTCTTATGAAGGGTTCACATGAAAAACAATGTGGTCACTACATTCACCCATATTATCGAGTCCCCACCTCACACCATTGCAATCACTGTCCATCAGTGTAGTAAGATGCCACAGAGTCACTACTGTCTTCTCTGTGCTACACTGTCTTCCCTAAGTCCCCCCCCCCACATCATGTGTACTAATCATAATACACCTCAATCCTTTTCTCCCTCCATCCCCAAGCACCCTCCCCCACCAATTCCCTTTAGTAACCACTAGTCCCTTCTTGGAGTCTGTGAGTCTGCTGCTGTTTTGTTCTTTCAGTTTTGCTTCACTGTTATACTCCACAATTGAGGGAAATCATTTGGTACTTGTCTTTCTCTGCCTGGCTTATTTCACTGAGCATAATACCCTCTAGCTCCATCCATGTTGTTGCAAATGGTAGAATTTGTTTTCTTCATATGGCTGAATAATATTCCATTGTGTATATGTACCACATCTTCTTTATCCATTTATCTACTGATGGACACTTAAGTTGCTTCCATATCTTGGCTATTGTAAAAAGTGCTGCAATAAACATAGGGGTACATATATCTTTTTGAATATGAGAAATTGTATTCTTTGGTTAAATTCCTAGGAGAGTAATTCCCAGGTCAAATGGTGTTTCTATTTTTAGTTTTTTGAGGAACCTCCATATTGCTTTCCACAATGGTTGAACTAGCTTACATTCGCACCAGCAGTGTGGGAGGGTTCCCCTTTCTCCACATGCTCGCCAGCATTTGTTGTTCTTAGTCTTTTTGATGCTGGCCATCCTAACTGGTGTGAGGTGATATCTCATTGTGGTTTTTATTTGCATTTCCCTGATAATTAGCGATGTGGAGCATCTTTTCATGTGCCTGTTGACCATCTGAATTTCTTCTTTGGAGAACTGTCTGTTCATATCCTCTGCCCTTTTTTAATCAGGTTATTTGCTTTTTGGTTGTTGAGGTGTGTGAGTTCTTTATACATTTTGGATGTTAACCCCTTGTCTGGTACGTCATTTACAAATACATTCTCCCATATTGTAGGATGCCTTTTTGTTCTGCTAATGGTATCCTTTGCTGTACAGAAGCTTTTTAGTTTGAGGCAGTCCCATGTGTTCAGTTTTGCTTTTATTTCCCTTGCTCGAGGAGATGTGTTCAGGAAAATGTTGCTCTTGTTTATATTCAAGAGGTTTTTACCTATGTTTTCTTCCAAGAGTTTTATGGTTTCATGACTTACATTCAGGTCTTTGATCCATTTTTAGTTTACTTTTGTGTATGGAGTTAAGACAAATCCAGTTTCATTCTCTTGCATGTAGCTGCCCAGTTTTGCCAACACCAGTTGTTAAAGAGGCTGTCATTTCTCCATTGTATGTCCATGGCTCCTTTATTATATATTAATTGACCATATTTGCTTGGGTTTATAAAAGATCCTAAATTTTAACTGTTAAATATGCAATGACAATCCAGGAGTCAGGTAGTTATTAAGTATGGGTCTCTGGTACATTCAAAAAAACACAATATGTATCTAAAGAAGATGGTTCCACTTTCAGAATTCTGGAGAACAGCTGTCTCAAATAACCTTTTTTTTCCCCTATTAAAAAAGGGTCATCAGCAAGGAAGACAACATCAAGACATATAATAATTAAAATGGCAAAGATCAAGGATAAAGTCAGACTTTTAAAAGCAGCTGGAGAGAGAAAAAAGATCACATGGGTTCACCAGGCTATCATCATATTTCTCAACAGAAACCTTACAGGCCAGAAGGGAGTGGCATGATATATTTAATGCAGTGAAGCAGAAGGGCCTCAAACCAAGAATACTCTACCTGGCAAGGTTATCATTTAAATTTGAAGGAGGGATTAAACGATTTTCAGATAAGCAAAAGCTGAGAGAATTTACCTCCCACAAACCACCTCTACAGTGCATTTTGGAGGGACTCCTATAGATGGAAGTATTCCTAAGACTAAATAGATGTCACCCAAGGGCTAGACAAAGAGTACAGAATATGATTCATAATATACAAAGAATGGAGAAGGAAGACAAAGGAGGAAAAAAAAAGAATCTTTAGGTTGTGTTTGTAATAGCATACGAAGTGAGTTCAATTAGACTGTTAGATAGTAAGGGGAATTACCTCTGAACATTTGGTAACCACAAATCTAAAGCGTGCAATGGCAATAAGTACACACCTATCGATAATCACCCTAAATGTAAATAGTCTGAATGCACCAAACAAAAGACGTAGAGTCACTGAATGGATAAAAAACCAAGACCCATCTATATGCTGCCTACAAGAGACTCACTTCAAACCCAAAGACATACACAGACTGAAAGTAAAGGGATGGAAAAAGATATTTCATGGAACTAATAGGGAGAAAAAAGCAGGAGTTGCAGTACTTGTATCAGACAAAATAGACTTCAAAACAAAGAAAGTCACAAGAGACAAAAGACATTACATAATGATAAAGGGGTCAGTCCAACAAGAGGATATAACAATTATAAACATCTATACACCCAACACAGGATCACCTATATATGTAAAACAAATACTAACAGAATAAAAGGGGGAAATAGAATGCAATGCATTCATTTTGGGAGACTTCAATACACCACTCACTCCAAAGGACAGATCAACAAGACAGAAAATAAAGAGACAGAGGCTCTGAACAATGTATTAGAACAGATGGACCTAATGGACATCTACAGGACACTCCAAACAAAAGCAACAGGATACACATTCTTCTCAAGTGCACATGGAACATTTTCAAGAATAGATCATATACTAGGCCACAAAAAGAGCCTCAGTAAGTTCAAAAAGAATGAAATTGTACCAACCAGCCTCTCAGATCACAAAGGTATGTAACTAGAAATAAATTACACAAAGAAAATGAAAAAGCCCACAAACATATGGAGGCTTAGTAACATGCTCCTAAATAATCAACGAATCAATGACCAAATAAAAACAGAGATCAAGCAATACACAGAGACAAGTGACAACAATAATTCAACACCGCATATTCTGTGGGATGCAGCAAAGGCCGTGCTGTAGGGAAATATATTGCAATACAGGCCCACCTCAGGAAAGAAGAACAATCCCAAATGCACTGTCTAAACTCACAATTAATGAAACAAGAAAAGGAAGAACAAATGAGGCCCAAAGTCAGTAGAAGGAGGGACATAATCAAGATTAAAGCAGAAATAAATAAAATTGAGAATAAAGACAATAGAATCAATGAAAGCAGGAGCTGGTTCTTTGAGAAAATAAAGAAAATAGATAACCCCCTAGCCAGACTTATCAAGAAAAAAAGAGAGTCTACACACACAAAAAGAATCAGAAATGAGAATGGAAAAATCATTACGCACACCACAGAAATACAAAGAATTATGAGAGAATACTATGAAAAATTATATGCTAACAAACTGGATAACCTAGAAGTAATGGACAACTTTCTAGAAAAATAAACCTTCCAAGGTTTACCCAGGAAGAAACAGAAAATCTGAATAGACCAATTACCAGCAAAGAAATTGAATTGGTAATCAAAAAACTACCTAAGAACAAAACGCCTGAACCAGATGGTTTCACTGCTGAATTTTATCAAACATTTAGAGAAGACCTAATATCCATACTCCTTAAAGTTTTCCAAAAAGTAGAACAGGAGGGAATACACCCAAACTCATTCTACAAGGCCAACGTCACTTTAATACCAAAACCAGGCAAAGACACCACAAAAAAAAGAAAATTCAGACCAATATCCCTGATGAACATAGACGCAAAACTACTCAACAAAATATTAGCAAAACAAATTCAAAAATACATCAAAAAGATCATCCATCATGATCAAGTGGGATTCATCCCAGCGATGCAAGGATGGTACAACATTCAAAAATCCACCAACATCATCCACTACATCAATAAAAAGGATGACAAAAACCACATGATCATCTCCATAGATGCTGAAAAAGCATTCAAGAAAATTCAACATCCACTCATGATAAAAACTCTGAACAAAATGGGTATAGAGGGCAAGTACCTCAACATCATAAAGGCCATATATGACAAACCCACAGCCAACATTATACTTAACAGCAAAGACCTGAAGCTTTTCCTTTAAGATCGGGAACAAGACAAGGATGCCCACTCTCCCCACTTTTATTTAACATAGTTCTAGAGGTCCTAGCCATGGCAATCAGGCAACACAAAGAAATAAAAGCCATCCAGATTGGTAAGGAAGAAGTCAAACTGTCCCTGTTTGCAGATGACATGATATTGTACATAAAAACCCCTAAAGAATCCACTCCAAAACTACTAGATCTCAGATCTGAATTCAGTAAAGTTGCAGGATACATAATTAATCCACAGAAATCGGTTGCATTTCTATACACTAACGGTGAACTAGCAGAAAGAGAAATCAGGAAAACAATTCCATTCACAATTGCATCAAAAAGAATAAAATACCTAGCAATAAACCTAACCAAGGAAGTGAAAGACTTTTACTCTGAAAACTACAAGACACTCATGAGAGAAATTAAAGAAGATACCAATAAATGGAAACACATCCTGTGCTCATGGATGGGAAGAATTAATACTGTCAAAATGGCCATCCTGCCTAAAGCAATCTACAGATTCAATGCAATCCCTATCAAAATACCAGCACCATTCTTCAATGAACTAGAGCAAATAGTTCTAAAATTCATATGGAACCACAAAAGACCCAGAATAGCCAAAGCAATCCTGACAAGGAAGAATAAAGTGGGGGGGAATTATGCTCCCTGACTTCAAGCTCTATTACAAAGCCACAGTAATCAACACAATTTGGTACTGGCACAAGAATAGACCCACAGACCAATGGAACAGACCAGAGAGCCCAGATATAAACTCAAGCATATATGGTCAATTAATATATGATAAAGGAGCCATGGATATACAATGGGGAAGTGACAGCCTCTTCAACAGCTGGTGTTGGCAAAACTGGACAGCTACATGAAAGAGAATGAAACTGGATTATTGTCTAACCCCATACACAAAAGTAAATTCAAAATGGATCAAAAACCTGAATGTAAGTCATGAAACCATAAAACTCTTAGAAAAAAACATAGGCAAAAATCTCTTTGACATAAATATGAGCGACTTCTTCATGAACATATCTCCCTGGGCAAGGGAAACAAAAGCAAAAATGAACATGTGGGACTATATCAAACTGAAAAGCTTCTGCACAGCAAAGGACACCATCAATAGAACAAAAAGACATCCTACAGTATGGGAGAATATATTCATAAATGACATATCTGATAAGGGGTTGACATCCAAATTATATAAAGAGCTGATGCACCTCAACAAACAAAAAGCAAATTGAAAAATGGGCAGAGGAGTTGAACAGTCACTTCTCCAAATAAATTCAGATGGCCAACAGGCACATGAAAAGATGCTCCACATCGCTAATCATCAGAGAAATGCAAATTAAAACCACAATGACATATCACCTCACACCAGTTAGGATGGCCGCCATCCAAAAGACGAACAACAACAAATGTTGGCGAGGATGTGGAGAAAGGGGAACCCTCCTGCACTGCTGGTGGAAATGTAAATTAGTTCAACCATCACAGAAAGCAATATGGAGGTTCCTCAAAAAACTAAAAATAGAAATACCATTTGACCCAGGAATTCCACTCCTTGGAATTTACCGTAAGAATGCAGCGGCCCAGTTTGAAAAAAACATACGCACCCCTATGTTTATTGCAGCACTATTTACAATAGCCAAAAATGGAAGCAACCTAAGTGTCCATCAGTAGATGAATGGATAAAGAAGAAGTGGTATGTATACACAATGGAATATTATTCAGCCACAAGAAGAAAACAAATCCTACCATTTGCAACAACATGGATGGATGGAGCTAGAGGGTATTATGCTCAGTGAAACAGGCCAGGCGGAAAAAGACAAGTATTGATTGATTTTACTCATCTGTGGAGTATAAGAACAAAGAAAAAAAAACTGAAGGAACAAAACAGCAGCAGACTTACAGAACCCAAGAATGGACTAACGTTACCAAAGGGAAAGGAACTGGGGAAGGTGGGTGGGAAGGGAGGGATAAGGGGGTGGGTGGAAGGGCTATTACAATTAGCACACATAATGTAGTGGGTGTCAGAAGGATACGGGGAAGGCCGTGTTACACAGAGAAGATAAGTAGTGATTTTATACCATCCTACTATGCTGATGGACAGTGACTGTAATGGGGTATGCAGTAGGGACTTGTTAATAGGGGGAGTCTAGTAGCCATAATGTTGCTCATGTAATTGTACATTAGTAATAGCAAAACTAAAAAAAAAAAAAGGTCATCAGAAACTAAAGGCTCGAAACAATTTTGGAATGTTGCTTAGGACTCCCTTGGTTGAGACCCAGGAATTCTGCAGTAGGTCAGTAGTGTATGCTGAGTAACAGGAATTCTTCTTTCTGATAAATTTAACTAATATGTATTGCTAATAATTCTCCACTTTGTACCTAAACAAGAAACCTTCTTCCTTCAATTTATATTTTCTCTTGCCTTCAAATTTCTAGTTAAATAATCCTTTTCCAAAAACTTCTTAATTAATCCCACCTGGATCCAGTCACTGATATCTAAGCATGTATGTTTAAATCAAAGTAACTATATCTGTTCCTTGCTTGTATCTTTTATGTTCATCTTATTTTTTCAGTGTTTAATATTTCCCATTGCCCTCAAAATACTAATGCACTTTAATTATGAATCATTCATACCATTTAGGCTAGCGATATAAAAAGAGCCCAAAGATAAAAAGCCCATTTACTCATTTCCAATTCTTATACCGAGTGTCTACTCTTTGTTTTAATGCTAATTTTCTTTTTTATTAGACTAGAGTGCATAAAGCATTCCACCAAGGCAACACAGACAGCCACAGGGAATGTATTTTAATAGCTGAATAGTTAAAAGCTCTAGTGGGTTGGTCAGTATTTTACGACAAAATTTGAATCAGTTTGTGATATTAAAAAGAATTCTATAATCTTTATTTTACAAGGCTGTTCTAAAAACAATACTGAACTATAGTTTCTTATGCTAACTGGCTAGGCAACATCTTGTAAATTTTACATTTAAATAGTGTGGTGATAATATTTGGAAAATCGAAGCTGTAAATGAAACTCTCTGGTACAAATCCAATTCTGCTATTTTACTGATTTAACCTACATTGGAGAAAAGGTCTGTCAGTCAGTCAAAGGTTAGAGATTATTGGGAATGCAGTTTATTTTTTTCAGAGAGAATTCACACAAAGCTAGCAAAAGGAGTAATTTTCTCCATCCTTAGAAAAAGGCAACATTCTAAGCTTTTTTAGGACCCAATAATCAGTTTATGTAAAACCAATTAGAAATGGTGCATATCTATGTCTTCTGTTAGAAGAAAACACCCAAACCACCTCTAAGTGAAAAGGCTGCTTGCTATTTTTTTTTTAATTTGGTGTAATATAGAAAAAAAGGGAACTGTGCACTAATTGTTTGACAGTGGTTATCTCTGAAGTGCGAACTCAGAAATGCACTGTAGGCCCCCAGGTTTTATACTTTTCTCTGATATATATATATATATTTTTTTTTTTTTTTACAGGAAAAAATAAGTGGAAAGTTTTAAATTATAAACTTCAGTCTTAATAAGCAGAGCATATAACTTTTTTTTTAAAGACTTCAGTTTTTTAAGATGAGTTTTAGGTTCACAGCAAAACTGAGAGGAAGACGGGGAGATTTTCCTTATACTCTGCACCCACACATGCACAGCCTCTCCATTATCAACACCCCCCCAGCAGAGTCGTGCATTTGTTAGAGCTACAGTGACACATCATCATCCAAAGTCCATAGTTCACACTACAGTTCACTCTTGGTACAGCACATTCTATGGGATTGGAGAAATGTATAATGACAAATATCCATCATCATAGTACCATACAGGGTATTTTCACTGCCTTAAATATCCTTTGTGTTCCACCTATTCATCTCTCCCTGCCCCACCTCAACCCCTAGTAACCATGATCTTTTTATTGTCTCCATAGCCTTGTCTTTTCTAGAATGTCATATGGTTGATGAACAGATAAATAAAATGTGATAGATCCACAGCAGAATTTATCAATAAAAATAAAACACTGATACACACTACAACGAGGATGAACCTTGAAGACATTAAAGTGAAAGAAACCTGACACAGAAGGCTAAATATTGTATGACTTCACTTACATGAAATGTCCAGAATAGGCAAATTCATACAGACAGAAAATAGAATAGCAGTCGTCAGGGGCTGAGATTAAGGGACAGTGGGGAGTGCCTGCTAATGGGTGACTTCTTGGGGTGATAAAAATATTCTGGAATTAGATAGTGGTGATAATCACAGAACCCTGTTAATACACTAAACCCACTGAATTGCATACTTTAAAACGAGTGAATTTTACTTCAAGGGATCCCATGAAGACAGTAAGTGCCTGCTATTTCTCAGCCACTGGGATAAATCCATTTCATTTTCTAAATATGCCTTCTAAGGATAAACCTCATGCCACCAGCAGGAATAAAAGCCACAGGAGTCTACAGAGAAGTCCACAGGGACACTGAAGAAATGCAACCTGGAGCTTCTCATATCCCTGAAGCTGGGCTTGCCCTAGCCTCCTTCTCGAGGGTGCTAGGGCCCTACCTCCATGATCATTACTTTGAAACAGAACGTAATCCCAAAAGTTACACAAACAGATACGAAGCCAGAAGGGATATGTGTTCCTTGGGCTCTAGAACACATTCCAAGTGAAAAAAGATCATGTCATTTCCCCATATCAGTGCAATAGAATAAGGGTTTATAAGCATAACAGAGAACTCAAAAAATCAAAACGGGAAAAGATTGACCTTTTTAACTTGTGATTTAGTGAACATTTGGTTGTGTGCCTGGCACTTCATACAACATCTCAGTTAATCTTCACAATAACCCTACTAAGGATGCAAGGGAAGATAAGTGATGTTAAATAATGTGCCAAAAAGCTAAGTGAAGGCACAATTCCAACCAAAGAAAATCTAGTAAAGTTAGGCAAGTTTATATATTAAAGTTATTTTAACTGAAATTTAAGTGTACAGGGTAAAAGGACAAGGGTGTATGCAGGAACTTAGGATCTAAAGTTGCAGTAATCTCAAGCCAGGCTTGAAGCTTAATTACAATATAAAATACAATTTTTAACAGAAAAACTAATCAATTATAGAAGAGAAATATTAACTTCCACATAAGCCTCTTGGGCCACAAGCAGTGTATGTAAATGCTACTATATTCTACTTATACAGCAATTCAAAACGTGCACTGCTCTCCACCGCCACCCCCTCCACTACCACACATACTTGTATTCTCATTTTAGTCTCACCATAGCTGAAAAGACATCATTGTCCAACAAGGTCAGTCTGATTCCAAAGCCTAGATCCTTCACTATCACACTGTTCTGCCTCCCATAAAAAAACTAGAAATTTATAACTTTTCTCAAACTGCAAACAAAATCAAAGATAAAAGTATTCTATTAAAACCACATGGTGAAAAAAAAACCACATGGTGAATGTGTTTATTGTATTTTTACTTTATTCTTAAGTATATATTATTTATATAATTTATTTCACTGTTTATATATATATTTAAAAATTATACATTTACTGAACATTTAAGAAAAACCAAAAAATGAAACAAATATTTGCAACAGTATGACAGGGATATTTACTTTCCATCTAATAAATAGCTCTTACAAATCTATCGATGACAAACAAGCCAAAAGAAAAATGGGCAAAGGACCTGAACAAGCAAAGAAAATACTTGAGACATCGTAAGATTTTGCAAAGGTTAAAAGACTAAAATATCCAGTGTTAGCACTCAATGTAGGGAACCCAGACCTAGCCTCCACGGCACACTGGACATGGATGCTCTTAACTGCTCTTCATTTGTACATTTATTTTAATACCCGGCAAGTGACATGTTTGTCTCTCCTTTAACTCAACTTTTTAAGGGCATCTTAATCCTTTTCATATCCCCAGTACCAACTCAGTGTCTAGCCTGTAAATGACATGAAGTTAACATGTCCATGAAATACAAAATCAGAGCAGTCAGAAATGCCTGGACCAGAGATGAGAGCAAGGATGGCTAGACTCTGATATTATTTCCTAAGGCTTCTACATCTTACTATCCACCCGTGATTTCTCCTTTCCCAAAAAAGATGAAGGATGGCCAATATATACTACGAAAATTAAGCCTTAAAAATTTTCAGAAAAATATTAGTTT
Organism: Phataginus tricuspis; assembly: GCA_029783875.1. Lineage (NCBI taxonomy): Eukaryota > Metazoa > Chordata > Mammalia > Pholidota > Manidae > Phataginus > Phataginus tricuspis. Next base: position 65,496,614 of record JAQQAC010026072.1, on the reverse strand, counting down.
TTAAATTTTACAATTTAAAAGCTTCTTAAGCAGGAATAGGTATGTTCCCTAATGAATAATCAATAAAACTGTGACTCCCAGATTTACCATTTCTGTAATGTACCCTAGTTTACTACAGCTACAACTACCTGAAGCCCATTTTTAAGGCACAATTTTTAAAAAAGCTATGCAAAAAACACTGAACCACTATATTTCTAGATGTAAGCAATGTTCCTAATATGAAAGGTTAATATATCCCAATAATTAATAAATTAGAAAACATTTTTGGCATGTGAAATAAAATCAATGACTATAAAGAGAAAAAAATTGTCCCAATCTCCAAACATGGTCCTATTTATTATTCCTTTTGGTGATATAGATCAAAACATAAAAATCTGTTACCTAAGTGTATCACCAAACACCATCAAAGATAATCCAAAACAATATAATATGATCTTTTTTTAAAGGGTATGTTGTTGGTGGGATTTCTGGTGACATATTAATCTCTCCCCCAAAGATAAATATATGATTTTTCCCAAAAGTTATTAGACATATGAAAAATCCTTCAATTTTTACCATTTGTTGCTTCTACAATAAAAAAAAGCATTCAGTTCTTCACCAAAATCAAATCCAAATTTAGATCTTAATATAAACATCTCTTGGCTTTTTAAGATTCATGTTGAATAGCATTTAATAACTAAAATGTATTATACTAATTAAAGCCATTATTCTGAAATTACATAAACTCATCATGATTCTACAAAATCAGATAATAAAGAGCATAATTAAATAGCTTTTGACTGCTAAAGTTTAAAATTCAGGAAGAAAAAAATCTGTTTTCAGCTCCATAAAGAGAGGGGAAAAAAGCATCCAAAAAATATTTTGTTGTCAGAGCCCCCAAAGTCAAGAGGCTATAAAACGTTCAATGCAAATAAATATTATTATGATAAATATCAGTAACTAGCCAATCACAAATGTTTAGGACTTCAGGAAAGCACAGCTAATTTTTAACTTAGTGGCATAGATAATGTCATTTAAAATTTTCATATATGAAAAGTCAACTCTTTTCTTGAAGACTTGGGTAAAAGAGAACTCAGTGGAAAACTTAAAAAAATATGGTTCTCATCTTATCAAAGGAACTACTAAATAAAACCCAGCAAGAAGTAAAGGCATATTTAAATTATTAGGTAACATAATGAGAACATGAAGAAGATATCTTTATCTAAGACTTTTTTACTCTTAACTAAAGAAGGAATTTTCATGTAATAGAAATTATACAGTAAATTAAAAAGAAGTTGATTTATAAAGCAATGGGCTGATATTCATATATCTTAAGTGAGAAAAGGTACAGAGTACAGTAATGGGTGGGAGACTGTGTGTGTGTGTGTGTATGCATGCGCGTGTTTTGGGGGTTCTACATAAAAATTAGCTTTGGAAAAATACATAAGAAACTGCTAACACTAAGGAGCTTTGTGGAGAGGGTAACAGTATAGTGAAAGGATAGTAAAAGGGAACCTTTCCTCAGTCCATGCTTGTGTGTATTTTGAATTTTAAGCAACGTCAATGTATGTGTATCAAAAGAAAAAATAAAAAGTACTTTACCTTGCACCATTGTTCCTAATGACTTCCACGGTTTCTTCAACAAAATATCGATCCTTGACATATGTAAAAATATCATCACAAATTTCATGTAAGCGTGAACGATGGGTAAGGTTGGTCAAGTATAAAACTGGAATTATTAATGGTTCTGGAAAACTCTGAAGATTCTGTCTTGCTTTTTTTTCTGACTCAAGTGCTTCCTGATAGGTCAGTCCGGGTCTACCCGTCACGGCACAACTCCACACAAGACTGTTGCACAAAATGGTTCGTTCAAAAAAGTCACTGATTAAAAAACAAAAACAAAAACAAAAATCCATTACCTATCATTTCACAAATTTTATACTAAAAGCTCATATAGGATTGTGCCTTTACTGCAAAACCTTACATAGACTCACAGAACTCAAGGGTTTACTTAGTGGTCAACGTTTACATTAACACAAAGCTAAGAAAAAGTATAGTTAAGCTAGATATTTATATTTTGCAATTTAAAGGTACATCAGCCAAAATGGGGCTTCAATTTCCATCAGTTTTGAAATCAGGAGTGAAATTGAAAATAAATGCAACCTTTCTTTTTCCTTCTAATTCTTAAGCTTTTTATTTAAAAGCAGTGAGAACACTAGGGAATTTCAAGCACTTAACTATGAATTTTAAAAGGCTTTAACATAATAGTGAAAACTGGGAAATCTAAGCACCTTATACTAAGAGAAAGTAATGAAAATATAATAGATGAAAACATAATGAACAATCGTGTCATTAAACAATATAAGAGAGTTCTTAAAAATATGTTAATAGGAAAAAAAACTTCCTAGTTTGATTCTCTCCTATTTTTCTTTAAAGTAAAAACATAGAAACAATATATATGAACAGTCCCACTTGAGTTAAAAAAAATAAGAAAAGGAGGAAGGAAAATAAAGATAAAGGAGCATAAAAGACTTCAGAAATGTTATAGAAAAATCAAGGTAACAGCTACAGTGAGGATGGGACTGGGGGAACATTCTACTCAGTGATTTCTAAACTGTTGGAATTTCTTAATACAAGTTTTATTTCTTTTCAAAAATTCTATCCAGTCACTTTTAAAATGCAAGAGATCCATTATATCAAAAGATTTTTAAGGTATATTAAATAGAAAAAACTCAAATTACCGAGTAACACAGTCCCATATACATTAATTATAACAAAAATATGTGTATTTACAAAATACTATAAACGATGTTCCTTGTGGAGAAAGAGAGTGGGGAGGAAAGAAAAGAAAAATTTCAATACTGTTTGAGTTTTTATCATAAGCATGCACTTAAATTATTTTCATATAAAAATATTTTTTAAATAGATAAGGTTAAAAATATGCAGAAAAGTTAGCAATGATTACCTCCAAGGGGTAGGATATAAGTAAATATTTTTCCATCCTTTATACTTTCATCTACTTTTCAATAATCATATGTAATCAATCTAATTCACTATTCTCTTTCTCCTTCCTGAAATCCCCCTTCCTTCTTCCATCACTTTAAAAAATATTAAAACTGCTGCATGTTTACTTCCTGGTTAGTGTATCTGTATAGGTTAGTCCTTTAACAGTCTGATCTCCAAAGATGATTTAGTGTAAGTCCATTAAGATAGTTTCATTTGTGTATTTGTACAATAAGAAAAAACAAGGGGCATTACGATTAGCATACATAATGTGGGGTGGGGGACACGGGGAAGGCTGTATAACACAGAGAAGACAAGTAGTGATTCTATAGCATCTTACTATGCTGATGGACAGTGACTGTAATGGTGTATGTGGTGGAGACTTGATAATAGGGG
>JAQQAC010026072.1:65441586-65488139 GCA_029783875.1 Phataginus tricuspis | reverse complement strand
GAGGCCAACTCTTACTCCATCCAGCCTCAGCCTAGCCTCCAGCTGACTACAGCTAAGTGAGCTGGCACAGAAAGACCAGCAGAAACCACACTGGCAATCTGCACACTAGTGAGCAAATAGAATGGGTGGTAATTTTGAGCCACTGAGTTTTTGGGGTGGCTTGTTTTACTACAATAGTTGATACATAATTTCTGTCTGAAGAAAGAATTAACACGAAACACGGTAGCCTGTTAAACAGATAAAAGCATTTAGGAATCTCTGCCATACCATCCAAGGAAAAAGGACTCATAGACCCAAATATCGGGACCATGTGGCAGTTATTACTGAAGGGAAGCTGGACTCCTAACTTGAAGACAGTAGCTATGAAGATCATCCAACTTTCCTTGAAAACTCCATGCTCACCAAATGGCCTTCTGATAACAGACTCCATATATAACTGATTATCATTAAGAGAACTGGTTTGTGTGAGAAGCATTTTTCCTCACTGTAAACTGACAGCATTCTGGCTTATACATTTAATATCTAGAGCTTAGCTGCATTGAGTAGTAGTAAATAAGTCAAATCCTGGGCAGACAGTAGAGTGGTACCTACACAAAGATCTAGGCAGCCAGCTTGATTTTCAAGCAATGCCCTTTTATTCTTGATGGATACTTTGGCAAACTTAAATATCAGGAAGAATTATCCATAATAAGCACTGTGTGATAGTAAGAATATAAACTCTACATAGATACATAAGAATTCTAGTGTCACCAGTGCTGTATGCTGTCACCATTGGTTCTCTCTTTTTTTTTAATTAAAAAAATTTGAAATATAGTTGATATAACAATGTTTTATTGATTTCAGGTGTACAGCATAGTGATTTGACAACTGTATACATTACTGATGCTCACCACAATAAGTGTAGTTACCATCTGTCAAAACACAGGAATATTACATTATTGACTATGTTCCCTATGCTGCACCTTTGTCCCCATGACTAATTTATTTTATAATTGTAATTTTGTACCACTTTATTCCCTTCACAATAGGTGGATTTCAACACTGATTTTGGACTTACTCTCCCTACCCTAACCCCAGCAGCTTCCTCATATGTAAAAGAGGGCTATTTCTTGAAAGGACTGAATTAACAAATGAGGAGCTAATGAACAATGAAAACTGGATGCCTTATAAACTAGTCAAACAGCTTTTACTGGAAAACAAGGCTGAAACAGAAGCTGGTGTCTCAGTGATGCTGTGGAAGAGTCCTACGTTATGTATGAAAAGCATGACTCACGTAAAGATGGGAAATACATTCCAATTCCAAGGGTCTATATGGCTAAAAAATTTTTTTGATTTAGGAATTAAGTTGCTGGGTAATACAACAAAAACTATTCTCCTATCCCACACATCTAGAATTTCTGGTATTTAGACTATTCTATTTTTTTAAAAACAGTCCACAGCCAAAAAAATATTAAAAACAAAATTATCAGCTAACCAAATTATAAAATATAATTTTATCTTATTTAAGAGATTAAATTATGTACTTTATTCTCTGTACTTATGAGCTTAGTTTTATATGTATATATATTTTTTCTAGATTCCACATATAAGGGAGATCTTACAGTATTTGTGTTTGTCTGACTTACTTCACTTTGAATAATGCCATCAAGAACCATCCATGTAGCTGCAAATAGCAAGATTTCATTTTTTACGGCTGAAAAATATTCCATTGTATACACACCACAATTTCTTTATCCATTCATCCATCAATGGACACTTAAGTTGTTTCCTAATCTAGGCTATTGTAAATAATCCTGCAACAAACATGGGTGTGTATGTCTATCTTTCTGAGTTAGTGTTTTTGTTTCATTCAGATAAATACCCAGAAGTAGAATTACTGGATCATATAGTAGTTCTATTTTTAATTTTTTGAGGCACCCTCCATACTGTCATGCATAGGTGGCTATACCAATTTTCCCACCAACAGGGAAAAGGGTTCCCTTTTCTCCACATCCTAGCCAACAATTGTTATTTCTAGTCTTTTTGATAATAACTATACTAACAGGTGTGAAATGGTAGCTCACTGTGGTTTTATTTGCATTTATTTCCCTGATGATTAATGACGTAGGGTATCTTTTCACGTACCTGTTGGACAACTGTCTCCTTTGGAAAAATAACTATTCAAATCTTTTGCCCATTTTTAAATCAGATTGTATTTTTTTTCCTATGAGTTGTATGAGTTCTTTATATATTTTGGATATTAGCCCATTATCAGATATATGATTTGCACATATTTTTTCCCACTTAGTAGGTTGCGTTTTCATTTTGTTTATCATTTCTTTTGCTGTGCAGAAGCTTTTTAGTTTAGTGTAGTTCCACATGTTTATTTTTGCTTTTGCTGCTTTTGTTTTTAGTGTCAGATTAAAAAAATCAACAGCAAGACCTGTGTCAAGGAGCTTACTGCCTGTTTTCTTCTGGAGTTTTATGGCTTCAGGTGTTATTTCAAATCTTTAATCCATTTTAAGTTAATTTTTATATATGATGTAATAGTGTTCCAGTTTAATTTTTCTGCACGTTAGCTTATGTATTGGCCTACAGTTAATGAGCTATTTTTAATGAGACGTCTTTACTTACAGAAAACAGGTCAAATAAGAGTTGGCAATTAGTAAAGAGCATATAGTTCAAACAAACAAAATAAGGGAGTCTCTGTAATTGCTAAGGACTCCATCCTGGTCATAGTCCCTGTCTGAAAGAACTCAGGGTCTGGGAAAAGAGAAAATGTGAGGCAACAAATACATTTGCATTACATACAGTACAATAGTAGCACACGTTACACAAAGATAAAATGGAGGGAGTGATCATCGCTGACTAAAGGACAAAGGAGGAAGTGTTAAGCTATAAATCAAGTAAGATAAAGACAGAAAAGTATTTAGCAATTAAAAGCTCACTGGCAACCTCTACTAACCAGAGTTAGAGGCAGAAGTTACTTTGCAGGCGTTGCAGAGTGAATAAGGGGAGGGGAGTATAGAAAATCTCTTTGAGACTTACTAGAGAAAGTTATATTCAAGCAATCAAAAACCTGAGCAAATAGGAGAGCGTATTCAAAATAAGGCACTTAAAGGATAAATCTTCAAATTCACATAAACCAACTGGTGATTTAATGAATTAGTGAAAACAAAGGTTTCCTTTACAGTTTCATCAGACTTGCATCAAGGGTCAGATTACCACAATACTGTAACCACATACTATCCACCATGAATGCATTTTGGGAAAGATCTCTTTGTAATCATATGTGAGAAAGAGAAAGTAATCCCAAATTTAACACAACTAAATGGCAGTCTTCTTCCAATTTTGCCAGTTCAAAGTCATAAACATTAATACTACCTAAGAACACGAGTAGGTCTGTTTTAGGGTAAATGATTAAATATCATTTTATACTTAAAATATTAAATATCATCAGGGTAAATGATTAAAGATCTTTACTCCCAAACCAATCACCTCTCCTAAACTGCTTGTAAGTTCCAAAAACCTAAACACCTCAGAGCACAGAGAAAACAATAACCTAAAAAACTAGTTATTAAAAAAATTTTAAATGTCATAAGACTATAAAGGACACAGTTCCTTAATATTAGTGGAAGGTAGTTAAGTTGGAATAACAAAAATCTTTTCATTTCTGCATTTCAGATTTCTCCATGATTACAATAAATCATTAAGAACCAAAGTATAGGAAAAGTGTTTAATTCAGAAAGGGTAACAGTCATATTCATTCCCTCTTCTAAAGTGAGAAGAGCCTCTTTAAAAAGATGATTGCTTATCTCAAAGGAGAAGTTTGAAATTTAAGCCTGTTTCCTATTTTGTTGGCAATCTTGAATATAATTTTTTTTAAATTTGGAATTACCATGTATTTTAACTTAAAAAAAATCTTTGTCAAGTTACCTAATACAAATTCACTTAAGTAGTTACAAGAGTGAACTCTATTTGAGTAACAAAACAAGTCTGTACAGGAGCAGAGTAAGATGTGCACTCCTATTTAAAAGTACTGCTTGCTGAAAAAATTCTCTAGATGTAACATGTTTATGTGTAAGTCTTTCTGTGGAGCTGAAGAAAAAGGCTTACCTAAAAGAAAAGCGCAGACGAACTGACTTTTCTAACTTCACTACCCATTTCTCAGACAGGTGCAGTTTGCCTAAAGCCCTCCCTTGATGAAAAGCCCCCACTCAGGAAAGGTGCCTCCCACACACAATTTATTTGGTTGCTGTAACACTTGGTTCCTAAGCCACAAAGGGATTCCTTCTCAGTGGAGAGGATAAAGCGTAAGAAAAAGAGAGTCTCAGGCTGTTTCAGTGACTGATCAATTCAGGTTCTCACTTGGGGATCCTGTTTAAACACAGATCTCTAAAACACTCTGTGATTTGGAATCCCAAGACAAGGTATATCCTAGGATTAAGAAGTCGAGGCACTTAAAATTTAAGGGTTGAAACTACACACACAGCCCATACGGATTCTTATCAAAACAATAGCGTGTGGCACACGTCAGGCGGCCCATAGGCGCAGGGGGATAAAGAAGAGACTGGCTGAGGCTGGAGTTGAACTTGTCTTAACCCCCCTCCCCCAACTCCCACCGCCACCCGGCTACGCGAAAGTGAAAACCAGGGGCGCCCAGGGCCCCGCTCTCTCCTCCTCCTCTTCCCCCGCCCGGCCCCGACGTCTTCCTCACCCGGTCTCCCGGGGGCGGAGACGCTGAGTTCCCCGGGGCCGCGAGTTAGTCACCCAGAAGAGGCGGTGACAGAGCGCAAGGCTCGCGTCGCGCACCCAGAGGCCTAGCCACACCGGGCGGGACGCCGCTGGCCGAGGCTCTCGGGTCCCGGGCCCCGGACCCCCCTTCCCCGACCTTAACCTCGCTCGCCCCCTCCCGCCCCTACCCTAGGCAGCTCCAACGTCAGGCTCCACGCTCCACCGAGGAAACGACGCCCAGCCGGCCGTTTCCTGCCCCCGGGGGCGGGGATTCCCTCTCCGGGCCGGGGGCCGGGGGCCCCAAGCCGCTGACCCGAGCGGGGATCCCTCGGCCGCCGGGCGGGGATCCCGGAACCGGCCCCGGAGTTCGCGTGTGGCCGCGGCGGGGAGGAGCGAGGCGGGGAGTTTCCGCCGGCCGCGGCCGGGTGGCAGCCGCGGCTAGAAGCGGTCCCCGTGGCGGCCGGGGACCCCAGCCTCCTCCACCGCAGCCCGCTCTCCCCCACGCGTGCCGCGGCGGGTCGGAGCCCCGGGGCTCCGCGCAGTCGCCGGCTCGGGCTCGGGGGACAGGCAAACGTTGGCCCGCTGCCACCCGTCACTTTCAAGCGGCCCCGCGAGGAGCCCAGGGCCAGGAAAAGGAGAGAGACAAAAGGACGCTGGGGAGGGAGTCCCCGCACGCCACAGCACCCCCGCGCCGGCCCGGCGCTTACTCGTAGTGGCGGAAGATCTCGTTGGTGACTTTACAGTAGAAAACTTCCTCGTCCGGCCGCAGGTCCGCGGGCGGCTTCTGTCTCACAAACGGCTTTCGGTGTAGCAGCGGCATCTCCCGTCCGCCCGCGGGCTCACCCGGACCCTCGGCCGCCCGCGCCGGCCCCGCTTCCCTATCAAAATTGGAGGGAAAGGAAAGCTGGTAAGGCGGGGAGCGCTCGGGGGCGGCGTGGGCCGGTCCGCACGCCGGGAAAGCTCTGCTGCCTTTTGTGTGGCTGACGCGCCGCGGTGCCACCGGGGGCGAGGTCGCGCCTGTCGCTGCTGCGGTACTGAGCGAGCGGAGCCACCGCAGCCCCTGCCCTCCCAGCGCGCGCCACCTCCGAACGCCCGGCAGCCAGCTCACAATGGGGCCGCACGTCCTGCCGCGGGCGGGCGCGCGGTGCGGGAGCGGCGGCGGCCCCCTCCCCCAGTGCCGGCTCCCAGCCCGCCGCCGCCGCCGCCGCGGGGCTCACAACGTGCTTGGCGCGCAGCCTGCCGGCCCGACGCGGCGAGGGAGCTCGCTGCGGGCGGACCCCGCGCCGCTCCGCTTTGTTTCGCGGCTCGCCTCCACTTTTCCTGCGGACGCCGGCCGGCTGCTGAGCGCCCACACGGAGCCCCTCACCTGCGAGCACGCCGACTGCCACTTCACCTTCTCAACTACAAAGGCAGCGAGCGGAGGATCTGTCCTCCCGGGGGGTCGCTCCTAGCCGGCCCCGCCGCGCCGCCGGCCGCCGCTCCTCCCGCTGCCACGGCCTGGCTCCGCGCGGGGGTTCGCGTTCCACCGCCACTTCTCCGCCTCTCGGAGCTCCTGGGAAGTTTCTGATCTACTTTCAGCTCTGAAGGAGGAAGAGCTTTTGGGAGGAGCTTTTCACTTCTCGCTTCTACCTTTTTATTGGCTACTCGATGACTTTTACAGCCTGTCACTGATACAGGAAGAGACGGCCGAGAGCCTGGGAGAGCTACATTATTAATTAATGGAGCAACCCCTTGTGAAGAATCAGAAGCATCCTCCATATTTGAGATTATCAGCCAAAAGATCTAGGGAAAGCTCTGGGATTTCAGAAACACATGGCTAACAAAGTAAAGCCTTCCTCTTCGAGTCTGGCACCATCGCTTGGTTACACGATGGTAAAAGGATTCCAATTAAGATTGAACTTGTATTTTAAAGATGGGAAGAGAAATGAGGGATAAGAAAAAGTATTTTGATGTTTTCTTGTCTAAAAAAATATTGTGCTTGAAAAGAAAATGCCTTTCTTGACAGCAGTTCTCGGGTAATTCAAAGACTTAGCAGAGGAAAAGACCAAAAAAGTACGTGTTTGAAATATGTCTGTAGGACCCCCAACATATTTAGAGCTAAAAACTTACACCTTTAAAAAGGAATATTTAGGATACGCTGCTGAAAAATATTTTGCAAAGGATCAATATTTAATCACTCATAAATTTAAAGATTATGGATTTACTGGTGAAACATCCTCTAAAGCTACTTTTCCATATCGTTCATTTCCAATTGTGCAATGTATATAATACATGTGTCTTTTGAATTAAAAGAGTTTTTGAAGTTACTTTGTTTTAAATCGTCTTTTTTGCCCTTGACATGTGTTTATTTGCAGATTAACATAGAAGAATGAATCTAAAAGTAAGTTTGAAAAACAGTCAACAGAGGTGGTAACTACCAATACTGTGAAATGATCATAATTATAGAAGCGATGTGGCATCATCTTTGTATCTTCAGATTAAGTACATGTGTATTTTGGAGAAGAAAATGTAAGGAATCTCAAGAGTTGTCACTTTTTAACTTCTTTCAAGATACTTTTACACTGGTTAGTAGCAAAATAAAATTTTGTGAGAGGCACAATATGCCTTGAGCGTCTTAAAAATCATTAATAAAATTAATGCACTTGCTGTATGAATGTCACAGAGGCTTGAAAGTGCTCTCAGTATGAAGTATATTCTTTAGCCTTAAAAAAACCATGCACTTGAAGATGTGATATTTTAAACTGGCCTTTAACCAATACACTAAGTGACAATTTAGAATTCTCTACATAGAAACTATTAAGTTTCCTAGTGAAAACTTTAGAACCCAAAAAGGTAGACTCAAAAGGGGGGCAAAAAGGGTGGATAATTTTCAACTGAAATTGAAGTATCACTTTCACAATTCAAAATCCCAACTTAACTGTTAAGCTAAAAACAAGTGAAATTTTCTCTGACTATATAGCATTTATATTTCTGAGGTCTCACTATTTAATAAACTGTTAAAAATAGTTTTGTTAAAATCATCAAAAAATAGTAATGTTGATTTTATTAAACACAAACTTTAAACAATTGGATGTTTTAATACTAACAAAACTTAAATTTTATTGTGCTTCATCAAAATACTATCATACTCAGTTTCCCTACTACCATAATCAAAATTCAATACTATCTTAACTCAATTCTCTAAGTTACATACACAGAATTATTTTAATGTGTGATTTTCAATTTGTGTTATACATAGTTGTTCATTGTTAACTCACAATAATGTAAGTTTAGTAAATTATAATGAACATATTTAAAAGTTTAGTTTTGATGAGTTCATAATACTTGATCAAATTTCTAGCATACCTAACCTAGCTCAAAAGAACACTTAAAGTTATCCTACATACATTACTACTAAAAGCTGACCTAATGTATTGTTCATTTCATATTTTGGTATCCTGGTTACTTCCTTGCTTTATTAATTACTATTTCTAGGCTTTTGAGAGTGAGAAGCTTATTGCTATATTCAGAAACTAAAGTATACTGTTTTGAAATAGGACTTGGTGTAAAAAAACTGGAAATATTGTAAAGGAAACTTTGAAAGAGTATCACAGAAAAAAAAAACAATGAAATTGAAATAATTTAAATTTTTAACAATTTAATTCAATTAAACACTTATCAGACTCCTCTTATGTGCCAAGACACTGTACTAGCTAATATATAGGATATGATAAAAATGTGTCCTCGCCTCAAACAATGTACAATCTTGTAGGGAAGAGATGATGTAAAGTGAGCCAATACAAGAATTATGTGAGTCTAATGGTCATGAGTAGTATAATGCAAAAAGAGAAGTAGCAAAGTTGAGAAGAAAGCATAGAAAGGGGACCCAGGATTGGTCCTAAATGAAGGCATCCAGGTGGCATGATTTGAAGGGCAACTTTAGGCACCCTTCTGGGTGAAGACACCAATGGCCCCTGCTTAAATGTAAAATGTAAATATACTAGTTAGGCAGGACATATAGTAATCTAAAATGATCAAGACATAGTTTAATTTTTGAAAAGAAATACTGCCTTAAGTAAACACAAAACAGGACTATTAAATATATATCTTTAAATATTTGAGCTAGAACAGAATACTTTTTCTGTCTTCAATTGACTGATTAAGAAAGGCTTTACTTAGAAGGTTTGTAAGACAGTAATTCCTTAGAGCTATAAGAAACCTTTGGAAACTCTTCTCTCGTTTTGAAGCTAAGGAAACTGAAGCTTAGGAACTAGAATCCAGTCTCTTTAGACCATTCTGATCTCCCTTGGATTCGATAATATCTAATTTTCTTGTATACCCTACTCATATTCTATCTACAAATGAGCTAAAATATCAATTCAACTCCTTCCTAAACTGCTAAAATGTGTAAGGGAATAAGATATATTACTCATGATCAGAAATAATAATTTACTTTTGGGAATAATCCAGGAAAGCAATGGTGGTAAAATTAAAAATTTTTCTAATTGAACAACTGTGAGTCCTGTCTCCATGCTTCAGTTAACACATCTAACAAATATAAGCACTTCATGTCATTTACCTCTAAGTAGCAGTTATAAAAGTAAAGTATAGCTGCCTTGAGCTCTTCTGAGAAAGATGTCTTATAAAAACATGCAAGGAATGTCTTCAACTTCATAACTCCTTTCCTCAATAACTCTATCTGACACCTGTCTCAACTCTTCTATTCTATGTTCTCTTTTTAACATCTTCCTAATTCATGACATTTTACCTATAAAAGATTTCTATACATTGTTCATGAATATGTTTCCTCTAATATCTGAAACCACTGGCCTAGTGTTGAAATAGTGGTTCTAGACCTTGGCTGCCCATTGAAATCACCAGGGGGCTTTTGAAAAACACTGATGCCTGGGCTATACCCCAAACCAATTAAAATAATATCTGGCGTTGGCATCCAGGCATTTGGAGTTTAAAAATCTATTCAGGTGATTCTAATGAACTGCCAATGCCGAGAATTATTATACTTAGAGATTGAATTATTAACGCTAAAGTGGTAATGTTGGCAAATTTGGAATGCAGTTTTAAATTCAACCCCTCATGATTAAATCCCTGAATTATGGGATGGTAGTAGCCATTGGAAGAATAGTCTATGGCATCATAATCACAGTACTAGTTTACATTTAATGACTGCTTCCTGTTTGTCAAGCTTTGTGCAAAGAGCTTTAATGAATCATCTCATGAAATTCTCACAACAAACTAAGTACTATTTATCATTTCCACTTTACAGATGAAGCCATTGAAGCCCAGAGAGGTTAATTAAGTAGCATGCCCAAGGTCATACAGCCCAGAAGCAGAAAAGCCCAAATTATCAACTCCAAAGTCCAAGCGCTTTACTGTTACTCTCTCTTTCCATGGGACTGACTTGCTAATCTACCTCAGATATAAACTGAAAAAGTGAACGTGATCCTGCGCACCAACCAACTTAGAACTTGTAATGATTAAGAATATTAGTCATCAAAGTACTAAAGGGAGCCATGAAGAATTTAAAAAATTATCTCAGAGTGGGGAAAGCCTAAGTATAGCACAAAGCCCAGAATCCATAAAGATAATTCTAAATAAAAATAAGAAATGTCTGCATGACAAAAGCTATCATTAACAAAGTTGGAAGACAAACATTAGATTGGGAGAAATTATCTGCAACTCACTGACAAAGGGCTAATTTCCCATTTCCCATTATCTAAGTAGTAATAAATCACAATAACCCAAGAGCAACAGAAAAGAAAATACAAATGGCTTTAAAACATATAAAAATAAGAGAAGTGCATAATAAGAGAAATGCCAATTTATACCAAGATGACATTTTTCATCCTTCAGATGTGCAAAGATCACCATCATATGTTGGTAATTCTGTGGGGAAATAAACACAACCTCTATAAGGGGAAAAATGGCTACATTGATCCAAAATCGCAAATCCACATAGAAGTTCCATCTCTAGGAAGATACCTCACAAGTATATGTGAATACTAGACTCTTTATTTTGGCTTTGTCAGGAATAACTTAATACTAAAATTAATGAAAGTGTTCCCCATAATTAAATAAATTATGATATGTCCATACAATGGAAAAGCATGCAGGCATAAGACAGAATGAGGAAGTATCTAAAAGAAAAGCAAGGGTGGAAAATATGTTTGGGGGGGTTATATATATATACATATTTGCTTGATACATAAAATGCATCTGGAAGTATACACAGGAAAATGACACACTAGTTGCCTCTGGGAAAAGAGTTGCTAGGGCATAGGGATGAAAGGAAAACTCTTAACTATGGAAAGATGAATAAAAATTAAGATAGAGTAGATAGTAAAGAGGCAGGTCAGGACAGACAGTCGATGTAATAAAGTCTTTCCACCTCACAGTTGGAAGTTAGTTTAGAACTGCAAATAAAAAGTAAAAACGTCTGTGTTAAATATTTTACAGTGCTTCATGTAATACATTTCCCATGATAGGAGTTCAATACATATTTGTTGAGTGGATGAATAGTTTGATGGATATATAAAATACAATTTTAATTTGATTACAGTGAAATAAATAGAATATGATGGATGCCTGCTTTTATCTTAACCTGGGAATAGAATTTAGATTACACATTTCTGAAGAAGTCTCTCTAAGTTGCTTATCTTAATTTTTATTCATCTTTACATAGTTAAATGGTTATACACCAATTTACTGAACAAATCATACTATGTTCCACCAAATAGATTTACTATTGTTTTAAAAAGACATACAAGGAACAAGCCTTTAAAGTGTGAATTACAGAGTTCTTTTTCTTTTCTTTTTTTTATCAACTGCAAAACTATTTTTTAAGTTTTAGTTTATCTATAGTAAATTAGCTCTCAGATAAAAGTTTCACTAAAATTTGCCATCCCATTTACTAGCTAAGTCCAGTATACTGGAGTACAAAATAGTGGAATATATTTTGTTCCTCTTTTCTTTTACTTTAGTGTTCAGGCTATAACCTACTATCAGATATCATTTTAAATTATTACAATTTAAAAATATATTTTTTAAAGATTTACTACAAAGCCTGGAACACAGTAGAAGCTCAAGACCTATCGTAGAAGTTGTATGTTCTTTCACTTTAAAACAATATTTTAATCATTAATATTTGTAATATTCAATTGATAATATTTATAGTTAGGACCATATCATTTTTTACCAGTTAGTTCATGTTGTTGAAGCATGGTATTAACAATATCAATACTGTAAGTCTGAAACCAATAACTAGCTCCATATCCCATATATCCATAGACTGACTCCCTGGCAATTGTGGGTGAAGAGATAGAATTAAGACAATTAAAATTCTGCACTCAGTTTTGAACATACAATTAAATTCTCATCTAGAGTTCCTGGTGAAATATGTACTAATGCTATTGGTGCCATAAAATAAAACATTTAGTATTTTTATTTCTATTGGCCATCCTTACATCTGGAACTACCCTATTTTCTCTAGTTGAAATGTTTAGGTCAAAATACCCATCCCTGATTTCCTGAGCACAACTCTTGTGTCACTCCAAGCTACCAGTAAATTATTTCTTAACAACGTTTTGGCATTTAAACACAACATCCCTGGCATCTAGGAACCAGTTACCTACCAAACAAGCATCTTGCCTATTTCAAGTACAAAAAGCAATTCTCCAACACTAAACACCTTTCTTTTTCCCATTTCAAACTTACCTCTTAAAATGAAGACCTGACCCTCAGTTCCAGTGTGGTAGGCAGAATAATAGCCCCCAGAGATATCCACAGGGAACCCCCCAGAACCTGTGAATATGTTACCTTACATGGCAGAAGAAATTCGCAGATGTGATTAAGGTTAAGGACTTTGAGAATGGGGGAGATTTGCTTGGATTATCCAAGTGGGCCCAGTGAAATTGCCTGAGAACTTAAAAGTGGAGAACCTTTCCTGGGTGTGGTTAGAGATATATGGTATGAATGAAGAAAGATGAGATGTCACTTTGCTGGTTTGGAGTGGAGAAAGGGGGCCACAAACAAGGAAACAGTGGTCTCTAGAAGATGAAAAGAGATGAGAGAACCGATTCTCTCCTAGAGGCCTGCCAAAAGGAACGTAGCCCTGCCTGCACTCTTATTTTTGCCCAGTGAGACCTGTGTTAGACTTCTGACCTACCAGTACGTTTCTGGTAATTTGTTAGAGCAGCAAGAGAAAATTAAGGCATCCAAGTGCCCATCTGAAAATATTCTTAATCCTCAGCTGGTTTTTATGGCAGTAGCGAAGGGTACCTTTGAACCTTAATGAATGATTTAGCTCTTTCAAGCTGAGGTTATGAGCAACTGCTAGAGTTTTCTGTAATGATTCATCCAGCTGCTACCCCTTCAAACTGCAAAATTCATCTAATCATTTCATAATGCATCATTACCTTAGCCATATACAACCACAACATACATATAATCAGAATTAGCATGTATGTAGTAAGAAAATGATTATAAGTGGACAAGGAACTTTTTTCCTCATTAGATTCTATCTCCTCATACCCTCTTAGGAATCTTGCCACACCAGCCATCTTCCCTCTATCTAATATTAAGCTTTCCATCACCACTGAGATTCGTGCCCTTAGGCTGTAATCTAGTGCAAATCTCTTTCATTGTGGAGGTGGGAAAATTAAGTACATCCCTATTTTCAGCACTGTTTCTCTTCTCTTCCCAACCAACATTTAAAAAAGGAAACCTATGCTCCTTGTCTCTACTTCTTTATTTCTCAACCTTCCGTAGCCTTCCTATACTTCCCTAAAACTGCTCTTGATTCTGACCTATTTGCGAAATCTGATAGACTCTCACTAGCAAAGAGTACACCTAATTCACTTGCTCCGTGATATCCTTTCCTAGCTTCGTCTTACCTCTTCTCCTCAACCTATTCCCTAAACCCTCATGTTTTCTGGCTTTCTTCCATCCATTCTCTTCTCTCATCACTTCGTAGGGAAGCCTTTTCTAAATCAACATCTCTTCCTGTGTTAGCTGCCCCATTCTCACTGGAATATGAACTCCTCTAAGACCTTGTTTCCTCAGAGACTCTACCACAGCTCTTTGAAGATTTTGGGGATGAGTAAAACCTCATCAAAATGATGTTTTATAAAGCTTAATATGGTTGTGGCATGTAAGACTGACTGGAATGGGTAGAGCGTGGAGGCAGGGAAACCAGTTGAGAAGGCATGACAGACGTACAAGTATGGAATGACAACATCCTGAATTATTGCCTTGGCAATGGAAAAGGAGAAAAGCCAGGAGAAATATTTGTAACAGAACTTGATGACATATTAAGGAAGGGAGAGGAAAAGTCAGAGAGGATCCACAAATCTTGGACAGAAATGGGGTAATCAAGTATAGAATATGTTTGGGAGGAAGATGAAGCACTCAATTTTAGATATGGAACATCAAAGCAGTTGGAAGACTGGGCTCTGAAATCAAAACAGAAATCAGTATTGAGGGTATAGATTACAGAACGGTTCCCAGAAATATAACAGAAGCTGCTTAAGTTGAGAGTACAATAGCACCCCTTATCCAAAGTTTTGCTTTCCATGGTTTCAGTTATTCAACAACCGTGGCCCAGAAACAGATGATCCTCCTCAAGTGTCATTAAAAATTCAATAGTATCTTAACACTATGGCACAATGCTGTATTATTCACCTCACTTCACCTCAACATGTAGGTATTTTATCATCTCACATCATCATCATAAGAAGTGAGTATAGTACAATAAGATATTTTGAGAGAGAGAAACCACATTCACATAACTCATATTACAATATGTTGTTATAATTGTTCATTGTATTATTAGTTATTGCTGTTAAACTCTTATGTGCATGATTTATAAATTAAATGTTATCACAGGTATGTTTGTATAGGAAAAAACATAATACATATAGGGTTCAGCAATACCTGAACTTTCAGGCATTCACTGAGGGTCTTGGAACATATCTCCTGTGGATAAGGGGGGACTACTGTATTAACTTATAATATTTGTATATAAATATTAATATGTAAATAATATTTGCTAAATAAATAAATCTCTTTATATTCTTTCTTCTATTCAAGTACCCCACCCAAATACCAGGATGCTTAAGACTCACCAGCACTCCAGAATACCTTACAGTCCCACCATCAGTTACCACCAACATTTGCTTTTTCTGTTGCTTCTTCCTGGTTTCTCATTGCAAGATATTACAGAAATGTGCTCTCTAATCTTAGGGGCCTTCTTTTTAAGTCATCTTATGTTGACATTCTATTGAGCACCCTACAAAAAGTTTTTCTAAACCTTTTCATGTTTCTCAAGCCTTCAACCTGATCTTCCTTTCTTAGCGTTACTTTGCTCTAGGCACCCACCTTGCCTCCTACTGTCCTCAACTCAAATTTTCTTTTATTTTCACCTGACCCTTTTCCTCTTCTCTACTGTCTTCTTCCCAAGTCTGTATCTGAGCCTTTAATCACATTTCTTTCAAACTCTAGGACCTTATTCCGCAACTTCTCTCTCTAATATCTCCTCACTTCAGTTGCTCCTTTCTTTTGACTGACTAACATATTTAAGCCCACCTTATCTTTAAAAAACCTTTTTTCTCTTCACTTTGATTCCTTAGAGCTACCGTCTTACTGCTCTTTTTTTTTTTTACTACTAAGTAATATAAATTACACAACTGTGTGTAGTTCTTGATAGTGGTTTGAATTCTTACAAAAGCAGTTTTATTTGTGTTAGTATGTCCTATATGTTTGTGTCAGGGTCTCTAAAATAAGTTTCTGTTAGGAAGAAATCATATTATAAATTAATCATTAAGTGTTTTCAGGTATGCCTAATCAAGAAATAGTTGTGAGATTTGGGATGTTGACTTCTGAAAAATGATGTACTACTTTGCCTTGATCTGTTTCCAAGGAGTTAAGATTATAAATGCACTAGAGTTATCATGTGATGGTTATCTCTTAGTCATAGTTAGGGTTTTTCTGATGTTTATAACAATAGCAATTACATCCATTTAAGTCTGTAAGCAAGAGTCTTGGGCAGTCCCTATGGCAACAAATGGAGATGTTTGCAAGAGAAGTGGACAGTCAAGTTTTAAACTTAGAAGGCACCATGACAACACTAATTTTTCCATTATTAATTTAGATACAATCTATCTTACTTCATAAAAGTTACTTTTTTTAGAACTTTCTAGCAAGAAAGTTGACAGCGCCTTCTCCTTTGTACTCTACATATACACCTACATTTTTCTTTCTATCCTAAAAAGCTACCTTTTAGCCCTGTTCCGTTAGAGCTGCCTTCCTGATTATTGAAGTTAGAGAAAATGCGAGAATATGATGCTAAATATTTGGATCTAAGGGCTAAAGAATAAAATATTTAAAAACTTAATTTTTATAACCAACTTTTATAAAAAGTTATTTTTATAATTTTACAAAAATATGTTTTATGTTACCCCAAGAAAATTAAGGCCCCACAAATAGACAGCTTCTAAAAATATTTAAGGATATTGTGATTTACGGTAAAGCAAGTTTATTCCTTGCAGTTAAGTGTAAAAATCATTTAGAGAGCAACTTCTAGGTATAAAGCACTCTGCCAAGCATTGAGCTTAATATTTAATACCAGGAAGTCATAATGGCTCAGATTAAAGCTCTATGTTGCAAACAAGTATATAAATACATTCTCTATATATTATTAATTACTCTCATTTGATAGATCATAAGGCTACAGTTTAGCAGGGTAAATAAATTATCTTAGTTTCCACAGTATGCAAGTGGGAGAGCTGGAATTTCAATTGATTGATTAGATGTCACTGTTTATTCATTCAACAAATATTTCTGAGTGCCTTCTATACACCAGACACTGTTCTAGAGACCTGGGCAACATAAGGGAAGAAAATAGAATAAAACCCCTTCACTTTGGTGCTTATAGTCACTAGCTGACATCTCCTCTGTCTTCTCTCCTGCCATCAATCTACACAAATAAAGAAAAATTCACTTTCCCATGATTAACCCTTCTACGTAAGTTGTTGAGTTTATCACCTTTATCACAAGCCTCCTGGATTAATCAATTATTGTCTCTTCTCCTGGATCCATCCAATTCCACAAGCCTCATCTTGAAAAATGTCTCTGTATGTCCATATTTCCATTCCTTTTTCTGGTCTTGCTCCATACCCAAAGTCCACAGCACTCATTCTCCCAAACTCTCTGTTACCTGGTTTTCCTTCCTTCTCATTTTGTCTACAATATTTAACTGTGCTGACCACTCCTGAAAAATCCTTTCCTGATTACTGAGAAGTTACCTTCTCCTGGCTTTAAAGGAATGATGTTTCTACATCCATAAGAGTATTTTTAAGAAGGAATAGACCTTTGTTTTTAAGATATTTCTGATTCAAACAAGATGATACATATTCTTATTCATTGTATCATGTACTTAGTTGGAAAGTAAAGATAACTACAAGCTCATAACTCAGAAGGTGAGTCAAACTACTTCTGACTCAAGATACACAATCAGAAGCAGATACAAGAATTTTAAAAGCATGGATTTGGAGTCATTTAAAGGTAGGACAAGTCCCACATAAATCAAGGGTATTTCAGCCCAGTCATAACAGTGTTTATTATAGTCCTGTAAATCACTAAGAAAAGATAATGTTCAGTATACTATTCAGGAGTGTGAGAATATGTATACTGTGTATATATATTTTTATATATATTGTATATATGTTGTATACACACACACATATATAAACACTTTCCATTGTGAAATGCACAGAACAGTACACAAAATAAACACACAGCTCAATGAATTATAAAAAATACTACCTGTAAAGAAAGGGAACATAGCTTGCATCCCAATGTTTATGATGTTCATTCATGTTGTTACACATAGCTCTAGTGTATTCATTTTTGTTACCATGTGGTATTTGATCATGTGCATTTTCTATACTTTATTCATTCTTCTGTTGATGAGCTTTGGGTTGTTTGCAGTTTTTGCCTATGAATATTCTTGGATATGTCTCTGGGACATGTGAACATGCACTTAGGGGCAGAACTGCTGGGTCATATGGTACGCATATTCTTAGCTTTGATACAGCCAAAGTGTCTTCCAAAGTGTTCATACAAACTGGCACCCCCACCAGCAACATTATATAAGTTCCAGTAATACATATCCTTACTAATATTTGGTTTTGTCTTTCTTTTTAGCCATACTCGTATGTATCTAGTAATTATTTCCCTGTAGCTGAAATGCATTTTCCTGATTATTAATGAGGTTAATTCTCCTTTTATATGTTTATTGGCCATTTACATTTTTCTTTGGTGATATCCTATTTACATTTTAAAAGATTAAGTGTTTGGAATAAACATCATAATTTTGTTAGGTGGAACAGGGACAAAGAACAACCATTAAAGCTCTTTAATTTTGCTACTGGGCTCCCTGAGTGAGGCAAAAAAAAGTCCAGAAATTGCTCTGCATGGCAAGGGAGAGTCATTGTTTCTATGGACTGAGTTTGAGGCCAGCAAAAATAGGGAAAATATTACTTTCTCAATAGGCTTTAGAGAAATTTCAAAGCTTAATGTAAAAATTTTGTGGAGTCTAAGAGAACATGGAGGCTGGAGCCAGAGCATCCCTGCTCTATCACATTCCCTTCTAGGCCTCAGAGAGAGAATGCATTAGCTTCAGTTCTAGTGTGTTTTGGTAGCAGCAGAGTGTCTCATAACCAGAAAGAATGTTTTCGAGAGGGACTGTCAGCCTGACTAGTCCTCCTCATAAGCTAAAAATGAAGCTGCAGTGGGGGCTGGGACTGGAGGCACAGCCAACCACTGGGTGATCATATATGGGAAATTCACAAGTTCGTAGAAGAGTTTCATTTCCCCTCCACGTTAGATTATTGAAGCTTTTGGTAAATTCTGTTCTTTTAAATGAGAAGACTCCCTTAATTGCCAGACATCCCTGTAATAGTTGAGGATAATTAATCATGATGGAGAAAAATAGCTGTTGCAGAAAGCAAATGCCTCTTAAATTTCCATTTGGCACATAAAGCCTTGGGAAAAGAAAAGTTTCCTCATCTATAAAGAGTGAAGATAGATTCTAAGCTCATAAATGTTTCTGTGTGAATTCTATCAAAACTTTAAGGCATATGTACATTATAATCAAAAACATCTAATCTATTCTAGAAAATAGAACGCTATGGAAAGCTTTATTATTCATTTTACAAAGTTAGCATAACCCTGAGAACATAATCTGAGACACGTAGCACATAAAAAAAGAAAACCACAGACTAATATCCTTTATGAAAACTGATGCAAAAATATCCCAAATAAAATATTGGCAATCAAATCCAGTAACATATTAACAGAAAAACTCACCCACCCAAGAAGAGCTTATTTTGAGAATGTACAGTTGGTTCAACATTCAGAGATCAATCCTGTAAATAAATTTCACCACATTAATGAATCAAGAGAGTAAAAATCCAAGATCACCTTGAAAGAGAACAAAAGAGAACTTGATAAAATTCAATTTCTATTACTGGTTTGTAAAGAACAAGCAGAAATGTAAATGAAGTCACAGTAAAGCATAAACAGCAAATTTCAAACCTAAATTAAAATTTTAGCTACATTTCCATCCAAAGCGAGAATAAAAATTCTCTACTCTTGCTACTATTATTCATAACTGTTCAGAACAGAAGCTAGCTAATAAGATGAGAAAAGGATAGGAGATATAGATACTAAAACACAAGAGAAATTTATCTAATGTGTAGACAAACTGTCTGGAAAACCATGAGTCAACTAAAAGAACTATTAAAACTTATGAGAGGTTTAGGAAGATGTTTGGTTACAAGATAACTTTCCAAGATTATCTTGTACTGCAAGATACAGTAGCAGAAACCATTTGAAAAAATAAGGGAAGACATATTCCATTCAAAAAGAGCCCAGACTAAGGCCTTTGCACTTGATATTTCTTCTGCCTCTAAACACTTCCCCTAGATTGTCTGCCACTGTCTTTCTTCCCATTTCAATTGCCTGTTCTTTAGAAAGGCTTCTCCCCATTTTGGCCCTAACGCTACTGAACATTTCCAGAGGCAGAGACTGCTGTGTTTGCATGTGTTTACCTTCCCTCCTGGGTACGCAACACATTTCTCAGCTTTCCTTCTTGTTAGTTGGGTCCATACGTCTGAGTTTTGACTAATGTAACATGAGAAAAACTGTTACTTCTAGAGTGAAAAAAATCTCTCAAGTACTTCTTAGCTCTCCTTTCACTGTGGATTGTGCTAATGTCAATTTCCTAGTTTTGATAACTGTATTACAGTTATGCAAGATGTTGTCATTGGGGGAGATTGGGTGAAGCGGGACCTCTGCACATTTTAAAAATAACTTCCTGTGAATCTATTATTATTTTAAAATAAAAAGTTTGAAGTGTTGCACAGACCACAAGTGGAGGCTAAAAAATGCAGTTTTAGAGTCCCTAGTATGTCAGACCCTTATTAGACCTACCTGGAACGCTATTTCCAGAGAACAGTGGGACTTAAAAAAAAAAAAACCATGTAAAGATAGATGGATTCATTTTCCTATCTGGAATGCAAGTTTTCAATTCTAAATTAGCATACCATCATGAACTTCCTACCTTTTTGACCACTGACAGACCACCCCCTTTAGATCAGTGAACTAGTATTTTTTGCTGGTTTGTGTTGTCTTGCCCTGGAAGTAAATAAACACAGTTCCCCTTTCAGAAAAGGGAAGGAGGAATATACAGATAAATCAGTGGAGCAAAAGAGAAAGTCCAGAAATAGCCCCAATATAGATAAGAATTTAGAATACAAAAAGGTAGAACTTTGAAGTGGGGGGAAGATGGATCAGTCAAAATGGTATTGAGTCAAGTGGCAAACTATTTGGGCAAAAACTCAATTACATCTCTGTCTTATGTCTTATTTCACATGGGATAAATATTTGAAAAGGAAAACACAGAAGTATAAGTCATATTATTCTAGCTTAATAGTCTGCTATTAGGAGAAAATGAAGCATTACATAAACTTGGTATGGAGAAAAACTGCCTGAGCATGATATAATAGGTAGGAATAAATTGGAATAGACTGATAGACTTAACTATTTAAAAACAAAATCTTTTTTTTTAATCTACAAGTAAAATTAAAAAGCAAATGGAAAACTTACAGAAATATTTGTAATAATTCTGACAGGTAAAGGTTTAGTATCCTTAATGGATACAGAGCCCTTACAAGCAACAAGAAATAACCCAATAGAAAAATGGGCAAAGGACACGAAGCCCCTTACAAAAGAAAAACTAGAGATGACCAAACATTTGTGAAAAGATGCCTCATTAGAAATTAGAGAAATGCATACCAATTTTCATTTATTAATCTTCAAGGAATAACATTTGCCCACTTTTTTCTTTACTAGAACTATATTCCCCAGAAATTTTGGGTACTGTGGGCAAAGACTTATATATATCAGTATGCTCATCAAAGTTCTATTTATATAGTAAAAAAGAAAAGAAAAAAATTGAAAGAAAAAGAAAATTCAAATGTTTAGTAAAAGGGATTAAAGAAGTTATGGCATAGCCAAACAACTGACTGCTGTACTGCCATTAGAAATGGTGTTGTAGAAGTGTATTTTACTCCCATAGAAAGATATTTTTAATGTATGGTTCAAACAAAAAAAATGTTACAAAGTGTTATTCATGATATGTCTGGCAGATATATCAAAATTTTAACTCTGGCCAACATTTATTTCTGGATTGAGGGGTTAATTGGTGTTTCTTATTTGTACTTAAAATTTTTTTGCAGTTTTGACTTTTCCGTAATGGGATTGCTTTTGTAATAATAAAAATAAGGTTAGCTGAATTTTGTTTGTCTTTAAATGCTGCAATTCAGTAATTTTTATGACTGAAGACAATACATGGCACAAACTTTATAGTAGATCTGGGGAAAAGTGTTGTATACAATATATGATGAAATAGTTTGTCTTTGGCAATATTATTACATCTGAAGAGCACAAAATGCACAGACAGGTGCCCCCAAAGCAACCATGCCTGTCCTTAAAGTTTGGCTGATTGCACCTGTCACCACACTTCTTGTTTATGTAATACAAATGCAACTGAACACCATTTTCTTTCTCCTTTAGAGTGCTTTCTGTTAATGATATTGGCAACTTCAAAGACAAAAATACAAGAAAAAAATGGCTTTTGCAAATGATTGCTCTAGTAAATTCATTTATTATCATTCAATCTATTCACTAGCAAAGGTCACATGACCCTAAGCAAGGGTAACACATTTCTCAGTCTTCTAATTGCTTCTTTTTAATGAGAAAGTTAACTGTTACCTTTCAGAGAAAGTCCTAAGCACAGTGTCTTCTCATGACTGGCACTGGGTTTTAGCGTCCCTTCCTCTTAAGAAGTGTAACAAGAGTCTTTCTACACAGGAGCAAAATCAAAGTGCTCCCCGTTTTTGTTCATCTTCCCAACCAGGAGTGCCTTCTCTCTACATGCCTTCTCTCTAGTGCCTGAGACCTCTTTTCTATATTTAGGCTTTGATGTTCATTTCAACTTGATTTTTCCTTTTTAAAAATGCTGGGAGGGTGCCCAGCTCTCTCTATAACTTTTCCTAGTGGCCTCCCCTCCAAGTTACAGCCCTGCCCATACATTTCACCTCTATTCCTATTTTTTCTGTTCTTCCCCAGAGCTCATGTGGGTCTCTGGCCTAACTCAGTAAAAACACCCCAGTTGATATCTGTCTGTTACAGCAACAACAACAACACTGGAGCAACACTTCTTTTTCTCCATCCCACTGGCTTCAAAAGTAAGATTTTCTCGTATTAGCCATAAAACAGAATGAAGTTTTGCTATTTGCAACAACATGGATGGACCTAGATAGAGGGTATTATGCTGAGTGAAGTAAGTTAGACAAATATAAGATTTAGCTTATATGTGGAATCTAGAAAAATAAAACAAAGTAATAACCCAGAAACAGAATCATAGATACAGAGAACAAACTGATGGTTGCCATAGGGGTGGGGGATGGGCAAAACAGGTGTTTTATCCCAAAAAAAGGGATAAAGCAGTACAAACTTCCCATTATAAAATAAAGAAGTCATGGGGGTGAGAAGTACAGCATAGGGAATATAGTCAATAATATTGTAATAACTTTGTATGGCGGCAGATGGTAACTACACTTAGAGTGAGCATTCTGTAATGTACAAAATTATTGAATCATTATGTTGTATACACTATGTTGTATGGTAGATCTGGGGAAAAGTGTTGTTTATGATACATGATATAATATGTTATGATAATATAATATGTTTTACTAACTATACTTAAAAAAAAGAGCAAACATGCTATTTAAACAAACAAGCCAAAAATTAAAGAGCCAAGGAAGCAAAAAAAATAATAAGATTCTCTGGGACTTGCTCTCATGGAGTAGTCTCTGTCTTTCCTACTATTTAGCTTTCCAACTAAAAGCATTTTCTCCCTGTTCTAAAAAAGTAGCAAGTTTTGTTTTAGCTTGAACATTGCTTCTTTGGCTTTCAGATGGCTTTAGGCTTGCATCCCATCTATTAGTAACACATAACTTTCAGTGCATGTCCTCAAGGACAGCCTTAATTTTACTGTAACTTTGTTCTTCATAATAATGGGGTTACCCTGCATCTTCTGGGGTCCATCCCTACTGCAAGCTTGGACCTTGGGGATTATGTTAAAATGTTAAGATTCTGGAAAGGCAATCAACACAGAAGATTCTCTGCAACTTGCACTTATCTGTTTCTTGCATTATCTTTGTGCAGTTTAAAATTTGAAGCAAAGTAGCTGATCTAATAAAAAGCAACTTGGATTATAGAATTTTGTGTTTTTGTTTGTCTTTTAATATCACAAACACATCCCAAAGCTGTTGCAACCAGTCTGTCAAGAACAAAAGCTCTTTAGTGTGTCCCAACAGTCAGATAAAACATAAGTTGCACTAAGTAGGGCTAATTTCCAAAATAAGCAAGACCCAGGAAAAAGTTATGGGTTCCAAAAGTTCTTGTGTAACTTTAATTGACCAGAATAAAAACTACTATTGCCCCCAAATTGTATTTTGTACAGGTCAGATGTATTTATATAGACCAAGCCATTGTCTTGCAAGTACAGATTAAGAGTACATATTAGACTAAGCACATATCTTCTCAAGAAATCACTTCCTGTACCTCCTTGCAAGCACCCATAGCACTGGACACTTCTTTCCCTTATAACACTTTGTTTCCATTTGTTTGTGTCAACAATCCTGTGGGGAGGGTTGGCAGGGACAGTGCCTTCCTCCTCTAAAACAATACCTGACACATTGTAGTCCCTTATTTAATATATCCTGTATGAATGAATGAATGATGAATGAATGGATAAATACTATGAAGAATCTGGAATGTATTTTTTTGTATCTCCAATGTATGAACTTGTGGAGATTCAAAATAGAGTTTGTCCTTTCTTGAATCATAAACAAGGTTAAAATAAATATATGTTAAAAGTGGGATGGAAAGAACACCAACAGCAGCCAGGAGAGAGATTTAGTCTCTGCCGTTAACTCTATTCACTAAATTTCTGGTGCTGAGCAGGATTCAATTTTCTTAGTGGTGGGGTTAGCATATCTATAAAATAAGAGGTTTAGGTTAGATGCCACAGAGTCATAGATTTTTTATGAAGCCCCTCATTATTCCACAGCACAGAAATGTATCTTTGTGCTTTAGATAACTTGGTAGTAAAACACTTTGGATTGATTGTTAATTATAGGGAGACCATTTGCCTTATATGCCATTGTCCTCCTGCATTAGTAGAATAGCAGCTTTGCAAACACCTCTGGTATAGCACTTGTCATTTCACACTATTATTGTTTCCTTGACGGTTTCTCTTATTAGACAGCTAGCTCAAGGACAGGTGCCAGTGCTGGCATATCTTATGCATTGCTGTATTACCACCTCTAGCATGTCTGATGCACAGTGGACCTCTAAATATATTTTTTGAAGAAGAAATTAATTTTTAATATTTTAGGACCACCTTGAACTAGTTCAAGCATAAAGTTTCATGTATTTCTCAAGGAGCTCTATTTTTAAATTTAGGAGTTTTTATGGTTATTTTAAACTCCTTTGTATTTCTCCATGACTTGTGCCATTATTGTCATTTAAATTTTGTTATTTCTTTTCAATATGTAAGAAAGCATATTAATTAGGAACTGA
Source organism: Phataginus tricuspis (assembly GCA_029783875.1). Lineage (NCBI taxonomy): Eukaryota > Metazoa > Chordata > Mammalia > Pholidota > Manidae > Phataginus > Phataginus tricuspis. Next base: position 65,463,221 of record JAQQAC010026072.1, on the reverse strand, counting down.
CTCAGGTATCAAGTGGGTAGAGCCCAGAATTTAATTATCTATAAAACAATTGTCAGAGGTGTTGTGAATTTTAATATCTGTAAAGGCTTTTACTATGCTGGGATGACAGACACCGGAAGTAATACATCATCCATAGTGCCATCACAATCTGCACACAGAGTTAGAAGTCCATCTAAATTAGCACTTCAGATTTTGTGAGAAAACATGCAAATGTGCCATGTTATTTCAAAATTAGAAATAATTTAGATTTTTACTAATGCTTTTTATAGTCAGTCCCTCCATTAATAGAATTTAATCTTCAACTACATTTTGGGATAGTTTTTGTTCTATTTTTTTTTTGGTGTGTGATGGTTCTTAATATAACTAGCTCCCCAATTACTTTTTCTCTAAAGCATGACTATGTTTCATGGTAAAACCACTTCATTCTTCCTTAATTCACATTATCCAGTCCATAAAAATTCCTTTTTTCTTTTAAATATCATTGAAATAGATCTAATTTTCCTATTTTCACCACTATCACTATTCAAATCCAAACCAATCATCCTGAAATAGTACCATAGCCTCTTAATCTACCTGTTTTCACTCTTCCTTCTCCACGCTACAGAATGTGTGTGTGTGTAAAATAAGACTTAATCATGTTGCTTTCAACTTTAAATGCAATGCCTTCCCATCATCCTTAAAGCCCAAACTCCTTAGCAGAGCCTTCAAAATCCTGGACATTCTGATCCCTCTTCTATTCTTCAGCTTCCTATTACGATACTTGCCTCTAGCTTTCTTCTCCAGCCACATTCACCTTCTTTCAATCCCTGGTATTCTTGATCTTTTGCTGTTTTCTCTACCAGGAATATTCTCCCCTGTTTTTAGCTAATTGCTTGTACTCATCCTTCAGAGCTCATCTGTCTCTTCCTCATGGAAGCCTAGTGTGACTTCTTTGACCAAATTAAATCACTGTTGGTTATAATCTCTCACAGCACCATGTGCATCTCTTTCATAGCCTTTACCATAAGTACAGCTTTCCATTCATTGGTGTAATTATTTGATTATTCTGTTTCTCCCCCTAGACTGTATACTCCATGAGGGCACAGATTGTTTTTGCTCACCATTACATGCTCAGCTCCTGGAGTGGTGCCTGGTACATAGATACTGAATAAACATCTGTTAGTTCTATTCTATTAATACTTCATCTAGATTTACCATAGGCACTAAAGTAATACATAAAGATTTAAAAGAGAGAATTTAAAAAGCAGAATCAAAAATGAAATCACTATTTAGAAATTACTTTTATTAAATTACTAAATCTGATAATACAGAATTACATGAGGTCAGATTTGTTATAAAAATTTTCACCAGCAGTAACATTTTTATTATCATATATCAATGTCACTCTCTTTTGAACTGTTGCTATGAAATAATAAAAATAACAGATGACGTTTATTAAAGCAGGCACTGTGTTAAGTGCTATACCTGCATTATCTTATTCAATCCTCCTCAACCCTTGAGATAGGTATTATTAAACCCATTTTATTTATGAGAAAATGAAGGCTCAGAGAAGTTAAATTGATTTGGTCAGTCATACAACTACTAGGTAGTAGGGCCTGTAGAGCCAATAATCAACTCAGATCTGTCTGACTCTTGACTCCCCTCCCCATCCTTTCTTAACCACAAATATCTATGTGCTAAGAGATACTAGGACATCATAGGCTTTGACATTAGACCAGCTCTGAGTTTGAAACCCAGTTTTGGCACAGACCAGCCATTTGACCTTAGACAAATTACACAACCACCTCACTCATATCCCTAACCCTCAGCTTCCATAAGTATAAAACGGAAATAATAGCACCTACCTTGTGAGGTTGCTGTAAAAATTAGATATTCTATATATAAAGTGCCTGACATAAGGTTGATATTCATTACATCACTTTTTATTATTGTTTTATTTATTGTCTTTATCTTTTCCAAGTAACTCAAATTTGGCAACATTGTGTTTTAGATTGTTCAGGATAGTCCTCATTTCTGTGATTCAGAAACACTGTCACCAAAGACATATATGTCAGAGCATATGTCTTATCTTTCTGGTTTAGAAAATAGGTGGTAAAATATATACAGCCAAGTGCTAAGCCTATAAAAGATACCTCATAAATTCAAAATAACTTAACAATTATTACATAGCAAATGTATGAAGAATTCATAGGTAAATGGAAAAATCTATTTAAAATGGATCAGAAAAAATAAGCAGGGTTCACAAATTACCTCTCAGTTTTAGTTCTGATTTATTAAGTTCTGAAAATTTAAGTCCAATTTAATTTTACAATTTGATGCAATAATGAAAAATGTGCAGTGTGCATATTTAAGTCTATAGTCACTGATAAGTCAGAAAGTTATGGTTCACCATTCATATGAGCAAAATAAATGAGTGAATATAAGGTTTGTTAAAATGAGGCACAATATTTAATTTGACAAAAATACATATGATTCAAACTGACACAGAAGTACTGAGAATTAAACTATCTGGATGATGATAAACATATACCAGGAACTTCCAACATAATTACTGAAACAATTCTTCTTTCAAGGTTATGCCAAATTTTCCCCCAATTCTAAAACCTCAGAGAAACCCAAATTAGGTACTATAGCTTTAAAATGGAATCCATGAGATCTCCAATTGAAACAGTAGTGTGTATACTGTGTAAGAAATGAAAAATTATAACTCAGTTCATACCCATCAGCAGTACTGATTTAGAACCTGTAATTAGCATTGATGCAAAGTGCCAATAGTTTCTTTATTTTATTCTGATTTGTTCATTAGGGAAATATTTCACCCACACAGATTAAATTCTATAGTAAATTCATTTTGAGTGTTTAACATGTCCAAAAGTTTTATCCATCATGATTTACTATTTACATGAACTAACATTTTACACATTTTAAAAATTACAAATTTATAATGCTATATCTATACCTGTATAATTATAAATGGTAATATTATGAAAAACCACAGAATTGTGACTTTAAATATCACAATTATTATTTACCTATTTTATATTTATAATGGAGTGAATAATCATTAATTTCCAAGACATCCCTATGAAATATGACCACATTTTACTTCTGTTTATAACTGATTAATATGAGAATGCATATAAGATAGTCAGTAGCCACAAAGCCAGGAAAAAGATGAGTTTCTGATATATGATTTTGGAATTAGTTTCCTAATTCTCACTTCAACTCTGGATATTAAAAAACAATTTCCACATGAGAGACACAATTACATACAAGGAATAGCCCCCTTAATAAAGAACTATATTATATTTGAGCAATATAGCCTTTCCAAATGTACAGTACTTGTCAATTAATTTGATTAGGAACAAAACCGCTCATGGAAATAAGCTAATTAATCTGTTGCCTAGGTGGTATTTGAAAACCACAGGGAGAGGCCTTTCCCAAACCTCTTTCCCAAATTCCCAAAGCAGCTGTCAGTTAGTTTGAGTTAGTTTACCAGTTACCAACCTGCGTAAGACTTGTAGGAAACAGGAGCTCAGTGCAGGAAGGGAAAGAGGACAATCTCCAGCTAGTGAGTCTGCAGGGGAGACTGTGCGCAGGTTGGGGAGCTGCAGGACACGGGTCCCTGGAAGAATGGAGAGCGAATGCAGGAAGAGGGCCCAGAAAAAGAGATAAAGAATTAATGGAAGAAAACACATATTTCACAGTTTTTCAAATACTATGGAGTATTAATTTATACAATTCATTCCAAGCAATATTCAAACAAAACAATCAGACCTTCAATAGTAAACAATGTTACAGACAACAAAAGCTCTAAACAGCTTAGAAATAGTTCAATAATTACCTTTTTTGGTGTTGGAAAGTTACAGGCTGACTTTCATATTGCTGTGAATGTATTCAATTTATTCTACTGGTTTTTCTCCTAGCAGTTAAAAATGGGTAACCTACAGGAAAACAGTAGTATAGTCTCAACATTCTATTAATGGTGATCATAATCAGCTGAGCCAATACTGAAGCGGGAAGGTCATGTACTGCAATTTAAAGTGAACTAAAGATATGTGTGCGTGTTTAATCTCTTTTATTAGAAAAATATGAGATTACTGAACATTCTAAATTATTGAAGAGAAACATATTCTCCTTTCTCAGTCTCCATATGCAATTCTGACGTACAGGCTATAATCACATCTTGAGTTTGAAAATGTAATAAAAGGTAAAGTATTTGGGGAGGGTATATATCCATATTTCTGCCTGTTTCAGATATGTGCAGGGCTGCTGAAGACAGAAAAGAAAACATATATTCAAATATGACCTATGGGCACCACTGAGTCCATGAACCACTCCTCAAAGAGGAGAGGGCAGAGGAGCTAGAAAATATGTGTTTCCCCCCATGAATTCTTGTTCTCCTTTTCTGGGGCCTCTTCCTGCATTCACTCTCCATTCTTTCAGGGACCCGGGTTCTGCCGCTGCTCCCCAAACTGCCCACAGTCTGCCCTGCAGACTCACTAGCTGATGGCTGCCCTTTCTTTCCCTTTCTTCACTCTACAGTTTTGTTCTTGTTTTCATGTGTCCCCGTAGGAAAGCAGAGTTGTTAAAAGAACAAAAAGCACGCAACAAAAAACAACCCACCACCCCAGACTCACAATAGTAGTGGAATTCAGCAGTGATGAAATTGCTTAGTCAGTGGCCTCCAAGGATCATTTCAAATTCCAGTCTTTAATATCCCATTGACGTGTTGAAGGAAGGCAAGAAGGCAAGCTTTACCCAAGAGGGTAGTGGCCAACAGCAGAAAAGAGAGCAATTTATATGGTGGTTCCTCACTTATGACCGGATGTCAGGCAGACAGGTCTGAATCCTACCTACTGTTGGCACTTGTTAGCTGCAACTAGACAATGGGGTGTCTATTTCCTGATCTTGTGCCAATTTCCTGATCTGCAAATGGAGTTAATAATAGAGCCTACCTCAAAAAATAAATAAATAAATAAAAGAAAGAATAGACTCTACCTCAGAGGGTTGTTATGAGAATCAAATAAAATAGGTGCCTGGCATGGAGTAAATATTAGCTAAACAGTCATCAATATTAACTCTCTTCCCTTCCACTGTTCTGAAGTTGGAAAAGACAGATTTTGAGGCAGATCATCAAATATGTTATGAGTGACTTGACAAATATTTGTTGAGCCAAATCTGCCTGTTAGCATTCTAGCTACCTGCCAAAATACCAAAAATTTTAAATCTCTATGTTGATATAAATTTCTTTATTTTTCACCTCAGGCTCTCTTTAGTTTGTGGGAGGAGATAGTTAAATAGGCCTTCTGCTTGAGAGAAATTATATGATTGTAGTAGCTGAAAGAGAGTTGGTCTACTTGATGAGCAAAGAGAAACATTTTTGAATCGGAAAAAAATTGAAATACTCCTTGGAAACTGGTCTCCAGGCTCTTCAAGATAAAACACTTAACATTATCCACACCTTTGGGATAAGCTTTAAAATCTGCAAATCCCTAATATCAGTGTTAGAAATTCAGAACTTTAAGACCAGCTACTTTCACACACACAATGTCATCTACCCCATCCAATCTACTTTATTCACAGAAGAGTGTATATTGACTGGGGACATTACATATCACCACCTACAAACGGAGAATAAACTCCTTAATCATTCAGCTTTATCCAAGTTCAGCACAGCAGGGTCCTTCATGTGTGTTAAATGAACAAACCTAAAGGCAGATGAGAAGCCCACAGTATGTGAAGAAAAAATAAGGACTATTCACTCACTTATACAGAGTTCAAGACCCCAGGACTCCTGAGAAATATTCCTTTAGCTACTGAAAGAATTTGCCTATTGATTTCAGAGTCAATGTTAGCAATATCTGAGAAATAGTGTAAATAAACGGATGAGGGTGAGCAGGTTTACAGAAACTGTACACTGATGACTTTCCCCATTTTGAGGAGTATATATTCTAACAATTAAACAGTGGAAAGACTGATTTTGACAGCCTGCAACATTCTATAACAGTTTATTAAACATTCGCTTATGAGCATTTATGGGAATACACAGTGATCATTAGAAGTCAACATGTATTCTCTCAGATTGTGATTCGAAATCAATCTCCTTTCTTATTTTGCTAAAGTTACTGGGTTGGTATATCAGGGGAATTCTACAGCCTGCCTTTACTAATCACCATGGCTGAACAGTAAGGTGAACTGACCACTGTGATAGCTATTTATGAGTATAGAATTTTAACTACACAAGGAATTAAAATCTCTTAAACCAAAGCTGAAACTAGAAGGCAGGGATTGAATTAACATCATGTTCTTAAGGCAGTAGGACAGAAACACAGGCAGGAGCCAATCCATGGCTTCCTATCAGGATAAGTGGAAAAGTCAGAAACCTTTGTTGGACTCAGAACAGAAAGATGAAGAGATAGTTATTAGAAAGCAAGAGTCATTTACCAAGGAAACCAAAAATGGTGAGGAACAAAGCCAAGCCAGGCAGGTGGAACAGCTAAGAAATACTGGGGATGCAAGTTGCATAGATAACATTTTTGGATTATGGCTGTTTTCTAATGACAACCCATCAGATGATGAAGTCATCCTTTCTGGTTTTTAAGTAACTAGAACCCTAATAAGGGCAAGCTGTAATTCTAGAGCATTGTTTCTCAACCCTGGACGCAATTAGGGGTTTTTAAAAATATCAAAGCCAAAGGTCCTAAACCCAGACCAATTAAATCAACCTCTAGGGGTGAAGCCCTGTGCTCAGTATTTATTAAAAGCTCCCCCAGGTGAATTTAATGTGCAGTGAAGATTGTAGATTATGATCCTAGAGGGAAATCTCTATGGTACACTGTTCTCAAACTTTCAACATATATACAAATCCCTTGGGGGATCCTGTTAAAATGTAGATTTTGGATTAGTAAATCTGAGTTGGGGCTTGAGATTCAGAATTGATAACAAGCTCCAAGTAATATTGGTGCAGTTGGTTCACAGACCATTTAATATGGCTTTAGTGTAATAAGGCTCTAGGACAATGCTACAGAATTCTATTTCTGGTGCTTTCCTGCTGAAAATGTTACATTGAATTAAGATCCATAGGCATGGTTATTAAATATGACTATTATACAAAAAGAGAGATAGCAGTTTATCTCAGAATTAAGATTCAAAAATATTTTCACAGGCTGAAATAAACAAGATGAAATTTATTCCTTAACAGGGACCATTGAAACTAATTCTGAAAAACTAAGAAGATATTAAAATATATTATAAAGCAATAATAATTTCATAGTGTGGTAATAGCTTACAAATAGCCCAACTAATTAAATTGAATAGTAAGTAGAGAAATATATTTGAAAACAAGAGAATTTGGAACATAAAATAAGCTATTAAATTGCAGGAGGATCATTCAATTACATGTGTTCAAACTGAAACAAAAGAAAAAATATCAATCCAGAAAAAAAGTAGGATTCATATTTTACCTGACCCTAGGACAAATTCCACATGGATCAAGGCTTTAAATGTAAAAACACAAAACCTTGAAAGTATGAGACAAACCATGGAAGTATAGTTTGTCTGAATGGGGAAACTTTCTTAATATGATACAAAACCAGAGAACCATAAAAACTGATAAAAACCTTCTTATGGAAAGACAAAAAGACTAAGAACAAGCAGGGGAAAAACATTTACTGCTAATATCATAGACAAAGAATTAATTTTTCTAATATTAAAGAGACAAAAGAATAATAAGAAAGACCTGCAACACCCTAAGAAAGATGGGTAAATTATATGACCAAATTGTTCTCAGAAAATGACACACAAACACTTCTTATGATTCCTAGGCCAGGACTCATTCAAGGAAGGCATGCTGATACCGAACTACTTATTTATGGATATGCTTTGCATTATTTCTTAAGCAGGAAACTTCCCATGACGACTGGTAATTGAGCATCATAACAGAAAAGGAACATTTCAAAAGGAGGGGAGTGGTCAACAGAGTCAAATGCTGACGAGCTGTCAAGAATGCAAAGTGCCCATTGGACCCATATGTTCACGATTAACTGATAGGGGAAAGAATAATGTTTTCAACAAATGGTGTTGGGACAACTTATTATCCACATGCAAAATAATGAATTTGGATTCTGACATCACACCATATGTAAAAATTTACTCAAAATGGATCGAAGACCTAAACATAAAAGCCAAAACTATGAGTCTTAGAACAAACAATAGATGTAAATCTTCATGACCTTGGATTAGGCAATGGTTCCTAAGATATGACACCTAAAACAACAAGCAATCAAAGAATAGATAAATTGGACTTCACCAAAATTAGATGCTTTTGTGTGTCAGAGGATGCTATTCAGAAAGTGAAAAAATAACCCACAGAATGGGAGAAAATATTTGCAAATCATGTATCTGATAGTGCTTTAGTTGAGAATTAGATAGTGGTCTATATTGAGAACTCTTACAACTCAATAATAAAAAGATAGTCCAACTTAAAAATGAACAGGTGTTTCTCCAAAGAAGATATACAAATGGCCAATAAGCACATAAAAAGATGCTCAATGTTGTTAGTCATTAGGAAAATGCAAATCAAAACTGCAATGTGATACCGTGTCATACCTACTATGAAGACTAGAATTTTAAAAATCAGATAATAACAAGAGTTAACAAAATTGGAGCCTTGATGTGAATGTGAAATGGTGCAGCTGCTTTAGGAAACTGGTCATTCCTCAAAAAGTTAAACAGTTATCATATGACTCAGTGATTCCATATATATACTCGTACGAATTGAAAGAATTACCACATAAAACCTTGTACATGAATATTCATAGAAACATTATAATGGCCAAAAATGGAAATAACACAAATGTCCATCAATGGATGACGAATAAACAAAATGATATACCTATTCTGTCATATATCCATACTATAGAATATTATTCAGCAATAAAAAGGAATGAAATTCTAGTACATGCTCCAACATGGATAAACCTTGAAAACAGTACACTAAATAAAAGTCACAGAAGGTCATATAGCGTATGATTCCATTCATAGTAAATGTCTAGAATAGGCAAATTCATAGAGACAGAAAGTAGATGAATGGTGGCCAGGGGAAGTGGGGCAGAGGAAATGAAAAGTGAGTACTAACGGCTATGGGTTTTTCTTTTGGGATAATGACAATATTCTTGAATTAAAGAGGGGTAATGACAGTACAACCTTGTGAACGTACTAAAAATTAATGGATTGTATTCTTTTAAATGGTGATTTTGCTGGTGTGTCTATTATATATTTTTTATAAAAGTGTTCATTGGATTTTTGAGTTTGGATGTCATTGTCCTTGGCAAGAGTAGTTCAGAAAGGTTGGTAGTCAAAGACCTATTACAGTGGACCAAAGAATGAATGTGGAGTGAAGTGTTAGATAGTGAGTATATGCAAGTTTTCCAGGAAGGTTGATGAGAAGAGGAGTACAAGGGCAATAGTTGAGAGAGATGAAAGGTAAAAGACCATTTTTGTTTTTGTTTTGTTTTTTTATGATGGCGGGGGGGGGGAGCTTGAGTAGATAAAAATGTGACTGAAAGATCCAGTGGAGGAGAAGTAGCTGAATATGTTGGGAAAGAGGGTGATAAATGATGGAATAATTAAGGGAGCCAAAAAGGGTAAGATGAGTTCTAAAACATAGATAACTATTAAATAGGAAGGAAGACACTGACTGGGGAAGTGAAATTGTGTATATTGACGTCATTGAATTAGAGGAAGTTGGGTGTATTCTCAAGAGAGAAGCCGAGGTCGTGGACCGTGAACAAGGAATGAAATTAACACTAGCTTCAAATGAGAAATGGTGAGAGGGGTAAAAAGACTGAAGATTGTGGTCATAAATTGGAATATTCAAACCTTTCATTTTAGGGAAGAAGTATTTCCAAATGATGACAAGATATAAGACGTGGACATAGGAGTTACTAGGATGAGCTCAAGGTACCGAGAGGCTAGAGTGTGGATGAATGATCTCTGCGGCTGCTGAAGTTATTCACGAGAATGCAGGTTTACAAGCATCATTTATACATTTCTCAAGATGTCCAGAAATGGCCACAGTACTGCTATGTTTTTACTATTCAATCTATCTGAACCACATCTGCACTCTCATGCTTCTTCTGGCATTTTATAAAAGGAAATTTATTTGTTGACTAATTGTATGTAGATGTCCATGTTTGCAGGCTCTGAATCTAACCTATTTAGAAAGACCACATAATTTTCTCCTGCTTTAGGGTCATGTAAGATTTAATTTGAATGCCCATACTTCACAAATTAATCATAGTAGCATGAACAGCCTAGTACAGTGATTAAGAGTATGGACACTGGAGCCATGCAGCGTAGGTTTAAATCCCAGGTCTGTGTAACTTTGCATACATTATTTAATCAATCTGAGCCCCAATTTCTTCAAATGTAAATGTTTTCCAGTAAGTAAGTATAAAACACTTGATAGAAAAAAATCTGTATTTTTATCTGTGACCAGTACCAGAAATCTGTCATAACCCCAAACTAATATTGTTATCTAAAACAGTAATTCAATCTCTAGCCTCTGATGATTTAGGAGGCTTAGGACATTTGATCTGGTTCGTTGCCACTATAATGTATCATTGGATCTGTCCTTAAATTCCAGAAAATCCCCGGGACAGAATAGTTTTAGTGACCGCAAACAACCCGGTTTGGTGGTGTTACTGTTTATGTAAACTGGAATTCCTGGTAACACACCTGTTCTGAAACAGATCAGAATTCCTTGGAGAATCTATAATGTCTCTGCCCTTTTGGGCATAAGCTACCCCCACTTCCGCTCCCTTGAGCTAGATCTCTCAGACCTATCCTAATCCTTCTCTAAACCCCTGGAACAACCCAGCATCCTGAAAAGATAGCTGGTAATTTTTTAGTGAAAGCGTGGGTTGAGCAACAGGTGTCAGCTTTTTTCCACTAATGCCTGAGTGGGACTAAACCATAGGAAACTAATTCTTGTAATTAAAATTCCTTGATTATTTTATCATTACTCCATCTTGGGTGATCTATATCTGTATCTATATAAATATATCTATGTCTATGTCTTTATTGCCCTTTCTACGGGGGTTTATTTGTGCTTGTATTTAAAATTATCTTTATAAAAAAATTATCATGATTTATAAATTACTAATACTTTTCGACTTTCCAAAACAATGATAGTGATGATATACTTTAATTGCAGAAGGGGCACTAGTTTTAATGTATGTCTTGACCACTTTATTTCGTGCTTACTAAACAAATTTCCTTTTGCTAAGCATGATGAAAGTTTTGTGTAAATTATTGTTCAGGTTCAACATTTAAAAATAAACCACAATACATCTTACTACACTGATGGACAGTGCCTGCATTGGGGTATGGGTGGGGACTTGATAATATGGGTAAATGCAGTAACCACATTGTTTTTTTCATGTGAAACCTTCATAAGAGTGTATATCAATAATACCTTAATAAAAAAAATATATATATATATAAATAAAATAAAATAAAAGAAACCACAATATACGCCAATACTCACCAGGAACAAATAATCCAGTTTGCTGATTTTTAAAATACTTAAAGTTAAACCTCCAGGAGGGGGTAAGGGTGGTTAAAATATCCATAAGCCATCTGGTTCTTGGGTACTTCTGACCCTGGGGAAGAATTAAGTGGCTCAGTGGTCATATGGCGGAGAAGCATGGCCAGCTGGGACTCGTCCATCACGATTCTTCTCCTTTCATCAGTCTCCTGGTTAAAAGGTAAAGGAAGTTATTTGCAGCATCACTAGCAGGTATTTTTTCCACCTCTCCCCTGTAATAACTGAAGCACAGTGTACTGAAGAAAGGAAGCAGAGAGGCCGTGACATTTCTGGCCAATCCGAAGAATCATATCTAATGTAGACAAAACACCCATTGTCTGCATGCGCGCACACACCCACACCCACACCCACACACACACACACACACGCACACACAATTCCTTAACTAAATCACATTTGCATCTGGTGTTCTCCTGCTGTGGGGGCTTACTGGGTCACTCTATAGCAAAAACATAAAGGTCACAAGGGCCCTCAGTAATAAACCTAAAGACTCATGTTTCCTATGCTTAAAAAGTTTTTTTATTACGGTAAAGTACACATAATATAGCATTCACTATTTTAATCATTTTTATGTTTACAATTCAGTGGCATTAAGTACATTCACAATGTTGTACAACTATCACCACTATCCATTTCCAGAACTTTTTCATCATCTCAAACAAAAAAAACTCTGTATCCATTAAACAATAACTCCCTATTCGTCCCTCCCCCACCTCCTGGTAAATTCTATTCTACTCTCTGTCTCTATCAATTTGCGTGTCTAGGTTTCTCATGTAAGTGGGATCACACAATATTCGTCCTTTTGTATCTTATGTTTCCAAGGTTCACCTATGTTGTATGGTGTACCAACCTTTTCAAGGCTGAATAATACTCTGTTGTATGTATGTACCACATTTTGTTCATTCATCTCTTGATGGACATTTTTGCGATTTCCACGTTTAGACTATTGTAGTAATGCTGTGAGGCAAATTGCAAGTATCTGAGGTCTTGTTTTCACTTCTTTTAGTTGTATACCCAGAAGTGGTGTCGCTGGATTATATGGTAATTGTTTCATTTTTTTGAGGAACCATAATATTGTTTTCCTGTATGCACCATTTCATTTTACATTCCCAACAGCCATGCATGAGGGTTCCAGTTTCTCCACATCCTCACCAATACTTATTATTTCCTTTTTTTCTTTAATAATAGTCGTCCTAATGGGTGTGAAGTAGTGTCTCACAGTGGTTTTGAATTGTATTTCACTAACGACGGTAATGTTGAGCATCTTTTCATATGCTCATTGGCCCTTGTATATCTTCTTTGGAGAAATGTCTATGCAAGTCCTTTGCAGCTTTTTTTTCAATTGTTCAATTTCAATTTTTCAATTGTTTTGTTGTTATTGAGTTGTAGGGGTACTTTATATATTCTGGATATTAATCCCTTATCAGATATATGACTTGCAAATATTTCCTTTCCTTCTGTTGTCTTTTCACTCTCTTGATAGTGTCGTTTGATGTACAAAAGGTTCTTTTTTTGATAAAGTCCAATTTATCTATTTTTTTCTTTTGTTGTTTGTGTTTTGGTATCATATCCAAGACAACCTCACCAAACCCAATGTCATAAAGATTTGTTAATGTACAATCACAATGTGCAATCACTTGAACAACATTATGATTACTAGACCCCCTATTATCAAGTCGCCCCCACATACCCCACTACAGTCACTGTCCATCAGCATTGTCTTCTGAGAGTTTTATAGTTTTAGCTTTTACATTTAGGGCTTTGATGCATTTTGACTTAATTTTTATGTATGGTATAAATTAAAAGCCCGACTTCATTCTTTTGCATGTGGATATTTCTATGGCTTTTGGTTATATCTATCTTTTTCATTTATAAATTTAAGATTGTAATATCTACATCCTATATATATATTTTAAATGATTATATTTATTATATTGTTAATAAGATGACTACACTGTGGGCAACGTAAAAAGTAGATTTAATTCAATAAAACGTTTTTTGGTTGATTATATTTCATGGGCTGAGTATATTATATATCAGAGAGTTTTAAGGGCCTACAAAGAAAGACATCAGGTTTGCAGAAAAAACGGGCTGAATTTTAAAAAACAAAAAAGAGATTTTTAGGAAAAGAAGACAGCTCTAGAGATGGGCACAGTGCTTCAGCAATGGGTCTGGGGACAACTGGTGGCCAGACCCCTTTCCTGGGTTTTACCATTAAGAATTTTTAAAATCAGAAACTGAGTCTGAAGGGTGCTCCTGTGGAATACAGACATTTCTCTGTACTTTACAGAAGATGATTTTTGTTTTCTGCCTGACCTTAGCCTTAGGACCCTGACTACTTACCTGGGGCAGATAGCTTGGCCACCATCGAGACCAGCCTGCCCTTACCCCGGGACCTGTCACCTGGCCGCTGTCCTCACCACACTCTCCGCAGCCACTGCTCCTCCGCTGAGGCCAGCACTCCACCCAATCAACCCAGCTCCGGCAGGGCGAACCCTCAGGCCTGGGCCCCTGCCCTTGAGGGTGGTCATAGGCCTGAAGAAAGTTTCAGGTCTCTTCAGATCACTGTGTGTACTTCAGGACAGGATTTCTGCAGAAAACTAGTTGAGTGGCTCTGGCCAAAAGCAAGACAAAACACTTTGGGGAAGTTGGGGCCTAACTCTGCCTTTCCCACTACAGGGATACAGAAAGGAGCAAGTCGATGTGCATGTGGGGGAAGGGGGACACAGAAAGGACCTGAAACCTTTATAAACCCAGCCTCTTGTGAGGTTATGAATGGTGTCCCAGTCGTATGGTTATGACCTAGTGAGACGGTGACCTACCTACTGGTCACCTGCACAACACTGTCTTTGATTGAATTATACATTTTCAAAGCAGGGCTCAGGCTACTTCAAAGTACACAGGTTAGATATCATATGTCATGAACTTAAGTGAGAAGTAGGCAGGTAGCAACTGAAAATTTGAAAAAAAAGAAGAACCACAAGATGATTATGTCTGAAATTCTGCTCACAGGCTGGTTAAGATTATTTAAAACATACTCCCATATGGAGATTCTAAAAGTCTATCTATATAGATCAATTCTTCTATACATTTAAATGTAGCCCATGCACTAGTGAGGTAATATGATAATGGGAACAGTCCAAGAGTCCCAGTTCTGCCTCTTTTTAAATGTCTGAATCTAACCTAGGGCAAGTTACCAAACGTTTCCCAACTTAATTTCCTCATCTTTAAAATAGGAAGAGTAATAACACCAATGCTATTAATACTGTTACAAAGAATAATGAGGTAGAGTGTATGAAAAGCATATTGTAATGTGCTATATATAAGTGTTAATTTTTTTAACAAATTTGTGTTTTGTACACAACTTATGCAAAAAGGCATCCCTTCTATTTATTCCCATAACAATTTATTTTTTTATCTTTATATTCAACATTGACAGTTTTCCTTTGCTCTATATCATTATGTTGGTCACTGGACACCACTTTAAAATAGTTATTTGTCATCATTTTAGATTTAATTTTGGTAAAGTCAACCTTATGAAAATGTATCATTTTCTGTGAGCCCTTATATTGATAATTCAGGTGCCACCAAGTGGATGGTGGTATTCTGGTTTATGGATGTATGGCTTTACTCTCTAGTCTATCCTCTGAGACGGATAAGAGAATATAGCTTAGTCCATAACCTAGCCATTTTTTTCTATCATATCAGTTCATTAAAAATAATAGTCCTAGTGAGGCAGGTGATAGAGAGATGCAGGCAGATAGAGTTCAGGGCCCCTTTAAGTTTCAAGGCCCTTATAAGTTTCAAAAAGCTGGAATCCAACTCAGCCATTCAAAAGTACACTTAGACAGAACTCAGCTCTGACCAGTTATTTCCTATGCAAATGAAGCATTATACTTTCAGCCAATCAAGAGTAGGTCGTGATGTCATTAGTTCAGTACTCTATTAGGTCTGTGGGGTGGGACTTCCTTCTCTCAGGATGTAATATAAATTCCAGACACCACAGCCCTGACAGCATCCTCCTTGGAACCCCTCCTGAGTAGCAGAATCCCTTTCTTTTTCATTCTTCATTAAAAGGGCTTTGTTGGTTGCTCTATACTCTTGTCTGTTGGCTTCATTCTTTGTCACCTCCAAGACATGATCCTGGGAAAAAACAGTGTTCCGGCCAGTAACACTAGGACACCAACAGTAGAACAAAAAGGCATCCCACAGGGGAGAATATATTCATAAATGACTCATCTGATAAAAAATTAACATCCAAACTATATAAGAACTCATATGCCTTGAACATATCTCCCCGGGCAAGGGAAACAAAGCAAAAATGAATAAGTGGGACTATATCCAGCTGAAACGCTCCTGTACAGAAAAGGACACTATCAATAGAACAAAAAGACATCCTACGCTATGGGAGAATATATTCATAAATGACATATCCAATAAGGGGTTGACATCCAAAATATATAAAGAACTCACGCACCTCAACAAACAAAAAGCAAATAAGCCAATTAAAAAAATGGGCAGATGATATGAATAGACACTTCTCCAAAGAAGAAATTCAGATGGCCAACAGGCACATGAAAAGATGCTCCACATCACTAATCATCAGAGAAATACAAATTAAAACCACAATGAGATATCACCTCACACCAGTGAGGATGGTCAACATCCAAAACACAAACAACAAATGTTGGCGAGGATGTGGAGAAAGGGGAACCCTCCTACACTGCTGGTGGGAATGTAAACTAGTACAACCATTGTGGAAAGCAGAATGGAGGTTCCTCAAAAAGCTCAAAATAGAAATACCATTTGACCCAGGAATTCCACTCCTAGGAATTTACCCTAAGAATACAGAAGCCCAGTTTGAAAAAGACATATGCACCCCTATGTTTATCACAGCACTATTTACAATAGCCAAGAAATGGAAGCAGCCTAAGTGTCCATCAGTAGATGAATGGATAAAGAAGATGTGGTACATATGCACAATGGAATATTATACAGCCATAAGAAGAAAACAAATCCTACCATTTGCAACAACATGGATGGAGCTAGAGGGTATTATGCTCAGTGAAATAGGCCAAGCCAAAAAAGACAAGTATCAAATGATTTCACTCATATGTGGAGTATAAGAACAAAGAAAAAAAAAAACTGAAGGAACAAAACAACAGCAGACTCACAGAACCCAAGAACGGACTAATAGTTACCAAAGGGAAAGGGACTGGGGAAGATGGGTGGGAAGGGAGGGATAAGGGGGGAAAAGGGGCATTACGATTAGCACACATAATGTGGGGGGGACACGGGGAGAGCTGTACAACTCGGAGAAGACAAGTAGTGATTCTATAGCATCTCACTACGTTGATGGACAGTGACTGTAATGGGGTAGGTGGGGGGGGACCTAATGAAGTGGGGAATCTAGTAACCATAATGTTGCTCATGTAATTGTAGATTAATGATACCAAAAAAAAAAAAAGAACTCATATGCCTCAACACCCAAAAACAAATAACCCAATTAAAAAATGGGGGAGGACTTGAACAGACACTTCTCCAAAGAAGAAATACAGATGGCCAACAGGCACATGAAAAGATGCTCCACATCACTAATCATCAGGGAAATGCAGATTAAAACCACAATGAGATACCACCTCACACCAGTTAGGATAGCCACTATTCAAAAGATAAGAAATAACAAATGTTGGCAAGGATGTGGAGAAATGGGAACCCTCTTCAAATGGTAATGTAAATTGGTAAACCGCTGTGGAAAGCAGTATGGAGGTTCCTCAAAAAACTAAAAATAGAAATACCATTTGACCCAGTAATTCCACTATTATGAATTTACCCGAAGGAAACAAAACCCCTGATTCGAAAAGACATACATACCCGTATGTTTAATGCTGCACTATTTGCAATAGCCAAAATATGGAAGCAACCTAAGTGTCCATCAATAGATGAATGGATAACGAAGATGTGGTACATATACATAAAGGAATATAATTCAGCCATACAAAGAATAGAAATCCTGCAATTTGCAACAATATGGACAGATCTAGAGGGTATTATGCTCAGTGAAATAAGCCAGGTGGAGAAAGAAAAATACCATATGATTCCACTTATTTGTGGAATATAAAAACAAAGCAAAACAGAAGGAACAAAACAGCAGTGGACTCATAGACATGGAGAAGTGACTCATAGTTACAAGGGGGAGGGGTTAGGGTAGGTTGGGGGAGACGATGAAGGGGATAAAGGGGCAGTTTGCAATCACAATATAAGTTGGTCATGGGAACAGTAGTACAGCATGGAGAATACAGTCAATGATTTTGTAACATCTTACTATACTGATAGATAGTAACCACACTAGAGGGGGTGAGGATTTAATACTATGGGTAACTGCTGAGCCACTGTATTATATATTTGAAACCAACATAAGATTGTCTATCAATGATACTTTAATTTAAAAAAATGAACAAAGGACATTCAACTAAATACATGAAAAAAAATAGTCCTAAAATATGGCCTAATTACTAATGGCATATGTTGAGATCATACTCAATATGATCAATATTAGGGAAGCACAAATATGTATATCCAAAGTCCCGCCCTCACTCAATTTCAACTCTTTTTAATAACAACTTGTCAAAACCACAAAAGTTTCTGTTTGGGCCTAAATCAGAGCTGGAACATTGTGCCTATTAGAATGGATGAAGGGTGAAGGCAGTAGACGGCTCCTGGAATGGCACATTCCTGAAAACCCTGAAGAACAGGTGGGGCAGGTTGCCAATGTAGAGCAGGTAGGGTAGGAACCAGAAAGAAGTCATGGTATGCTCATAATTAGTCACTGGGATGTCATGAGAATGTTGACATCAAACCGGGACCAAAATAAGCCAGGAATTAGGGGACCAATAAAAATTCCATACCATGGCAGGAATTAGAGAGTAAGTTTAGTCAGGCTGCCTTGGAAAAAAGCCAGTGTATCATTGGACTAAGTCTTGTATGCAAACAAATGCCAGCTGGAAACTAGAATCTCTCTTTGAGTTGATGGTCAAGAGCTTTCCATATTGGTCTTCTTTCTAAAAGATCTGATATTTATTGAGCATTTGTTATGTGCCACACTTTTCTTAGCACTTTGCGTGTATTGTCTCTTTTAATGTTTACAACTCTATGAACTAGGTAATCTATCTGCATTTTGTAGAAGAAGAAGGAGAGGCAAAGGTTAACTAGCTTGGTGAAGGTTACCCAGTCAATAAATATTAGAGTTGTGACTCCAATCCAGGAAGCCTGATTCAAGAGCCCCACTATCAACCACTGTAGTACATTGCTCCCTGCAGTTTTAACTCATGTTTATTATTTTATAATTTCACTGGGTTCAGCCTAGGGTTGAGAGAGCTAGAGACATGAATATCAGGTCCAGATATTATTTTGTCTAATTTTTCTTGTTATGAACATAATATTTAAGAAAAATTTAAGGTACAATTTAAGGAAAAAACATCTTTTACTTCATTCCCTTTGAGGTTAAAAAGCCTCTATTTGTTGCACAGAAGCACTTGAAAGAATTCATCAGAATTCTTTATAGCCAAATTTGCTCAGTTTTGGATATATTCATTTATAGAAAAGTTGGCTCTGTTTTTCCTTTTCAAGGAAAGATATCATTTATCTCTCTGCATTCTAATTTCTCAATCCCTGCATGTTTTCTCCCTGGTGTCATGTTGGGTTTAAAGGGATTTCAGGATTTCAAATGAAAATGTCAGTTAATGAGATATGTAGGATTAGAACTAAACCAAAATTAGGGCTAGAAATATGATTTTGAGAATTAATCATAAAGAGGTTACAGTTGACATTAGAAGAAATATTTAATACCGCCAAGAAAAATATTCAAAAAATGGAAAAAGAGGTCTTAATCCAGATGGAAAAGACCTTATAGATTATTCTGGTCCAATCCTTTACCTAAGTCTCAACATCCCAGAACAAAGTATTCAGATTATTAGTGTCCGTGTGATGATGGAAACTCATTACCCCTGAATTAGTTTACTCTGATCACTCTAACAAATTACTAGAAACTTGGTGGATTAAACCATACAAAAAAATAATATTGCAGTTCTGGAAGTCAAAAGTCCAAAATGATTTTCACTGGGCCAAAATCTAAGTGTTGGCAGGACTGCATTCCCCAGAGGCTGCATTCCCCAATCTGTTTTCTTTCTTTTTCCATTTTCTAGAGGCTGCCTGCATTCCTTGGCTTATGATCTCTTCATCTTCAAAGCACACAGCATTTTCATGTCTCGCTTTGACTCTGGCCCACTGCTTCCATTATCACACCTCCTTCTCTGATTCTCTTGCCTCCCTCTTCCGTCTTTGAAAGACCATGTAATTACCTTGGACTCATCAGGTACCTGAATTAAGATCCTTAAGTTAATCACATCTACAAACTCCCCTTTGCCATGTACTGCAACATACTCAGGGGCTCTAGGAATGAAGATGTGGACATCTTGGGGAGACCATTAGTCTGCCTACCACACCCCCCAAAGCATCCCACAATCCTGATGGCTAGAAAGTTCTTGTATTGAGTTAAAGTTTGTCTCCATATAGTTTGTGTGCATTGATCCTGGCTTTGTCCTCTGGAATCAGAAACATTACATTTAATATCTGCCATATAATTGTCCTTTAGATGTTTGAAAATATATTGACCCTTCTTTCCCCCAGACAAAACTTTTTCAGCAGTTTCATAGGACATAGTTCCAAATTTCTACTATTCTTGTTGGTCTCTTATGGGTACACTTGGTTTATTAATATTTGTTTGAAAATGTGATGTGGTCTGGTCAAGAAGAATAGATAGGGCCAATATTCCTCTGGTTCTAAGCACTGAATTATAATTAATGAAGCCCAGCATTGTAGTCCACTGAAATTCTTGACTTTCCAGATACTGCTGAAGGACATGTTTACCTGAACTACACTTGTACAGTTGATTTTTAACTGAAATGCTGGCTTTTAAATTAGGTTTATTAAGTAACTCTTCAGCGTCAATGGACAAATTAGTAATCCTTAAGTACATGTGATCTACAAATTTAATTACATGTTACGTTTCTATCCAAATCATTAATAGATGTGTGAAGTGCAGTAAAGCCCATGACAGGCCCCTGTGGCATAATGAAAGAACTCACCCAACGGAACATTTATCTGCTTTTTTGGGCCAAAGTCATTCAAGTAAGATTTAACTGCATTAAAATCTAAACTGTAGACAAGTTTTTTCTCTTGCCTACAAGAAGTTCAATGTTTTACACTCTGTATAACATTCTCCTTGACTGCCAACCCAACACTGTTATCTGAGAAATAAAATGAGTGTGGCTCCACCTGTTTCCGGTAAGCTCAGGTTGGCTCCGAGTAACTGTCTTCTCCTGAAGTGCTCTCAAGTCACCTGTGGAAATCCGTTCTCAACATTCTCCTGGGAATAATCTTAACATTTGCCAGAATACAGTATGAGAGTGTATCTTCCCTCTCTTGTTGAAAATCATGTTCTGAATTTACAGTCTTTTGTCCCCTCTCTTCCTTAACAATTCTTCCACTCTGAATTGCTGGGAAGACACACAGCAGGAGGTAGCCTTGTCTGGAAATTCTCTTGGTCCAGGCTGGGCTGTGAGGCAGGTTCAGATCCTCAGTGACTGATGGTACTGAAGGCCCAGAGTGGAGCGGCATGTGAGAGGGATGGAGCAGGCGGTGTATGGGAAACTGTGTTCATGATCACCAGGTAAGTACAAAATAAATGTCATTGTTTTCAATTTAAATGTTAATTAAGAGCTTCCTGACAAGTTTACAGAGAAGCTGGAAGGTGATTAGAGGAGCAATAGGAATCATTTTGTTCTAAAGAATAGAGATCTTTGATTAAATATATATTGGCAATGGACATGATCACTGTTTAAAGTGAAATGTATCCAAAGAACACAACCAACAGCAAATAGGTTTTTATCACAACTCACTTTACTGGGCTAAAAAAATCTTATTTTTACATGTTAATAGTTTTTTTTTTTTTTTTTTTTTTTAA
>JAQQAC010026072.1:65401075-65434840 GCA_029783875.1 Phataginus tricuspis | reverse complement strand
TTGCCGGAACTCCCGCCGGAGTGCTGGGGTGGAGGGGCGCTCCGGGCCCAGACTTCCCCTGGCTCCCGGCTCTGAATTCTCTCCTCCCGCCGGAGCGCTGGGGGAGAGGAGCGCTCGGTCTGCTCGCGGCTCCGTACCTTACCCGCCTTGCCGAGACTCCCGCCGGAGTGCTGGGGTGCAGGGGCGCTCTCGTCTCGCTGGATCGTGTTTCCGTCCCGCCTAGCCGGGTGCGGCGTGTCTGGCCGCTGGAGCTCTGGGGGGGGGGAGCGCTCGGTCCTACCGGATCGCCGCCCGTCCGCCTCACCGGCTGCCAAGTTCTCACAGGTGTAGCTGTACGCTGAGCACTTTCCTGTGTATTCTGGTCTCTCTTTTAGGGATAGTTGTATTTGCTGTATTTTCGTGAATAAATATAATGTTGGGAGGAATTTTTCTGCTAGTCCGTTCAAGACGCCATATTCCCGGAACTCCCCCAATAGTTTTTACTTGTGCCATTAATAAGGAATGTCAACAGAAGCAAAACCTGCAAATTTGATGATTTTTGATAAATAACCTGGTAAAAGACTTATAGTATGACAATTACAATTAGGTACTGGTTTTGTACTAGTCTCTCAATTTTTCGCAGAGGGTATACATTTAGTGTGTTTCCAAAATATAGGAATATATAGATATCAAACACAAATTAATATAAAAGCTGAGTTTTAAATGTCAATGATGAGAAAGATTTTTGGAAATGGTTATTCTCTTATTGGGAAACCTTGCCCGTGGTAGACTTTCAATTGATATTTGTTAAATGATTAAAAACTTGATAGGACAATGATTGTAATAATGCTTTCCAAAATATTGGTTTAATTTTTTTTTTTAGGGGAGGCCTGAGACAGGGGCCACCCCTCTTCCCAGGGGAGGAGCTCGGAATGTGCCCTTTTCTCCGACGGGCACTTGGACCCTTCAACTCCCGCCATCTCCCTCCCCAAGTCGTTTCCCTCCCTACTACTCTTTAGGAAGACCATCCACTACCTGGGAGTATTCAGGGAGGGAGGCAGACAGGTGCCTCATGTCTTTTTTTTTTTTTAACAAAGTAGTTTTAATTTCTCGATTTCCTCCTTATTCATGCATCTACGTAAACTTTATAGATACAACCATTTTTTTCAACGTCAGTATTGTTTCCTACACATTTTTCCATGTCACTAAACCGAATTGTTGTTGGTGTTTACTTTTTTTTCTTTTTTAATAAATTTTATAACATTACATCTGCTAATCGTAATGCCCCTTTTTCCCCCTTATCCCTCCCTTCCCACCCATCTTCTCCAGTCCCTTTCCCTTTGGTAACTATTAGTCCGTTCTTGGGTTCTGTGAGTCTGCTGCTGTTTTGTTCCTTCAGTTTTCTTCTTTGTTCTTATACTCCACATATGAGTGAACTCATTTGATACTTGTCTTTTTCAGCTTGGCTTATTTCACTGAGCATAATATCCTCTAATTCCATCCATGTTGTTGCAAATGGTAGGATTTGCTTTCTTCTTATGGCTGAATAGTATTCCATTGTGTATATGTACCACCTCCTCTTTATCCAGTCATCTACTGATGGACACTTACGTTGCTTCCATTTCTTGGCTATTGTAAATAGTGCTGCGATAAACATAGGGGTGCATATGTCTTTTTCAAACTGGGCAGCTGCATTCTTAGGGTAAATTCCTAGGAGTGGGATTCCAGGGTCAAATGGTATTTCGATTTTGAGTTTTTTGAGGAACCTCCATACTGCTTTCCACAAAGGTTGAACTAATTTGCATTCCCACCAGCAGTGTAGGAGGGTTCCCTTTTCTCCACATCCTCACCAACATTTGTTGTTGTTTGTGTTTTGGATGTTGGCCATCCTCACTGGTGTGAGGTGATATCTCATTGCGGTTTTAATCTGCATTTCTCTGATGATTAGTGATGTGGAGCATCTTTTCATGTGCCTGTTGGCCATCTGAATTTATTCTTTGGAGAAGTGTCTATTCATGTCCTCTGCCTATTTCTTAATTAGATTATTTGCTTTTTGTTTGTTAAGGTGCATGGGTTCTTTATTTTTTGGATGTCAACCCCTTATCGCCTATGTCATTTATGAATATATTCTCCCATACTGTAGGATGTCTTTTTGTTCTACTGATGGTGTCCTTTGCTGTACAGAAGCTTTTCAGCTTGATATAGTCCCATTTGTTCATTTTTGCTTTTGTTTCCCTTGCCCAGGGAGATATGTTCATGAAGAAGTCGCTCATGGTTATTTCCAAGAGATTTTTGCCTATGTTTTTTTCTAAGAGTTTTGTGGTTTCATGACTTACATTCATGTCTTTGATCCACCTTGAGTTTACCTTTGTGTATGGGGTTAGACAGTAGTCCAGTTTCATTCTCTTACATGTAGCTGTCCAGTTTTTCCAACACCAGCTGCTGAAGAGGCTGTCATCTCCCCATTGTATATCCAAAGCTCCTTTATCATATATTAATTGACTATTAATGTTTGGATTTTCTATTCTGTTCCACTGGTCTGTGGGTCTATTCTTGTGCCAATACCAAATTGTCTTGATTACTGTGGCTTTGTAGTAGAGCTTGAAGTCAGGGAGCGTAATTCCCCCTGTTTGATTCCTCCTTCCCAGGATTGCTTTGACTATTTGGGGTCTTTTGTGGTTCCATATGTATTTTTTATTAATTAAATTTAATTTTTTTTTACAATTTATTTTGGTATCATTAACCTACAATTACATGTGCTATTATGGTGATTAAACTACCCCCTTCATCAGGTCCTCGGTTCCATATGAATTTTAGAATTATTTGTTCCAGTTCATTGAAGAAAGCTGTTGGTAGTTTGATAGGGATTACATTGAATCTGTAGATTGCTTTAGGTAGTATAGCCATCTTGACAATATTTATTCTTCCTAGCCAAGAGCATGGGATGCATTTCCATTTGTTAGTGTCCTCTTTAATTTCTCTTAGGAGTGTCTTGTAGTTTTCAGAGTACAGGTCTTTCACTTCCTTCATTAGGTTTATTCCTAGGCATTTTATTCTTTTTGATGCAATTGTGAATGAAATTGTTTTTCTGATTTCTCTTTCTGTTAGTTCATCGTTACTGTAAGAAAGCAACATATTTCTGTGTGTTAATTTTGTATCCTGCAACTTTGCTGAATTCAGATATTAGTTCTAGTAGTTTTGGAGTGGAGTCTTTAGGGCTTTTTATGTACAGTATCATGTCATCTGCGAATAGTGACAATTTGACTTCTTCTTTACCAATCTGGATGCCTTGTATGTCTTTGTTTTGTCTGATTGCCGTGGCTAGGACCTCCAGTACTATGTTGAATAACAGTGGAGAGAGTGGGCATCCCTGTCTTGTTCCTGATCTTAGATGAAAAACTTTCAGCTTCTTGCTGTTAAGTGTGATGTTAGCTGTCGGTTTGTCATATATGGTCTTTATGATGTTGAGGTACTTGCCCTCTATACCCATTTTGTTGAGAGTTTTAATCATGCATGGTTGCTGAATTTTGTCAAATGCTTTTTCAGCATCTATGGAGATGATCATGTGGTTTTTGTTCTTCTTTTTGTTGATGTGGTGGATGACGTTGATGGATTTTCAAATGTTGTACCATCCTTACATCCCTGGGATGAATCCCACTTGATCATGGTGTATGATCCTCTTGATGTATTTTTGAATACGGGTTGCTAATATTTTGTTGAGTATTTTTGCATCTACATTCATCAGGGATATTGGTCTGTAATTTTCTTTTTTGGTGAGGTCTTTGCCCAGTTTTGGTATTAGAGAGATGCTGGCTTCATAGAATGAGTTTGGAAGCATTCCCTCCTCTTCTATTTTTTGGAAAACTTTAAGGAGAATGGGTGTTATTTCTTCTCTATATGTCTGGTAGAATTCAGAGGTGAATCCATCAGGTCCGGGGGTTTTGTTCTTGGGTAGTTTTGTGATTACCGATTCAATTTCGTTGCTGGTGATTGGTCTGTTTAGTTTTTCTGTTTCTTGCTTGGTCAGTCTTGGAAGGTTATATTTTTCTAAGAAGTTGTCCATTTCTTCTAGGTTTTCCAGCTTGTTAGCATATAGATTCTCATAATATTCTCTTACAATTCTTTGTATTTCTGTGGGGTCCATCGTTATTTTTCCTTTCTTAGTTCTGATTCTGTTTATGTGTGTAGATTCTCTTTTTCTCTTAATGAATCTGCCTAGGGGTTTATCTATTTTGTTTATTTTTTCAAAGAACCAGCTCTTGGTTTCATTGATTTTTTCTATTGTTTTATTCTTCTCAATTTTATTTATTTATTCTCTGATCTTTATTATGTCCCTCCTTCTGGTGACTTTGGGGCTCATTTGTTCTTCTTTTTCCAATTTCAGTAATTGTGTCTTTAGACTATTCATTTGGGAATGTTCTTCCTTGTTTAAATAGGCCTGGATTGCAATACACTTTCCTCTTAGAACTGCCTTTGCTGCGTCCCACAGAAGTTGTGCCTTTGTGTTGTTGTTGTCATTAGTCTCCATATATTCTTTGATTTCTGATTTGATTTGGTCATTAACCCATTGATTAATTAGGAGAATGTTGTTAAGTCTCCATGTATTTGTGAGCCTTTTTGATTTCTTTCTAAAATTTATTTCTAGTTTTAAACCTTTGTGATCTGAGAAGTTGGTTGGTAGAATTTCAATATTTTTGAATTTATTGAGAATTTTGGTTTAATTTAATTTGTCCACATTAGCAAACTTTCTTTCTGTAATCCTATAGGCAATGTGAATAACATGCACACAGAGGGAGACATTTGTGGAAATGAGATCCTATAGACATTTCTCATAATTATCCTATTTATGAAAAAAATAGAGAAAATCCATTCTTAAGGTAGTCAGATGTCTCTGCATTTGTTTCGATTTTTCAGCTTGTTTTTCTTAGTTTGATAACATATCTCATATTTCAACAAAGAAAATATTAAACACCTCTGGCATTTATATCACCATATTTTGAATTAGAAGTGCAAAGACTACTTATTCTCTTACCATGCTAGGTAGACGTGTTCATTGGGACACAAATTCCC
This sequence comes from Phataginus tricuspis, assembly GCA_029783875.1. Classification (NCBI taxonomy): domain Eukaryota; kingdom Metazoa; phylum Chordata; class Mammalia; order Pholidota; family Manidae; genus Phataginus; species Phataginus tricuspis. The sequence goes on along the minus strand of JAQQAC010026072.1, from coordinate 65,429,791 downwards.
TAAGCACAGAATCTTGAGCTATTTGTCTTTGTATTCCCAGCACCTGGGACAGTAGGAGCTGTGTAAATGTCTGTATATGAAAATATTACCTTTTAGATCACCAATGTGAAAAGAACAGAACAAAATTGGATATATAAAGATTTTCACTCACTTCATTTAGCACATCTACTTTTTTTTTTTTTTATAGCTGTGTGATGTTTATCATCTCTGGAGAGCAAAAGTAGTCTGCAGCTCCAGAGATGATTCCTCATGGTCTGAACAATGAAACGAGAGTAATGAAGAACTAAATCCAGTTTCACCCATTTGAGTTGCTCTTAAACTTTAGTCTAGTTCTTTATATCCCCTCCACAAATGGGCCAAGCCAGTTAAGTAAAGTTACTGAGAAGTTTTGAGGATTTGTGAAAGGATGAATGTGAGGAACTGTTCATTTTAATAGCTCCTTTGTGCACATTTAGGAAAAAGAATAGTGCTGTGTAAATTTTATATGTATATAAAACTGGCAAATATTCTTTGGTCTATAGCCCTCTAGCCACTACTATTACTTACACTCTGAGATGTATATCTCTTAGTTAATCCAAGATTTGGTCCAGGTAGTCCTTTTGCATGTGTGCATGTACAAGAGCGTGCTGGGGTGTGCAGACCTTGTTCTTGCTTTCATGTCAGGATTTCCCATTTGCCTCTGGCAGCCACGGATAACGTTACTTCACAGAACCACTTTAGGAGGCAGTTTAGAATAATTATGTAGATTTATGGTCTTGTAAAGCTAGATTTGCTTTTTGATAGAATGTGTGTAATATAAACTTTTCTGATTAAAGTCCTAACAATAGAGAAAAGAAAATATTACATATCCAACCTTCCACAAAAGATCTGAACGTCAATATAGCCCAAAGAGGTTCGTCTTTTTCAGGTCCGATTTTTAGCTTTAAAAATTCATGGAGTATTTTGAGGAAATGGGTGTGTTTATTATTTTGATTTTGGTATTGGTCCAGGTGTATACATATGTCAAAAATCAGCAAATTGTTCACTTTAAAAATGTACAGTTCATTGTATGTCATATAACCTCAATAAAATCCTAAAAGAAATTTAGTTTGTGGAAGGAGTGAACTATAATTATATACAACAACATAGATGAATGGCACAAACATAATGTTGAGCAAAAGAAGCCAGACACAAAAGAATACATGGTAAGTGATTCACTCTTGAGGGAGGGTAAGGACTGAAATAGGGGTATAAGGAGAACTGCTGAGATGGTGGCGGTTTTGTTTCTTGAGCTGGGTTACATAGGTATGTTCACTTTATGAAAATTCATTGAACTGGGCATGTATGCATAGGATCTTTGTGGTGACAGAATAGCTCCGTGTCTTGATTACAGTGGTGGTTATACAAATCTATAAAGATGTGATAAAATTTCATAGATTTTTTGTACACATATACAAATGAGTATGTGTAAAAGTGGTGAAATATGAATCAAGTCTATGGATTGTACCAATGTCAACTTGCTGGTTTGATATTGTGCTGCAATTATGTAAGATGCTACCTTTGGAGGTAACTGAGTAGAAGCTCCTTGTACTAATTTTTCAACTTCCTGCAAATCTAGAATTATTGCAGAATAAAAGAATGCTATTGTGTAAAGTGGTATTTTAGTGTGAAAACATCTGTTGGGTTTTCTACTTATATCTCCTTTCTAGAAATTTCCCTCCTTCCCCTCCTCAGGATTATGGTGAAGGCTGTTACGTTCAATCTCAGGGTTCCACACCCAGATGACAATTAATTAGTCTGGGAGTGGACATCTGTCCTAATGTGGACCAAATAAAGCCTTTCTTGGAATATAGTATTTGGACTGAGAGAGAACCATCTCTCTTCATGTGTCTGGACTATACCTTGCTTCCAGGCTGTCCTGTTTCCCATCATGAGGTCAGGGGAAGCAGAAGACCCTGGTCTACATGAAAAAGGTGGAATGAACCAAATGTACAAAGAGAATCTGAGAGACAGGAAAGGGAGAATCCTTCAGACATTCACCTCTCTGGCTCCTTACACATAGCTGAATTTCTGTGCTTGGGTTCTGTGAGATGCTTCTTCGCCTTTATAATAAATTCACCTTCCTATCTAAACAAGATCCATTTGGATTTCTATTACTTGCAACCAAAAAGAATCCTAGCCAATACATCTAGGAAGATGCAACCATATTTATCCTGATACTTACACTTAAAATGTTTTTTTTTTAATTTAAGAAGTATGACTTCACAGTATCTGAGATAAAGATTTCCACTTCCCCATAATACAAGTGCACAGGATGTATTAAAGATCATTTAACCACCCCTCTCATTTTCAGGTGAGAGAATTGAAGCCAGAGAATTTAGGGGCCTTAAAGCCATACAGGCAGCTTCTATATGATCCTGAACCACCATCCTGTGACCTTCCTCGCTTCAGTATCACATGGTACGTCCTGGAGGGAAGCACCACGATCTTCACTGAGGGTTTTATTTGTTTGTTTTTAGTGTATTAGCTGAGTAACTAGTGAATCAGAATGTGGTTAATAAGGACCTACTTGACAGATCAAATGAATAAGGGATAAGGATAGGACTATAAGTAGAGTTATAATTATAGGCACTTAATACTAAAAACAACCTGTAACTTTTATCATTATTAGTCATAGGGATATTCCATTTGTCACTTAGAGCAGATATAAAAGTCTTTTGAGAGTCAGAGGAAACAATTTCAGGACAGATTACTCAAACATTTTAATTCAAATAGTGAGTCGCTAGAATTGAGGAAAACATGTAAGACTATATTAAACAGGATGTCAATACTCAGTTTGACGTAAACTTCCTGAGAGGTGGAGGTTTGCTCTGAAACTTCCTGCTTGGTCATAAAGAGGAACAAGGCGACTGGAACACATGAGTCTTTCTCTCTCAATCAGGTCCTATGAGGTCGATTAAAAACTGCCGATTTGGGATTATTCTTTAAAAAAGGTAGCCAAAACCAAGCATTGTAGTGACTGTTTCTCGGGAGGCACGTGTAAGGTAGGAAAGCAGTATTACCCAGTTTCAAATAAAGATAAGTTTGATAAGCACGTGACCTGTTGGAAAGCTAAGCACAGAAGAGTAATGTGTAATGTGCCACTTTCAGTTTTACGTCCTTTTAATGGCAGCAGCTGCTTTGATCACTGCCAGGGCTCCGGACGCCTGAAGTGGTAGCTCTCTGCTCTTGGATGAAAGTCACCTGCCGCGGCGGGTCGCGCCCCCGGCTCTTTGCTGGGCTGTGGATAACAGCCTGTGCGGGATACTCGCACCGCTCTTGTTCTCCCTAGGCTGGCACAGTGCCTTACCTTTTCGGTAATTCCCTCTGTAGAGGGGCATTTTAATACTGATTTTTCAGGAGTAGGGACCCCCGCTCGGTCACCTACCTCCCCAGGTGCGAATGCCTTTGTCCTTGGCCTTGATTTCCTGGAGCTGCCCTGTCCCAGGGACCGTCACATGCTTGAGACCTCAAAATCTTTGGCCTAGGGGGAAAGAAAAATCTTTTCTCACTACACGGTGGCCAAAAAAATAACTAACCAACTAAAAATAATAACTGCTAAGAAAGGAAGGAAGAAAGGAAGAAAGGAGGAAAAGGGAAAGACAGACTTCCCAGTCCCATATGATTTTATCTGGGAGAGGGGAGTAAATAGGGCAGGAAAGGCTTTTCGGCTCTCATCTCGAGTATATTTCTTCCAGAGTACAGCCCCAACACTCATGTTCAGGTGGCTTCCCAACGTCCCCACTCCTCTCTGGAACATTTGCTATTTCTTCCCGGCCTGCAGCATTGCATCTTCATAATATTGTTTCGCAAAGCAATGTATCATGCCTGTGGCTTTGGTATTAAGACTTGGCATAATATTAATTTACACCCAAAAGGCCCCATTACTCACTGTTCCACCTTGCAGCTCTGCCACAGAGGCTAACAGAAGGTTAAATGTATTTCATTTAATTTAGCAAACACTTGTTAAATGGAGACAAACTGAAATAAACTGGACGCTCATATCCCTACACCTGTGAAACTATGATAAACACTGGACAATGACAGTTGATAATACAGAGGTACAGACAACAAATGGATACTCAAAAAGTGATGACAGGAGGGAGTAATTCCAAATGAGAATGATTTTAGCAAAGTAGAACTTAATTTTTAAAACATTACTGTTCTTTTCTTTGATGAAAAAGAATACCAGCTTTTCATTCTTAAAAGTTTGAAAACACAGAGAGGCAGAAAGAAAAATGAAAATCCTGAGATAATCACTGTTAACACGCTGCCATAAACCTTTTAACATTTTCATATACATATATGCATATATATTTATACACATACCATACTGTAGCTGGGATCTCGTTCTATGTAACACTCTGTAACATCAGTTTTAAACTAACAATATATTGTGAATATTTACTCACATTCCACAATACTCCTCTATAATCACTTGCCAATTCCAGAATACGGGTGCTCTGAACCTAATCAACCCCTGCTAGTAGACATTTAGTTTGTCCCAATTTCTACAAAGTTATTATCAACATTTATTATTAGCAGCAAAATATTTGCTTTAAAAGAATGTTCTTTTCTTTTCTGCCATAACCAGCTGTGGCAGACGACTTTCATCAAAGAGCAGTGATTTTCTCAGGATTTTTTTCAAAGAAAAGAACAATAATTTTTGTCCTATTGAAGGTAGTCTTTTTTCCTTTTTCTTTTCACCTGTGGCCACTGAATATTTTTTATGATTTTTAAAAATTGAAGTATAGTTGACATAAAATATTATATTAGTTTTAGGTGTACAACATAGTGATTCTGTAATTATATACACTATAAAATGCTTACCGTGATAAGTGTAGTCATCCTCTGTCACCACACAAAGTTATTACAATATTATTGACTTTATTCCCTATGCTGTTCTTTGTATCCCCATGACATTTATTTTATAACTGGAAGTTTGTACCTCTTAATCCCCCGCACCTATTTCGCTCATCCCCCCACACCCTCCTTTCTGGCAACCACCAGATTTGTTCTCTGTATTTATAAGTCTGTTTCTGTTTTTAGTTTGTTTCCAATTTTTAGCCATAATAAACAACACTGTAATGAATTATCATATATAAATCACTTTGTAAATACCAGGTTATTTTCACTTCCTAAAAACTAAACTGCTTAGCAAAGTATATAGATGTTTTAAAGCTTTGTGACACATCTATCAGCAACACATGAGGCTCTGTTATTCTGATGGGCAGAACTTTTCTAGGGGTGACAATTTCTCTTATTTGAAGATTTGATTTGTTTTGAAGATGCAGAAAATTATAGAATGGAGATTTTCCTTCCTGGCATGCCATGCCAGGAAAGAGAGGCAGTGCTCCATCCATTTTACCGTGCCAGTTTGGTGTTTGAGTGGAGAAGGGTTAAGTGTGTGTTTAAGGTGGTGTCATACCCTTGTCACGTGAGATACAACATATAGATCAAGGAGGAGAAAAGTTTGGGTAATTCTTTTCATTTCCAGTGTGCTTTTGCGAAATATTAAGCAGTCTACTACAGTGGGCAGTACGGGTTTTTCTTACCCGAATCCTCCCCCCTTCAAATGTGATAACTAATTTCATCATTTTCACTAAGTATTCATGGACTGGAAGATCAGGTCTACTAAAAAATAGCTGTTAATTGCATTTAACAGTAAACTCTATAATTTTAATTAAAAGAAAGAAAAAGAAAAACAACTGGCATTAACTTTGATTTGAGTATATGCATGATGAAGGTTAATCCCTTCCTGTTTTTGAGTGTGGCATTATGAGTATATATCTTGATTTTTAGTGCAGCACAGCCTATCATTCAGAAATTTCAAAGCTGGTATTTAAGATGCTGATTATATAATATGTAGATGTTAGAGGTGTGCAGTTAAACTGGTAAGAAACATTTACAGAAGGGAACACAGTATATTGCCACTTTATTTCAAAACTATACTGGAGATATATAGTAATATATAGGTGTATACACAGTACACATAGTAATCCTTGAATAACAATAGGTTATATGTAATTGAAAAATATTACATCAAGCAAAATTTCAGTCTTTAATCTATTTTACTTGTCTAGCACTCTCCACCTCCACTCCTCCCCCAAGTGGAAGATACACTCCATAGAGACTACAAGCTTGTCTGTCTTGTTCACTGGTGCAGTCTTATCCTGAACAGTTCCAGATATAAATAAAAAGTCTATAAATATTTGCTGAATGAGTGAAAAACAGACATAATTTAAAAAAATGGCACCGAATTCATAAACACTACAAACAAAAATTCCAAAGGCATCCAAGTTCTAACACAAACCAGATTAGTCAACAGAGTTGCAAATTTAATCTAATTCCAGGCTTTAAAGTGGTAGCATGCATTACTGGTTCAGTGAATGATGTAATTAGATATTAACAGCAATAGTTAAAGCTCAGAATGAGTAATAAAGGCATAGTAGGGTTCACAATGCCAGCGTCAAAGGTAGCCTTTGGGGTTTTGACTGAACATTAGAGAAATCCATGTGGGCAGGTGTTTACAGAGGATGAAAAAGGAGATCACTGCAGGAGCAATTAATTTTTTTTCTGAGTTTGTGGGCCTCTCTTTTCTTTTGTGTTATCACTCTTTGTCATCCAAAACTGGAGGATTAATTAACTCTGGAGGACCTGAATAACTGATCTTCAGTAAATAGGTACTTACACAATGTTAGGGGAATTAATTAAAGCATGATAAACTTAATGGAAGCTTAGACAGGCAACGCCTTGACTGCAGCCTTGTGAGAGACCCAAAGTGAGAAGACTCAGCTCAGTCATGACCAGCTTTCTTACCTATAGACTCTGTGAGAGAATGTTTATCGCTTTAAGCCAGTAACTGTTATTTGTTGTGCAGTAATAGATAACTAATTAAAGGTGTTAATTGATAAATATTAAGTTACCCCTACTCAAATTGCATTCAATTAAAGAAGAAATTAATATGCATCTTAGATTTATTTTTTACCCACTCAAGATAGTTATTACCCAGAAAAAGCTTAGACACTTGCCAAGTGATTATGTCATGATCTCACTTTTGAGTTTAGAAAGTAATCTTAAAGAATTGTAGTTTCTGGTCATACTTTTCCATTAAAAAGCAAGGAGGTTCTACTTTAACAAGCCATAGGTACCTAATTAGTTCTCCATTATTATGAAAAATAATATACTCCATGCTACTTCTGCTCAAAAAGAGGGGGATAACCACCACTTCCCCAGCCCACAGGCATTCTTCCATAGTAACATTTCCACGGTGCCTTTCTTTCTTTCTTTTTTTTTTAGTGTGTTTTTAAATAGAATTATCCATATACATTCTTTTTTTTTAGTTTTTTAATTTTTAAATTTTGCTATCATTAATGTACAATTACATGAAGAACACTGTGGTTACTAGATTCTCCCTATTATCAAGTTCCCACCACATACCCCATTACAGTCACGGTCCATTAGCATAGTAAGATGCTATAGAGTCACTACTTGTTATACTCTCTGTTATACTGCCTTCCCTGTGTTACCCTCCCCGACATTATGTCGATATACATTCTTATATTGGTTTCAAGTATACAACACAGTGGTTCAACAGTTACTCATATTAAATCCTCACCCCCACTAGTGTGGTTACTATCTGTAACACAGAAGATGTTATACAGAATCACTGACTATATTCTCCATGCTGTACTACCATCCCCATGACCAACTTATATTATGATTGAGAATTTTTGTAACTGTGCCTTTCTTTTATCAGGGTGGCCTTCCAGGCTCATTTCATGCATTTGACAGGAATGCTGACAATATACCTTCAGATTGTCAGGGTCCAAGCAGCCCACTGCAGAGGTCGCTGTATTATAGCCCCTTTTAGTTGCACCATCCTTTATGAAAATTCTGTGTTCTGAAACTTTCCATGCCTTTTGTCAGCCTGAAGGTGATCTGTTTTTGGTTTGGAAAATGTGACATAACTCATTTGAGGTGATTTTGAAAAAATATTCACAAGGGAAAATATGTTTACTATTTCACTTTGAAAGCTTTCTGTTGAGAATAATTTCTTCTGAGTTGTATTCTCTGCTCTGTCATCCTGTAACTTGTGCTGGAAAAGGATCTTACTTGTTTTTGGCTTCATTAGAGTAATGGAGTAACAACTGGCCACATGGAAATTAAGTTTATGCTCAATGTCTTCGATAATTTTAAGCAAACTTCTCAAATTTTACTTATGAGCAAAATTGCAATGGAAGGGTGGGTTTTCAGAAAGTTGCCATTAGTCCTAGAATCTTTTAATACTTGAAGCCATAAAATTAAAATATATGATTTAAAGAACTTTTTATGTTTTCTAAAAGCCTTTGAGGTGTTAAGTTGCTTAATTAGCTAGTACTGTATTTTGACAAAGTATCATGATTATTTCTCAATTGTTTGTTTTAGGATTTTTTTTCCTTTCCCACTTTTTTAGCTTCCTCCATCTTGTGAAATGATTCAAAATATTAAATTTGGATCGCTTATTTAACTAAGAAAATATTAGTGAATAAAAAATTTATGGTATGGCTTCTGTTCCCAGCAAGGATGATATAACAGGGACCAAAATTATTCTCACCTAAAATAATAGAAAAACTGGACAAAATGTGTGAAGTAATAGATTTCAGTTATCAGATAACAGGCAGTACAGGACAGTGATTTCACATGAAGGAAAAAAACAAGGTGAGTCCTATAATTGCCTCTGGCTTCAGATTTCCAAAGCTACAGCATAGGGAGGAGGAACCCAAACAGAGCTCATTCACTTCTCTGAGTTGAAGAAACAGAGTTTGAAGATCTGGGAGGCGAAAGCATCAGAATCTGAGGGTGAAAACCAGAGGAGAGAGGTGTCCAAAAAGAGAGCTTGGGAGAGTTCCTCTTGAATCTTCAGCTGTATACTGATTAGTACATGCATACGAGAAAATAACCAAGCCTGGAGAAAAAGAATCATTGGAAAAGAATAAGCAGAAAAAATCTTGGAGTCACAGAGGGTCAGGAAGAATTTGTGTTTCAACCAGATAGAGTGGAAAGAACTCTTAAGATGTAGGGCGTTGTTTAGAGTATTCAGGAGCTTATTGCCTCAGTAGTTGGGCCAAAGAAGCCCTAAGTGGAAGGCTGTCCTGGACCTGCCCAATAAAGCTTAATGAAGCAAAGTAAAGGATTAAACTGTTTCCAAGTAATGTAACTGCATCCCAGAACAAAGTTCAAAAATATTTAAAGGAATACAAAAAACTCCAGAACAATGACATCTAATCAAAAATTTGTAGGTATTCAAAAAGCCAGGAAAATACAACCTATAATGAGGGGAAAAAAATCAATAGAAACAGTGCAAGAAATGACACAGATGAGAGAATTAGTTAAATTAGTTAGGGATATCAAAACAGCTATCATGGCAATATTTCTTGTCTTCAAAAAGGTAGAGGAAAGTGTAAGCATGTTAAGAAGAGGTGTGTAGATATAAAAAAGACCCAAATCAAAGATCTAGAAATGAAAATAGAAACAACTTCTGAACTGAACAACACTGTGAATGGGGTAACAGTAGACTGGATGCTGAAGTAAGATTAGTAAACCTGAAGACATAGCTATAGAAATTATTCAAGGTGAATCACAGAAAGATAAAATATTGGGGGAAAAAGAACAAAGCATCACCGAACTGTGGGACACCATGCAGCCTAACACATGTGTAGTGAGAGTCTCCAAAGGGGAGAAGAAAGATGGAAGGATGGGACAAGTATTTGAAGAAATAATGGCCAAAAATATTCCAAGTTTGATGAAAAATATAAACTCACAGATCCAAGATGCTCAATAAATCCCAAGCAAAAGAAACTTGAAATAAAACTTACCAGTGCACACCAAAATGAAAATTTTGAGGACCAGTAAGAAAAATAAAATATTAAAAGCAGCCAGAGAAACAAAATACAAATACAGAGAAGCAAACTTAAGAGTGACAGAAGCAGTGCGAGCCAGAGTGCACAGAGAGACACCCTAAAGTACCGAAGGACAAGACCCAGAGCTAGCGGAAATCTTTCGAAAATGAACTCAAAAGAAAGACATTTTCAGTAAATAAAAGCTGACAGAATTCATCACCAACACGCTGACCAGTTGCAGAAATGGAAAAGGAAGTTTTTCTGGCACAAGGGAAGTGACAATCAGTTGGAAATGTGAATCTATACAAAGAAATGAACAGCACTAGAAACTTTAAGTGTGGGGGTAAATATAAAAGACTTCTTATGCAAAAATATGTTTCAAGTAATGGTCTCTTTAAAGCTAAACATAATAACAATGTATTGTAGGGTCTACAAAATATGTGGAAGTAAATATGTATGACAATAATAGCACAAAGGCTGGAGACAGGGAAGTATATGCTTAAAAGGTCTTTATACTATATATGAATTGGTATAATGTTATATAAGGTAGATTGTGATGAGTGAAAGATGTATACTGTGAGCTCCAGAGCAATAAAATAAACCTAGATGTATTGCTAGTAAGTAGATGAAGAAGATAAAATTAATTCATCAAAACTATTTTAATTAGTTCAAAAGAAAGTAGGATAAGAAAAAAGCAAACAGATGAGACAAATAGGAAAATGGTAAATTTAAACTTAATCACATCAATAATCACAGAGTAAATGTGAATGAAACATACAATTTAAAGGCAGGAATTGTCAGAAGCAAGCATAAGCCTAACACCAAAACCATATAAAGACATTTCAAGGAAACAACAACTTACATGCCAATATCCTTTGTGAACATGGATTCAAAAAATTCTAACAAATCAAGCCCAACAATTTACAAAAATGTTAATATATTATGACCAAGTGTGGTTATCCCAGGGATGCAAAGTTGGTTTAACATTTGAAAATCAAATAATAGAGTTCATGTAATTGTCCCAATGAGTACAGGAAAATAATTTAACGAAATGCAATATCCACTTATTTTAAAACTGTCAGCAAACTAGGAATGGAAGGAAGTTTCATTTCATTAATCAAGGGCATGTATGGGAAACATACAGCAAAATGGTACTTAAAGGTGAAAGACTAAATGCTCTTCCTCCAAGATTGGAAACAAGGAAAGGTTTGTTCTTAACCACTTATGTTCAGTATTTCACTGGAAGTCATAGCTACTACAAAATTGCGAATAAAATAAATAAAAGTATATAGATAGGAAGGGAAGAAGTAGAACTCTTTTTCTCAAGGAACTAATAGAAAGTAGTAGAACTAGTAAGTGAATTTAGCAAGACTGCAGAATACAGGCCAATACACAAAAATCATTTGTATTTCTGTATACTTAGCAACAATCAGAAATTGAAATAAAAAAATACCCTGCATAAAAAACATTAAAAATATTAAATGCTTAGGGATACATTTAGCAAAAGAAGTAAAAGAGCTGCATACTGAAAACTCTAAAACATTGCTGAGAGAAATTAAGGAAGACCTAATAAATGGAAAGATATACCTTGTTCATGGGTCAGAAGACTTAGTATTGTTTAGATGTCAATCCTCTCCAAATTAATCTATAAATTCAATGCAATCCTAGTGAAAATTCCAGCAGCCTTGTCTGTGGAAATTTATAGGTGGATTTGTATGGAAATGCAAAGTACCTAGAGTGTCCAAAACAATTTTGAAAGAAAAACAAAGTTGGAAGATCTACGATGCATTATGTCAAGACTTTAATTATAAAGCTGTAATAATCAAGATAGTATGGTATTGGAACAGAATAGAGCCCAGAAATAGACTCATATATGGCTAATTGATTTTTTTGTTGTTGCCTTGTTTGATCTGCTGACGGACATCACTAGTCAATGTGCAATTTAAGTTCCGCAAAAACAGTATCTCACAGTGCCTCCTGTGATTAAAGCAGCAATAAAGCATGGCCTTTCCCAGTAACCTTGTGAAAATGTTAAATATTTATAAATGTTAAATAAATGTAAATGGAGATTTTGTATCATAACAATTTTGGTAGCCACTTACTTCAAAGACTCATTTGAAGACAGCATGCCCATTTTATACATGGAATCTGAATAAAATACAGACCTGTATCTCATATAAAGTCCTAACACATCCTTCATGGTAAGTGAACAGCTTATCAGGCAACAGCAAACAAGTGCTGGAACCTTATTTATGGAATAAGGACATTTCGATCTATCTGTAGTTAATCACAAATGGACTTCTGACTCAAAACAAAGTCAAGTTTGAAACCTTGGTTCAGGACGAATTAGTTTGTAACCTTAGGCAAGTGACAACTTGTCTAAAACATCTGTAAAAATGTAATTCAAGGTGGGGTCTATAGCAACTGTGAACTTCTTAGAAAGGCATTTTCTTGATCCCCACACACACTTTCTGAAACAGAATCTCTGTGGGTGTGGCCCAGGAGTCTATTTTTAACAAACCCTCCAGGCAATGCTAATGTACCTTAAGTTTGAGATGCCCTGATGTATTGCGTGGAAGCAATAACATTTCTTCAGTGGAGGTTGTGGAATATAAGGACTGAATGTGATAAGGTGATTATGTATGTGAAACAGCATGGCACCTAGTAGTTCTAAGGGCTCTACCAGAATGGTGGGTCTTACGCATTGGCCAAGACAGGTGAGTACAGAGAACACGTAGGGTAAGGTATGGGGACAGTGTGAACAGTGTGAACAGTCATCACCCCAGAGGGGTCAAGAGGTTTGTTAATATTCTGGAGTCCATCAAAGGATTCTCCTCTAAGAAGTAATGTCCTAATAACTACAGGGCACTGTGGAGAATTGCACATATATTTCTTTGTGTAGAAATGGTTAGGTATCTGGAAATAACAATGCTAAATGGGACTCTTATGGCTAATTGATTTTTGATAGGGGTTCTAAGGCAATTCAGTGGAGGAAGGAAAAACCTAAAAAATTGTGTCAAATAATTAGGTATTAAACTGGATATCTCTATGAACTAGTGGTTTGCCTTAGCTATATATATGTGTGTGTGTGTGTATATATATATATATATACACACACACATATGTAACAGCTGAAAGTATAAAACTTCTAGAAGAAAACATAGGAGAAAATCTTACTGACTTTGGGTTAAAGATTTCTTAGACAGTAAGGATCACAAAAAACAAACTATAGAAGAAAAAATTGATAAAGTAATCATCATTAAAACCTTTTGCTCTTCAAAAGACCACTAAGGAAGAATCAAGCCATAAACTGGGAGAAAATATTTGTGAAACATGCATCTGATAAAGAACTTGTATTCAGAATATATTTAAAAAGTTCTTACAACTCAATAACACAATCCAGTTTGAAAATGGGTAAAATATTTGAACAGACACATTCCCCCAAAAGACTATAGGTAGCGAATAAACACCTGAAAAAATACTCACTATCATTAGTCACAGGGAAATGAAAATAAAAAGCAAAATGAAGTATTCTATATATCCATTGGAATGCGTAAAATGAGAAAGACTGGCTATACCAAGTATTGGTGATGATATGGAAGAACTGGAACTTTCGTATACTGTTTGCAATGTAAAATGATATATTTACTTTGGAAAGCAGTTTGTCAGATATTTAAAAATTTAAACTCATACCTCTAATTTCTCCCAGCCACTACAGTCTTAGGTTTTACCCAGGAGAAATGGAAGCACATAACCACATGAAAACTAATGCAAACGCTCATAGGAGCATTCTTTTTTCTTTTTTTTCTTTGACTATTATTAATATACAATTACATAGGCAACATTATGGTTACTAGACTCCCCCTATTATCAAGTCCCCACCACATACCCCATTGTAGTCACTGTCCATCAACGTAGTAGAATGTAATAGAATCACTACTTGTCTTCTCTGTGTTATACTGCCTTCCCGTATCCCTCCACCCCACCCCCAACCCCGCTACATTATGTGTGCTAATTGTAATAACCCTTTTGCCCCCTTATCCCTCCATTCCCACCCATATTCCCCAGTCCCTTTCCCTTTGGTAACTGTTAGTAAGTTCTTGGGTTCTGTGAGTCTGCTGATGTTTTGTTCCTTCAGTTTTTTTCTTTGTTCTTATACTCCACAGATGAGTGAAATCATTTGCTACTTGTCTTTCTCCGCCTGGTTATTTCACTGAGCATAATACTCTCTAGCTCCATTCATGTTGTTGCAAAAGAAAGGATTTGTTTTCTTCTTATGGCTGAATAATATTCCATTGTGTATATACACCACTTCTTCTTTATCCATTCATTTACTGATGGACACTTAGGTTGCTTCCATTTCTTGGCTATTGTAAATAGTGCTGCGATAAACATAGGGGTGCATATGTTTTTTTGAAACTGGGCTGCTGCATTCTTAGGGTAAATTCCTAGGAGTGGAATTCCTGGGTCAAATGATATTTCTATTTTGAGTTTTTTGAGGAACCTCTATACTGCTTTCCACAATGGTCGAACTAGTTTACATTCCCACCAGCAGTGTAGGAGGGTTCCCCTTTCTCCACATCCTCGCCAACATTTGTTGTTGTTTGTCTTTTGGATGGCAGCCATCCTAACTTATATGAGGTGATATCTCATTGTAGTTTTCATTAATTTCACTGATGACTAGTGGTGTGGAGCATCTTTTCATGTGCCTGTTGGCCATCTGAATTTCTTCTTTGGAGATCTGTCTGTTCAGCTCCTCTGCCCATTTTTTAACTAGCTTATTTGTTTTTTGTTTGTTGAGGTGTGCGAGCTCGTTATATAATTTGGATGTCAACCCCTTAACAGATATGTTACTTATGAATATATTCTTCCATACTGTAGGATGTCTTTTTGTTCTACTGATGGTATCCTTTGCTGTACAGAAGCTTATTAGTTTGATATAGTCCCATTTGTTCATTTTTGCTTTTGTTTCCCTTGCCTGGGGAGATATGTTCATGAAGAAGTTGCTCATGTTTATGTCCAACTTTTTTTTTTGCATATATATTTTTTTCTAAGAGTTTTATGGTTTCATTACTTACATTCAGGTCTTTGATCCATTTTGAGTTAGCTTTTGTGAATGGGGTTAGACAGTAATTGAGTTTCATTCTCTTACATGTAGCTGTCCAGTTTTGCCACCACCAGCTGTTGAAGAGGCTGTTATTTCCCCATTGTATATCCATGGCTCCTTTATCATATATTAATTGACCATATATGCTTGGGTTTATATCTGGGCTCTCTATTCTGTTCCACTGGCCTATGGATCTGTTCTTGTGCCAGTACCAAATTGTTTTGATTACTGTAGCTTTGTAGTAGAGCTTGAAGTTAGGAAGCGTAATTCCCCTTGCTTTATTCTTCCTTCTCAGGATTGCTTTGGCTATTCCGGGTCTTTTGTGGTTCCATATGAATTTTAGAACTATTTGCTCTAGTTCATTGAAGAATGCTGTTGGTATTTTGATAGGATTGCGTTGAATCTGTAGATTGCTTTAGGCAGGATGGCCATTCTGACAATATTAATTCTTCCTTGCCAAGAACATGGGATGAATTTCCATTTATTAGTGTCTAATAATTTCTCTTAAGAGTGTCTTGTAGTTTTCAGGGTATAGGTCTTTCACTTCCTTGTTTAGGTTTATTCCTAGGTATTTTATTCATTTGGATGCAATTGTGAATGGAATTGTTTTCCTGATTTCTCTTTCTGCTAGTTCATTGTTAGTTTATAGGAATGCAACAGATTTCTGTGTATTAATTTTGTATCCTGCAACATTGCTGAATTCAGATATTAGATCTAATAGTCTTGGAGTGGATTCTTTAGGGGTTTTTATGTACAATATCATGTTATCTGCAAACAGGGACAGTTTGAGTTCTTCCTTGCCAATCTGGATGCCTTTTATTTCTTTGTGTTGTCTGATTGCCATGGATAGGACCTCCAGAACTATGTTGAATAAAGTGGGAGAGTGGGCATCCTTGTCTTGTTCCCGATCTTAAAGGAAAAGCTTTCAGTTTCTCACTGTTAAGTATAATGTTGGCTGTGGGTTTGTCATATATGGCCTTTATTATGTTGAGGTACTTGCCTTCTATACCCATTTTGTTGAGAGTTTTTATCATGAATGGGTGTTGAATTTTGTCAAATGCTTTTTCAGCATCTATGGAGATGATCATGTGGTTTTTGTCCTTCTTTTTGTTGATGTGGTACATGATGTTGATGGATTTTCTAATGTTGTACCATCCTTGCATCCCTGGAATAAATCCTACTTGATCATGATGGATGATCTTTTTGATGTATTTCGAATTCGGTTTGCTAATATTTTGTTCAGTATTTTTGCATCATGTTCATCAGAGATATTGGTCTGTAATTTTCTTTTTTTGTGATGTCTTTGCCTGGTTTTGGTATTAGAGTGTTGCTGCCCTCGCAGAATGAGTTTGGAAGTATTCCCTTCTCTTCTACTTTTTGAAAAACTTTAAGGAGGATGGGTATTAGGTCTTCACTAAATGTTTCCTAAAATTCAGCAGTGAAACCATCTGGTTCAGACGTTTTGTTCTTAGGTAGTTTTTTAATTACCAATTCAATTTCTTTGCTGGTAATTGGTCTATTCAGATTTTCTGTTTCTTCCTGGGTCAGCCTTGGAAGGTTTGTACTTTTCTAGGAAGTTGTCCATTTCTTCTAGGTTATCCAGTTTGTCACCATAAAATTTTTCATAGTATTCTCTCATAATTCTTTGTATTTCTGTGGTGTCCATAGTGATTTTTCCATTCTCATTTCTGATTCTGTTTATGTGTGTAGACTCTCTTTTTTCTTGATAAGTCTGGCTAGGGGTTTATCTATTTTGTTTATTTTCTCAAAGACCCAGCTCTTGCTTTCATTGATTCTTTCTATTGTTTTATTCTTCTCAATTTTATTTATTTCTGCTTTAATCTTTATTATGAACCTCCTTCTACTGACTTTGGGCCTCATTTGTTCTTCCTTTTTTAGTTTCATTAATTGTGAGTTTAGACTGTTCATTTGTGATTGTTCTTCTTTCCTGAGGTAGGCCTGTATTGCAATATATCTCCCTGTTAGCATGGCCTTCGCTGCATCCCACAGATTTTGTGGTGTTGAATTATTGGTGTCATTTGTCTCCATATATTGCTTGACCTCTGTTTTTATTTGGTAATTGATCCATTGATTATTTAGAAGCATGTTATTAAGCCTCCATGTGTTTGTGGGCTTTTTCATTTTCTTTGTGTAATTTATTTCTAGTTTCATTCCTTTGTGATCTGAGAGGCTGGTTGGTACAATTTCATTCTTTTTGAACTTACTGAGGCTCTTTTTGTGGCCTAGTATATGATCTATTCTTGAAAATGTTCCATGTGCACTTGAGAAGAATGTGTATCCTGTTGCTTTTGTTTGGAGTGTTCTGTAGATGTCCATTAGGTCCATCTGTTCTAATACATTGTTCAGAGCCTCTGTCTCTTTATTTTCTGTCTTGTTGATCTGTCCTTTGGAGTGAGTGGTGTATTGAAGTCTCCCAAAATGAATGCACTGCATTCTATTTCCCCCTTTAATTCCGTTAGTATTTGTTTCACATATATAGGTGATCCTGTGTTGGGTGCATATTTATAATAGTTATATCCTCTTGTTGGACTGACCCTTTTATCATTATGTAATTCCCTTCTTTGTCTCTTGTGGCTTTCTTTGTTTTGAAGTCTATTTTGTCTTATACAAGTACTGCAACTCCTGCTGTTTTCTCACTTTTAGTTGCATGAAATATCTTTTTCCATCCCTTTACTTTCAGTCTGTTTATGTCTTTGGGTTTGAAGTGAGTCTCTTGTAGGCAACATATAGATGGGTCTTGTTTTTTTTATCCATTCAGTAACTCTATGTCTTTTGATTGGTGCATTCAAACCATTTACATTTAGGGTGATTATTGATAGATATGTACTTATTGCCATTGCAGGCTTTAGATTCATGGTTACTAAAGGTTAAAGGGCAATTCCCTTACTATCTAACAGTCTAATTTAACTTACTTCATATAGTATTACAAATGCAACCTAAAGGTTCTTTTTTTTTCCTCCTTTTTCTTCCTCCTCCATTCTTTGTATGTTATGAATCATATTCTGTACTCTCTGTCTTCCCTTGGGTGACATCTATTTAGCCTTAGGAATACTTCCATCTATAGGAGTCCCTCCACAGTGCACTGTAGAGGTGGTTTGTGGGAGGTAAATTCTCTCAGCTTTTGCTTATCTGAAAATTGTTTAATCCCTCCTTCAAATTTAAATGATAACCTTGCCAGGTAAAGTATTCTTGGTTCAAGGCCCATCTCTTTCATTGCATTAAATATATTATGCCACTCCCTTCTGGCCTGTAAGGTTTCTGTTGAGAAGTCTGATGGGTTTTCCTTTGTATGTGATCTTTTTTCTCTCTCTAGCTGCCTTTAAAAGTCTGTCTTTATCCTTGATCTTTGCCGTTTTAATTACTATATGTCTTGATGTTGTCTTCCTTGTGTCCCTTGTGTTGGGAGATCCGTGCACGCTCATGGCTTGAGAGACTATCTCTTTCCTCAGCTTGGGGAAGTTTTTGGCAATTATTTATTCAAAGACACTTTCCCTTTTTCTCTCTCTTCTTCTGGTATCCCTATAATGTGAATATTGTTGCGTTTGGATTGGTCACACAGTTCTCTCAATGTTCTTTTATTCTTAGAGATCACTTTTTCTTTCTTTGCCTCAGCTTCTTTGTATTCCTCTTCTCTAATTTCTATTCCATTTACCGTCTATTCTACTACATCTAATCTGCTTTTAAATCCCTCCATTGTATGTTGCATTTCAGATATGGAATTTCTTAATGATTGAATCTCCAACTTAAATTTGTTCCTGAGTTCTTGAATATTTTTCTGTACCTCCATGAGCATGTTTACAATTTTTATTTTGAACTCTCTTTCAGGAAGATTGGTGAGTTTGGTTTCATTTGGCCCTGTTTCTTGGTTTGTGAGATTTTGGTTTGAAGCATGTTCTTTTGTCGTTTCATATTTCTGTGTGGTGCCCACTAGTGCGCAGAAACTCCAGTCTTTGGAGCTGCTCAGCCCCTAGTGTGAGGTTGTGGGTCGTAGGGGAGTGGAGGTGGTGCCTGGGGGGAGGAAAGATCTGTTTCCTGATTCCCGTCTGTGCTGCCTGTCTCCAGTGTCAGGAGCAGTGGGTCAAGCACACACGTGTAAACCTCTGTGCTTTACGTCTCTAACTGTTGTAGGCAGGGCCTCCCTCTGGCTGGACTGACATCTGCGCAGTGACTGCGGGTTTGCAAGCAGGTGCCTGCAGGCCAGTAGGAAGGCTTGGCAGGCTGTGTGTAACAGTGGGGGACCTCGGAGCTGAGTAGGCAGGCAGCGGGATGGAGCACCTGAAGCTCCCCAAAGTTCCCAACCAGCTGGGCAGAGCGTGCCCTGACAACCTTGTCCACCTCTCCCTTCTCCTGCACAGCAAGCTCTGTGCAAAACCCGCCCCTTCAGCAGCTCTCTCGCTGCTAGGAAGCCTCTCAGACTGCCTGCCTTTCCTCTGACACAGAGGGGCAGCGTGTGGATCCCATCCTCCACAAATGGCCAGAATGTCAATTTCTCAAGCACTCTGCCTGTCCGAGCTCCCCAACATCCAGAGCACCACACACTATAGGATTCTCCTCACAAAGCAGATCTCCAGGGCTAGGTGTTCAGCAGTCCCAGTATTCCACCCACTCCCTGGCTTTGTTTCTCTTCCTCCGGCCCGTGAGCTGCGGTGGGGGAAGGGCTTGGGTCCCACTGGATTAAGGCTTTCCTACGTTACCCTGTTTCTGAAGTCTGCTCTGTTCATGAGGTCTGTTTGCAGTCTGGTTCAGCCTTCTTTCGTGTTGCTGTTTTAAGGTTAGTTGTATTAATTAACTATATTTTTTGTACTGTTTGTGGTTTTGGGAGGAGCTCTCCGTCTCACCTCTCACACCGCCATCTTGCAGGTCTCATAGCAGCATTCTTTGTAATTGCAAAAAACTGGAAACAACCTGTAAGGAAAAATGGAAATTTCATGGCCAAGATTCTCAAGTGATCCTTATCTTGCTCATTGTATACATGTGATAAGGTTATACTTAGCCCACTGCATGGCCACATACTTGTATACTGCTTGGCAATAAGCTGTATACAGCTGGTGTTGCTTAAAGAAGAGTTCAGCCCATGCTAAGAACAGAGGGAAGCAGGAGGGAGGGGAGCAGAGGCTGAGCCAGGGGCAGAGACAGACACGGCCTTGCAGTTTGTAGACAGCTGGCTGACCGCCGTGAGAATAAAGCTTGATATAGAACTCCTTTTTACCCCCAACGTTCTGTCTCAACGAATCCATAGTGAACTTGCTCAGGGCTAAGAACCCCCTCCTCCCTGGAGCTACACACCCCAAATTGCATCAATTCATGAATGGATAGAAAATAGTAGTAAATCCATACCACAGAACACTGTTCATCAATAAAAAGGAACAAACTATTGATATATGCAAGTACAGGATGGATACTAAAATCTTTATGGTGAATGAGAAAAGCTAGACAAAGTATATACAGTTATGTTTCCATTTATATAAAGCAAACTAGTCTATCATGACATAAATCAGCTGGGTGTTTGCTGGGGCAGGATCAAGAGAGCTATGGATGACGTGGAGATAAAAAACTTTGGAGGGGATGGGAATATTTATTATCTTGAGTGTGGTACTGGTTTCAAAGGTGTATATGCATGTCATGGTGTACTTACTGCATTTATTGCAGCTTATTGTATGTTGATTATACTTCAGTAAAGCTATATGATTTGATACCAATATTAAAATTAGATGTAGCACTTAGAAGAACTAGCTAGAATTCTAAATGTGTATCTTCATAGAGCCCTGAAAATTGGTTTCTTTAAATTGTTTTACTTGCAAAAATTATAGTCGTTTTGCAGAGATCAGAGATCCATGCATGCCACCTCTTTCCTACCCCAGTCATTCTGACCCTTCAGTTTTGAGTGTATACACATGTACTAGTTCCAGTGCCTAAGCTGAGTTTCTCAGCAAACTTTTATTAAATACAGAGAAAAAAGGACACTGTACTCCATTTTTTTAGACCTACTGCCTCACTGGTGTTGAGCAGCTTGCTTTCTTTTAGACCCTTGTCAGCCAGACATGTTCCAGGTCTTGTTCATGTCTGTAGTCATAAATTTAAAAGCTATCTTTCATGCTAAAAAAGGTATGAAGGCTATGAAAATGCTGGACATTCACCCAGGGTACCAGGTAGACTTGTATGAAAGAAAGAATTGAAGACTGGCTTAGTGTTTTCAGAGTTATGACTTTATGTCCACATATACATATACATAAAATAATAGGTGATAAAACTAAAATTCTCTTGTTTCAGCTAATGAACCTACTGAGATTAGCATAATTTTTGATATCATTATTTTCTTTATGAAAATTAAGCATGTACTTGTTAATCTAATAACAGCAGTCTTCCACTTATAATTTAATAATATAAAACACTGCTGTGCTAAACAATTAGCCCAACTGTTACAAGGATAAAATCAGAGATATTTACAGCCTAAGGTAATTTTTTTCTACCTCATTTTCTTTTTCTTTAACAGTTTTATTGAGATGTAATTCACATAGCATACAACATACAATTTCAGACATCTAAAGGATTCAGTGGCTCTTAGTATATTCACAGAGACTTGCAGCTATCACCACAGCCTCATTTTAGACTATTTTTATCACCTCCTCAAGAAACCCTGTATCTATTAGTAGTCACTTCCCATCCTCGCTGTACCTCCTCCCAGCCCTAAGCAACCACTAATGTACTTTCTGTCTCTTTAGATTTGCCTGTTCTGGACATTTCGTATAAATAGAATCATACAACATGTGATCTTTTGTGACAGTCTTCTTTTATTTAGCATAATGTTTTCAAGATTCAGCCATGCCCTACTTCATTTCTTTTTATTTACCCGTTCATCAGTTGATGGATGTGTTTCCCCTACCCCACTTTTTGGCTATTATAAATAATGTGCTATGAACATTTGTGTACAAGTGTTTATGAAGGACATGTGTTTTCCTTTCTCTTGGGTATGTGTCTAGGAATGGGATTGCTAGATCATATGGTAATTCTGTTCAACATTTTGAGGAACTACCAAACTGTTTACCACAACATTTGCACCATTTTATATTCCAACCAGCAATGTAGGTAGTTTCCAGTTTTGCAACATTGAGCTAAAATACATTTCAAGCTTCATTTTATTCTACAAGTTATGGGTTTCATGTTACCAGAATGCAGATATATATTGATTTCACTCATTTTTATTGGCTCCTAATGAATTCAGTCATATACCATCTTCTTTGTATTTTTTTTATAATTTATTTTGGTATCATTAATCTACAATTACATGTGCAATATTATGGTTATTAAACTACTCCTTCATCAGGTCCCCCCCACCAACCCCATTACAGTCACTGTCCATCAGCGACGTGAGATGCTATAGAATCACTACTTGTCTTCTCTGAGTTGTACAGCCCTCCCCATGCCCCCTCAACATTACATCTGCTAATCGTAATGCCCCTTTTTCCCCTTATCCTTCCCTTCCCACCCATCTTCCCCAGTCCCTTTCCCTTTGGTAACTATTAGTCCGTTCTTGGGTTCTCTGAGTCTGCTGCTGTTTTGTTCCTTCAGTTTTTTTCTTTGTTCTTATACTCCACATATGAGTGAAATCATTTGATACTTGTCTTTTTCGGCTTGGCTTATTTCACTGAGCATAATACCCTCTAGCTCCATCCATGTTGTTGCAAATGGTAGGATTTGTTTTCTTCTTATAATATTCCATTGTGTATATGTACCAACTCTTCTTTATCCATTCATCTACTGATGGACACTTAGGTTGCTTCCATTTCTTGGCTATTGTAAATAGTGCTGCGATAAACACAGGGGTGCATATGTCTTTTTGAAACTGGGCTGCTGCATTCTTAGGGTAAATTCCTAGGAGTGGAATTCCTGGGTCAAATGGTATTTCTATTTTGAGTTTTCTGAGGCACCTCCATACTGCTTTCCACAATGGTTGAACTAATTTGCATTCCCACCAGCAGTGTAGGAGGGTTCCCTTTTCTCCACATCCTCACCAGCATTTGTTGTTGTTTGTGTTTTGGATGTTGGCCATCCTCACTGGTGTGAGGTGATATCTCATTGTGGTTTTAATCTGCATTTCTCTGATGATTAGCAATGTGGAGCACCTTTTCATGTGCCTGTTGGCCATCTGAATTTCTTCTTTGGAGAAGTGTCTATTCATGTCCTCTGCCCATTTCTTAATTGGATTATTTGCTTTTTGTTTGTTGAGGTGTGTGAGTTCTTTATATAATTTGGATGTCAACCCCTTATCGGATATGTCATTTATGAATATATTCTCCCATACTGTAGGATGTCTTTTTGTTCTACTGATGGTGTCCTTTGCTGTGCAGAAGCTTTTCAGCTTGATATAGTCCCACTTGTTCATTTTTGCTTTTGTTTCCCTTGCCCAGGGAGATATGTTCATGGAGAAGTCGCTCATGTTTATGTCCAAGAGATTTCTGCAGAATGCAGATATATTCTTAAGGAAGTTTTTTTCTCCACTCTGCAAAGATGCTCCAAGAAAATGGAGCTGGACTAATTTATCCTAAATTATCTTCTAACTCTAAAAATCTGTGCTTGTCTGAATTCTTCACCTTCCAACAGAAAGATGGCTCTTTTGATTTGCACCTTGCAGTTTGACCTAAATAATGATGTCTGTTTGGCAAGGAAAAATAAACAAAGCTGGAGTCCACAACCTGCGTCACTGTTTTAAGTACATTTAGGACATTTATAATGTCTACTAGCTGTCCTTTCTGTAAACCAAAATCTTGGCCTATTATCTGTTTTCTGTTGTTTTTGAAAAGTTCAGGTATTATTTTACAATATATGAACAATTTAGTAAATGGGAAAAGAGAGAAGGGAGTAGAACCTACTTCTTTAAAAAATTGAAGTATCATTGATATACAATCTTATATTGGTTTTAATTATATAACACAGTGTTCAGTAGTTAACCATATTATTAAATCTCCCCCCTACTAGTGTGTTGAACCTCCTTTCTATATAGGTAACTTTCAATGTAAACATAGAATCACATTCATAATTTCCACCTAGAATATTATAGTCATAGGATTAGGTAAATACCAATTATAATATGTAAAGCTGTGTACTTCTTTTATTCAAAAGTCACATATTTTCAACTATGACCTAGTTGTCATTTTTTCTCTCGGCTTAAGCACCCAACAGATCAATAATCACAGCTAGAGTTCACACATTTGACAATTACTCAAGCAAATGTCACAGTAGTAAGCAATGGAAAGGCAAAATGAGGCTTCTCTCCATTAGAATCTGTTGACTTTTTTGTTTAATATTAGGCTATGAAATTTAAAATATAGAGGCAGCATAACAAAAGAGCATAGGCTTTGGAATTCATACTGAAAATAAGAGTTGAATCCTAGCTCTGCCATTTACTTTTGGAAAGTTTAAACTTCTGGCAAGTTTGTTTCCCTGCATGAAAACTTAGTTTACCTATCTGTTAAATGGGATTACTATTTCCTACTTCATTGGGTTATTGTCAGGATCAATAGCTAATGCATCGTATTCAAAATACATGTTAATACATCTTAGGTCATTTTTTTGCCTGAAAATCTCTTAGGGCTGAGGATTTAAATATATATCACTTTCCTGGCCAAGGAGTCTGTCTCTGATTTAGATCAATGTGCAGGTGTTTTAATAGAGCCTGTGTAATTAAGAACTGATTTCATAGCTTGTGATTTTTCCTGCCATTAGACTCTGCTGAGATTTTTCATACATATTTTTTTTTCTTCTTAGTCTACAGGATTACATTGTTATTAATCCATATTCAGTTTATTCCTAGGAGAATATCTTGGGCATATTTCTCTTTTCCTCATCTCCCTCAAGGAATGGAGAAGTTTGAGAAAAACCAATACATTTTAGAGAATTTAACAACCAAAAGATCATTGCTGTTGCCAAAGAGCAACTTGAATATGAATGCTCTTGGACATGAGGATCTTTGATATGGTTATGATTTTATATCTATCAGTTTTTTTGGGACACTTCTTTAGGGAGAAAGCAAAATCAATTCCAATTTGTATTCTATTTATGTGTTTTTCCATGTGTGCATGTCAAGGTAGTTATCATTCAGTTAGTGCATATACTCCTGTGAAATGAATGGGCCAAAAACATTAGTTAACTGATTTTACAAGTGGGTAAATGGCAGCCTAAAGTGGTTGAGTAGCTTATGGCATCTGGGCAAGTCTAGGGAAGTTAACGGCCCAATTTGCCGGGCCAGTTTAATTAATATTGTATCCAGGAAACAGTTTCTCTTAAAAGCAGAAATCTTTTACTGGGCTAACATGTCCCCAGTGAAGTCCTTAAGTGTTTTTTCCCTCAGTTAGGTTCTTATTTATTTACATGAGAAATGTTTGGCACTCTATGCCCCACCCAGATTCTTCTCTTCAATGCTAAGATTTTGTTTATCTTGTGTGTATGTGTGACCCTTGGAAGATTCCTTTTCAAGGTATTGTCTTAATTTTTGCCTCTTAGAGTTATTTTTTGACCGCATACTTCATATTTAACATTTTTATGCTGATAGTATAATATTCCATTCAGTAGATTTCTTGCTATTATCTTTTGGCTTAACTTTGCTGTAACACTACATTGATTTTCGGATGTATCTTCATAAATGTAACTTCTAAACTCTTTTCACTTCTGGATTTTTATACTATCCAACCAAGTCCCAAGTCCTAAATACCTCTTGACTCTGTTCTTTTCCCTCCATCCCGAGCCACTGCCTTGGTCCATTCCTACTGGTTCACTAGGTCAGCAGAGTGCCCTCCTAACTCATGTCCTTGCTGCTTCTTTTTTCCTTTTTAATCATCCTAGATGTCTCCAGAATTTTGTTTCTATAATTTTATTCTGATCGTATCAATATGCTGCTTAAGATCTCTTAACGTCTCACCCAGTCAGAATAAAATAGGATCTCCTCTGTTTGGCATACCATGCTTTTCCTTAACTGGCATCCATCTACTTTGCCAACCTCATGAAGTCCTATCCTGGGCTCTGCTCATACTAAAATGCTACCTTCTATGCCTCTGCACATGCTGTTCCCTCCGCCAAGAACATCTTTCCTTACCCTCTATCTACATTAGTATATCCTTTTCCCTCCTTAGAGTGTGTGTTCTTTTGGGGTACATCCAAGTGTTCCATTTTTCTATCTGCAGTGGTTGGCAGAGTGCTAGATATACAGTGTGAGCTTAATACATGTTTGTGATTACTTAGAGCAGCTAATAGTTGCATGGCTGTGGAACTCACCATCAGTAGAAAATACCTTATACTGTTTACCAATGATGAAGTTTTCATGAAATTCTGTAATGTTTAAGCTGTGGTATCCCAAAGGAGGACCTACTAGGGACCTCCAGGGCACCCATCTGCATTAGTAGAGGGGATTGAAATTGGTTGAGGGAACGAGATAACAAAACTTGGAGAAGCTCTGTGAAGTTTAGTAATTTTAAAGGAACATTGGAAGAAAATATAAGCAAGTTTGTGTTCTATTAATTTAATTCTTTCATCAAATTTGTCATGTATTTATGAGGCAAAGAGCTATATTATTTGGACATTCATTCACTGTACTCTTAATGCTTTTAGTTGTTTGAACTCCAGTAATCCTGTATGAAAACGATTTTGTTTTTTGTATTTTTCATTTGGCTGATGAAATATGTAAATCACTTCACTCTATTACCCACTTTCCTCCTGAGACACACTGAGTACGTGGCATTAGAGGATAGAGAGGGAGGTTGAGGCTAAGAGTGACAAACTTGGGGAAGTGCATAGCGGTGACAACAGTATTTAAACAATTGTCCATTTTTTCTGTAACTTTAACCACATTATCTATGGAAACCACTATTAATCCATACTCTTGGCCATATTCCACTAATGATAGCTGAATACTTGTTTTTGTTTTACAGATGAGGGGCTGAATGACTTGAAACTAGGTTTCTAAGTAGACTTCTCCAGCGTGTTGCTGGCATTGTATATCCTGCTCTGTCTGGGGCGTTCTAGAAGGGAGTTCTGGCATTCCCCCAGGGCCACAGCGGATTTTGCTTTAGGGGCTTATGTTCTGAGGAGCAGCCAAATAAATACTATGGTGACTGGGAGTCAGAGTTTAGAAAATACAATTTCTTTAAGAATAGGTGTGGCATAAAGTGAAATTCAATAAATGCTGTATGCTGTTAATTATATGCCATGTTGCTAATATCCTTTTTTCATGGATAGTTACTATCTGTATCTTATGTAATGCTTTATTTGCTATAGTTACTATTCTTTATTGTTTGAAATTTAAGTGCCTAAATGTAAATTATTATGATACACCAATAAATACATTTCATTATATATTAAACAATAATATGCATAACAGCTACAAGTTATTTTTAAATAGTTTTGCTTAGTTTTTCTCCTTTTCTAGAAATTTCTTATTAAAATCTTAAGAAAATCTGCACAGCCTCCTGGAAACATCCATCAGTTGTTACTGAGAGATGCCAGAGATTGATAATGACTTCCTAACCCTGCTTTAGTTTCTTTTGGGGTGACTAGCACGGTAAGAATGTTTAATGGGTTTGTAGGAATAAGTAATGACTGTATGAATAAGAAGTTATTGCAATTCTACCATTTACTATAATATATTTAATATACCAGAACTTAAATGTTAAACTTATTAGTATCAATGGTAAAGTTCCAGACTCTTATCATTTTATTTTTAGCATTTTGTTTAGCTATGAACCAATAACTTCCTTAAAAAGTTGGAATTGACTGCACTGCAAACTCTTTTTCATAAGCAGGTAAGTATATTAGATAAATCTCTTTTAAAATATAGAGTTCCAAAAGATTCTGCAGTTACAAAATGTGGATTCATTTAGTTTGAAAAAGTAATTTAAATATCATATTAAATATGAGGGTTATTGGAACTAGTTCAAGTTTTGATGTTCCACTGTATTTTTCAAAAAAGAAATTTTGCTTTTTCTGATTTCAATAGAAATAGTCACAGAAAAAAATGGAAAATACAGAAAAGCACAGAAAAGAAAAAAATCACCAGTAATTACTTCACTTAGATATAATCTCTGTAGTTTCGAGGCTATCTTTGTTTTTGCTTTTCCTAGCAACTGTAACTACTTTTTTATTTTAGTCCTTGCACTAGCCTCTTCAGATAAAACTGTGTACAAGGAATCTTATTCTAATTAAGGTGACACAATGTTCCTTACCTTCCGTTCTACATTCCTCTCATGATAGAAGCTATTTCTGGTCTTTTTTTGGTCCTATCTGGACTTGGTATATAGGGTTAGTGACTAAAGAGAGACATATTTATATATATACATATATATATATATATTTTTATAATTTATTTTGGTATCATTAATCTACAATTACATGTGCAATATTATGGTTATTAAACTATCCCCTTCATCAGGTCCCCCCCACCAACCCCATTACAGTCACTGTCCATCAGCGAAGTGAGATGCTATAGAATCACTACTTGTCTTCTCTGAGTTGTACAGCCCTCCCTGTGCCCCCCCAACATTACATCTGCTAATCGTAATGCCCCTTTTACCCTCTTATCCCTCCCTTCCTACCCCTCTTCCCCAGTCCCTTTCCCTTTGGTAACTATTAGTCCGTTCTTGGGTTCTCTGAGTCTGCTGCTGTTTTGTTCCTTCAGTTTTCTTCTTTGTTCTTATACTCCAC
>JAQQAC010026072.1:65369390-65391075 GCA_029783875.1 Phataginus tricuspis | reverse complement strand
AAAAAAGAAAATTACAGACCAATATCCCTTATGAATGTAGATGCAAAAATACTCAACAAAATATTAGCAAACCAAATTCAAAAATACATCAAGAGGATCATACACCATGATCAAGTGGGATTCATCCCAGGGATGCAAGGATGGTACAACATTCAAAAATCCATCAACATCATCCAGCACATCAACAAAAAGAACAAAACCACATGATCATCTCCATAGATGCTGAAAAAGCGTTTGACAAAATTCAGCATCCATTCATGATTAAAACTCTAAATAAAATGGTTATAGAGGGCAAGTACCTCAACATCATAAAGACCATATATGACAAACCCACAGCTAATATCATACTTAACAGCGAGAAGCTGAAAGCTTTTCATCTAAGATCGGGAACAAGACAGGGATGCCCACTCTCTCCACTGTTATTCAACATAGTACTGGAGGTCCTAGTCACGGCAATGAAACAAAACAAAGACATACAAGGCATCCAGATTGGTAAAGAAGAAGTCAAATTGTCACTATTTGCAGATGACATGATACTGTACATAAAAAACCCTAAAGACTCCACTCCAAAACTACTAGAACTAATATCTGAATTCAGAAAAGTTGCAGGATACAAAATTAACACACAGAAATCTGTTGCTTTCCTATACACTAACAGTGAACTAACAGAAAGAGAAATCAGAAAAACAATTCCATTCACAATTGCATCAAAAAGAATAAAATACCTAGGAATAAACCTAACGAAGGACGTGAAAGACCTGTACTCTGAAAACTACAAGACACTCCTAGGAGAAATTAAAGAGGACACTAACAAATGGAAATGCATCCCATGCTCTTGGCTAGGAAGAATAAATATTGTCAAAATGGCTATACTACCTAAAGCAATCTACAGATTCAACGCAATCCCTATCAAACTACCAACAGCTTTCTTCAATGAACTCAAACAAACAATTCTAAAATTCATATGGAACCACACAAGACCCCGAATAGCCAAAGCAATCCTGAGATGGAGGAATAAAACAGGGGGAATTACGCTCCCTGACTTCAAGCTCTACTACAAAGCCACAGTAATCAAGACAATTTGGTATTGGCAGAAAAACAGACCCACAGACCAGTGGAACAGAATAGAAAATCCAAACATTAACTCAAACATATACAGTCAATTAATATTTGATAAAGGAGCCTTGGTTATACAATGGGGAGATGAAAGCCTCTTCAGCAGCTGGTGCTGGTAAAACTGGATAGCTACATGTAAGAGAATGAAACTGGGCTACTGTCTAGCCCCATACACAAAGGTAAACTCAAGGTGGATCAAAGACCTGAATGTAAGTCATGAAACCATAAAACTCTTAGAAAAAAACATAGGCAAAAATCTCTTGGACATAAACATGAGCGACTTCTTCATGAACATATCTCCCCGGGCAAGGGAAACAAAAGCAAAAATGAACAAGTGGGACTATATCAAGCTGAAAAGCTTCTGTACAGCAAAGGACACCATCAGTAGAACAAAAAGATATCCTACAGTATGGGAGAATATATTCATTAATGACGTATGTGATAAGGGGTTGACATCCGAAATATATAAAGAACTCACGCACCTTAACAAACAAAAAGCAAATAATCCAATTAAGAAATGGGCAGAGGACATGAATAGACACTTCGCCAAAGAATAAATTCAGATGGCCAACAGGCACATGAAAAGATGCTCCACATCGCTAAACATCAGAGAAATGCAGATTAAAACCACAATGAGATATCACCTCACACCAGTGAGGATGGCCAACATCCAAAACACAAACAACAACAAATGTTGGCAAGGATGTGGAGCAAAGGGAACCCTCCTACACTGCTGGTGGGAATGCAAATTAGTTCAACCATTGTGGAAAGCAGTATGGAGGTTCCTCAAAAAACTCAAAATAGAAATACCATTTGACCCAGGAATTCCACTCCTAGGAATTTACCGTAAGAATGCAGCAGCCCAGTTTGAAAACGACAGATGCACCCTTATGTTTACCGCAGAACTATTTACAATAGCCAAGAAACGGAAGCAACCTAAGTGTCCATCAGTAGATGAATGGATAAAGAAGAGTTGGTACATATACAGAATGGAATATTATTCAGCCATAAGAAAACAAGTCCTACCATTTGCAACAACATGGATGGAGCTAGAGGGTATTATGCTCAGTGAAATAAGCCAAGCCGAAAAAGACAAGTATCAAATGATTTCACTCATATGTGGAGTATAAGAACAAAGAAGAAAACTGAAGGAACAAAACAGCAGCAGACTCAGAGAACCCAAGAACGGACTAATAGTTACCAAAGGGAAAGGGACTGGGGAAGATGGGTGGGAAGGAGGGATAAGAGGGAAAAAGGGGTTATTACGATTAGCTGACATAATGTGGGCAGGGGCCACGGGGAGGGCTGTACAACTCAGAGAAGACAAGTAGTGATTCTATAGCATCTCACTATGCTGAGACAGTGACCGTAATGGGGTTGGTGGGGGAGACCTGATGAAAGGGGTAGTTTAATCACCATAATATTGCACATGTAATTGTAGATGAACAATACCAAAATAAATTATAAAAAAAAGGTATTATTGATGAATGTTTAGTTTCTTTATTTTATTTTATTGTGCTATTATTAATATACAATTACATGAGCAACATTATGGTTACTAGACTTCCCCATTATCAAGTCCCCATCGCATACCCCATTGCAGTCACTCTCCATCAGGGTAGTAGGATGTTACAGAATCACTACTTGTCTTCTGTGTTATCCTGCCTTCCTCATATCCCCCCACCCACCCCCACCCCTGCTACATTATGTGTGCTAATTGTAATAGCCCTTTTTTCCCTTATTCCCCCCTTCCCACCCATCTTCACTAGTCCCTTTCCCTTTGGTAACTGTTAGTCCATTCTTGGGTTCTCTGAGTCTGCTGCTGTTTTACTCCTTCAGTTTTTTTCATTGTTCTTATACTCCACAGATGAGTGAAATTATCTGATACTTGTCTTTCTCCACCTGGCTTTTTACACTGTGCATAATACCCTCTAGCTCCATCCATGTTGTTGCAAATGGAAGGATTTGTGTTCTTCTTACGGCTGAATAATATTCCATTGTGTATATGTACCACATCTTCTTTATCCATTCATCTACTGATGGACACTTAGGTTGCTTCCATATCTTGACTATTGTAAATAGTGCTGTGATGAACATAGGGGTGCATATGTCTTTTTCAAACTGGGCTGCTGCATTCTTAGGGTAAATTCCTAGGAGTGGAATTCCTGGGTCAAATGGTATTTCTATTTTGAGTTTTTAAATGTTTAGTTTCTTAAAGGAAGAAATAAATACTTACATTTGGCAGTGCTTATATACAAGGCAAGTTCTACTAAAGAAAATGATACTACTACCCGATTAACAAATACACATTATCTTTTGTTTGGGATCTCAAAGAGCTTTAAATATACTAATTATCCTTTATATAAGGGTCAGTTTCTTGGGTTGAATCTTATTAAATATCAGCCTCATTTTATATGGAGTATCTGAGAAGTAAAGAATTGGTCTGTACAAGATTCCAAACTGACATAGAAGGTACACTGCACACAGTGGGCCTTTGGTCTTACTTAATTCTAGAAGTCTTGAACAACTCTGTTCTTTTTGTTCTAAGGAAAAAAGTTATGGTGTGGGTGTTTTAATACTCTTACAAGCACTTAGTAGCACTAGTTAGCCTAAAACTGTAAGCCCACTGTTGGAAAAATTGGGTAGGGAAGGAAAGGAATCTATCTCAAGATAAGAAGTATAATTTCAGAGCTCTTGAGACAGTGAATGAACCGCAAACTAGTTCCTCAGTTGTATGATCATGCCATTCTATCACCTGCCACTATATTGAGAAAGAACATTTCCAGAATATTCTAATAGCTATCAGAAAAAAAGTAGGAGAAAAGTTTGACCATAATTAAGCTGAGAAAGAGGCTTACATACCTGAAGTCTTGAGAGAGAATCTTCAAGACTTGGTACTGTTAGTAATAATGATCCTGGTTTCCTTATATTATGGCTGATACATTCCCAGGCTCTACAACATATTAAAAACTCACATGTTAGGTTTTACCAGGCACTGGAATTTAGAGATAAAAAAAAAAATGCAGCACAGGTGACATCTAGAAATCCAGATGGGAAAAAAATGTTTGCCTGCAGGAAACAGGATGGAAGCTATACACTTGAAATTGATAAATGCTTCAGTTCCGGAAGGGTGTTGGAAAACTATGAAGTTATATAGTACTGAAGAGATTTAACAAGGTGGGGATTTGGGCTACTACCAAGGTATTGTGAATAAGGCCAAACTCAGTTTTCAGAACCAATACACAGTTAAAGTTGGATCAGCAGTTAAAGCCCCTTAAATTCTTCATGAAGTGTGTCAAAACTGGTTCTGCATAATGGAAAAGAACAGAGGTGGGAAAGAGTCACGGAGAAAGGCCACAGAAGCCAGAAACCAAGCGAAGACTAACAAAGTTTAATATACAGATTAGAGCTTCTAAATTAACATCAAGAGTGAAATTATACTTTATTTGGCTGTCAAAAATATTCAATGGCAAGACTTTTAGACAACACAGCACATGGGAAATTTAGTGGCTCAGCCAGGTTTAAAGCACAGTGGAATGCCGGCACCTGTGTATATGCCAGACGGCAGTGTCTGACCAATTCAGATTAACCTTCAGTGGCAGACATGAACTAGATCTCGGTATTGTGCATGAGTCTTGATAGTCCAGCCCACTACTGGGGACGAGTGGTCAGGCAATGCAGGGATACGCACTCCCTGCAGTGGGGCAGGTGGGCAGCAGGATCATTTGCACTTATTTAGTCATAGCAAGGCTTATTAAGGTTAGTACATTCTGTAGTTTATTAGGCAAAATGATACAAATGCCCTTTTCTCCAGCTAGATCTAGTAGTGTTTGATGATAAATGTCACTGTTCTGGGGCTAGAGCTGTTTGTTGTTTTGAAGTGGTTCCTTTAAAATGGCACATTTTTACAAGCTTATTTAATAAGAATGAAGGAGCTGAGTGCAGTGGCATGGTTGGGCATGGCTCTCAGAACAGCACTTGCTGTTTCTGGTAAGCTGGCGTTGTAGCAGTTGCATCTGTTTCACCTACTAAAAAAATACATAGAGGTACCTTTTCAACTAACAATTACTCTACAGATCTGTTGTGTCACCCCATAACAAGGTATGATTTATTCTGAAGCCCGTGTCTTTCCTGAGTATACAATATTATTATATTTCTGTTTTCTCTTATATACTAACTCCTGTAGCATTATTATTCCCCTCGTCCTCAGATTCTGATTGAGATTACTAGTCTTTGGAGGCTATATGTTGTGCCATCTCTTTCACTTACTACAATCTAGAATTAATACAGGTGAAAGACCAGTTTTGTCAGAACAATTCCAGTATCAGGATGCTTTTCTATATCTTCTAAGCTTTCTCCTGTATACTGCCATTCACGATGGGGATGAGAAAATTAACCATCAGAGTTATAATCTATCTATATTTAGAATTCATTGCACTAGACTAATTTGGGAGAAATGACTGAGCTAACACATGTGGCCAATACCTATTCAGTGAATCATGTAGAGTTTATGATAGAATGTACCAAGAAAGTTTTTAAAACAACCCAAATGTTCAGTATTTCCAGTATCAGATTCACCAGTCGTTTTCATCATTCTTCAGCATTTAAAATCTTTCTAAATTGAATCTCCAAAGACTCTAAGGTATTTTTCTCTTTTAACTTATACAACATGAATCTGACAATATTTCATTCTCCAACAATTATGTAATGTTTTGGCTACTGGTCATTAACTTAAAAAGGTAAAAAGCTAATCATACTTTGTTCACTGGAAATTAAGCCTAAAGAAGGCACTGTGATTAAAACAACTTCGCTCATGTTGTGTTTCTGGTCTTCAGCCTGTGACCAAAAATCGTCACTCATTCTGACTGAGCTTTGACTATATGATTAGCTTCCTGTTGAATTAGTTTCTTTTTAAACAATTTAAATTGTTAATTTTGTAGTCACCTTAGCCTAGTAGTAATGGGTATGGGTACGTGTGTGTGTGTGTGTGTGTGTGTGTGTGTGTGTGTGTGTGTATGAGAGAGAAAGTTGGGGTGGGAGGGGATATAGAAGGTAACGGGGTGGCAGGATAATGAGTTTTAGCCATTCAGGATTCCTCTCAGTATTAATTGTTTATCATCCTTATTTCTTTGCATTAGAAACCTTACTAATGCACTAATCCAAATTTTGTGATTCCCTTTCTACATATGGAAAGGAGCTTTCCTATATCTAGAGTACATCATGATAAATGAGAAGTCAGCAAGACCAACTAGCCAGAAAATCAGCATTGCAGACTATAGACTACAGAAATCCTCTAATTAGGGGAACCCATAGGTCCTGATGGGTCACAAAGCATTAAATTGTGGCAGAAAAGTCAGAAAAGTCATCCCAGATTTGCCAACTTTTCCATTACTTGAATAGTGGAATAAACCCCCCAGTAACACCACCTTAAGAGCATTTTTAAAGTTTGATAATTAATCACTATTTTGGTTAATATACTTTTATCTTGTTTTATATTCATTTATAGATATTAATTAATTCTGTCATTTTGTGATAGGATAGCATATGACATTTTTTTCAAAGAAAAGAAAAGTGAGGCAGAAAAAAATTAGTATAAAGGCCCACTGGGAATTGACATCTTATGGCATCCATGACTGCTAAGCAAATGCTTGGGTCATGAGATCATTTTATATCTGCCCAAAATTAGATGTAATATTTTACAAAGTTAGACAATCAAAGTTTATTTTTATTTTTGTTTTATATATAACACATGTCCTTATTGATATAATCTCCTCACAGTGGAGGTTGTTTTTAAAAAGCTTACTATGGAAACATTTCTACTCTACCAAGCTCTTTTCATACTTTGCTGGATATATTGTAACAATAGATTTTTTGCTTGAATAAATAACATACCTGGCTTGTTCTGCCTCATCAAGAAAATATTCGAAGACATTATTCATTATAATAATATCAGCATTTTGCAGAAGTGGACCCTGGGTACGGATGTCTGCATGAAGCACCTAAAGGAGGAGTTCATTTAAGAGAACAAAGATTACCATATCATACCACCACAGAGGGAGTATCTATTGGCTCAGTAATGTTGTGAGGCGATATGGGAAGTTAATGCTTCTTAAAATGGAAGAACAATATGTTTAATACTACTGTCTATAGTAGATACTTAATATCTAAGACAAACCATAAACTTGTAAAACTTTGTTTATTTGTTTTAGGTAGCATTATTTATATAGTTCTAGTAAAGTCTTTTGACTCCCAATTCAGAGCTTTTTCCAACTATAAGGAATCACTAATTGTAAGTCAAAGGACCTAGGTTCAAATTCGGACTCCATCATCAACTAGATTTGTATATTTGGGCAGTCAGTACCCTCGTAAGTAAAATGGAATAATTATCTGTCCTGATTCACAGAATCAAATGGGACCATATAAAGACTATTTAAGTAATTTATAAATTATAAAATGTTAACAGTGTGTTAACTGGCCTTGTCTAACTAGTCATCTAGAATCCAGTTGAATATATTATCTATCAAAAAGCAAACAAAACAACTTATTTAAAAACTATATACCTCTAAAATCAATTTAGATCGCAACAAACAAGTCTTGCAGAATGCAGGCAAGATAACAGGAGGAAAGTGCTTTGCTCTTGAGCAAATAAAGGACAACTTCTATTTTAAAAAGAAGGGAAAATGTTTAACTACTTTGTATCATACCATTTCTTTCCAAATAAGCACTTGGTTTTATAAATATGTAATATTTAGAATATTGTAAGGTCTGATATTAAAAATATTTTCTTGCTTTTTTGAAGTAACAAAAATATTAAAATAATATAACTTAAGTTGGCCTGGAGCCTCTGTAACACAACTTTGACATATTCCTGAACACACAGAAAATAGTTAATCACTTCAAACCTCCTAAACATGTAGCTTGATAGGAAATGGGTATGGAAATTAACCTGATACCATAGCTCTCACACAGTTCCCTTTTTTTTTTCTGTTTCTCCCTACCCCTCACCCCACAGATAGGGTGAAAAAGAATCAGGTGGATCAATTAATTACGGTACCAACATAGGTGCTGTAGAAGTCCCAGGGAAACTCCAAGGAATGGCTCTGTACAAACTGGAACACTAACAATGCAGAGGCCACAAGGCAGACAAAACTGATTTAACCAATTTTTTAGGGGCACCTCCTATGTACTGTGCAGGGAGATATACCATGAGGAATGAGACATAGTATCTCATTCACAACTATGTTATAATTTATTAATGAGATGAAACATCTATACTGATAACTCTATAGAACTGCCATCAAAGAAATAAGTAAGATATGAATGAAGAAAAGTTTACCATTGGGGAAGAATTTAAGTCAGTGGTCTTGCATGTAATGATAATGGGTAAGACACATGCATATATTCTTGTACTTTCCTGAATCCTATTATAATACCAGTAGAGGGTTTTTAAAAAGGAAGGTTATACCCACATGTATGGGGAGAGTAGGAAAGGAAATAGCAGACACAAAAATTTGTGAGTTAGAAAAAAACCAGAAAATAATAAGGAATTTAGGAGAACAGAGAAAATTGATTTCTAAGCTAGGAATAGAAAGCTAAGACCAAAACTTGATTTATACTACGGAACCTCCAAAAGCCTCCTAATTGGTGGTACTAGGTATCTCTGGGTGAAGAAATAGGGAGAAATGGCAAAAATAAAGGTAATTTGGTTGGAAGCCAGTTTAAGAAGCAGCTAGATCCATGTATGCCTTTCTTCTGTCCCTGCAAGGAACAGTTATTCTCTGGAAAAGGTAAACAGAAGGGCTCTGGGACAGGGGACACCAGGCTTAGTTGAAGGAAAGGGTAATTTACTGAAAACATGGGAATTAAGGAAAAATGCAGATGGGTGCTGAGAATCTTTTCCTCTACCACTCAGTTACCAGGATATTGCTTGCTATTTGGTATGGAGATGGGAAAGGTTTCTCTGGGCAAGCAGACCAGCTCAAGAGGAAAAATCTTAAGACACTTTACCAGATATTCCCCAACTAAGTAACTACCCAAACAAGATCATTCAACAGTGAAGCCCACAGTACTCAGAATCCCCACTGAGGTGTTCAGAACTTGTTATGCCTCTTGAGTACGAACAGAACCAAAAATTTCTGGACTTCTGAGGAAAGCCCTGTTAAAAAAAGACTAAACAAGAACACAAAAACAAAATGAAAAAGCAAAGACTGAGTCTTGAAGGCTAGTTGGATTTCAACAGATACTATCAAAAATAATCCTTGAGTTCCTTTCTGTTGATCTTAGGGCCCCTCAGATCCAACATTTGTCTTTAGCTTTAAGGAAGGAAACTGTTAAGGTTGCCAATAAGATGTTATAAAAACAGTTTTCTACCACTGGGTTGTTAATGGCCACAGAAACCACAAAAAAAACTATGTGGGGTGGGTGTGCATCCATATATACTCCTTTGAAAAGAAAGCGGTAAAAATATCTTAAGATGTAAATAAATATGTATTTTATACATCTTTATCAATCTTCTTTAAAAAAAACAAAAAAGTACTTGGTTGTGCATTTATAAACTATGATTCTTAAAAGGTCCTAATTTTTAAGTCTCAATTTCCAATTAAATCCACATAGTTCCTTAGTTATGTAATTCTTATTATACAAGAGCAGTGTTTCTGTTCACTAAATGTGGGATAGTGAGCAAAAAAACCCATGAATTTATTATTGGACAGTGAATTTGCTTTGACCATTTGCCTGTCTTTTTCTAAGATGAGAGAGACAACAAAAGAAAGAATGAAGGAGGGAAGGAGGAAAAGAATGAAAAAATTTCCTTCTATGAAAAAGGAGAGGCTAGATCCTTATCTTACTAAGCTATGTCTTTCAACATTAGATTACTCTTAACACCAGATATCCTTACTCAATACTTCTCTGCATTAACATTACAATGCAGATTGTTAGTAAAACGATAAGCATTATTGCTTAACCTAAAAATTTCCTTTCCCTTTTTGTTATTTTTCCCCTTGCACATGCAAGAAAAACAGAAAACTCTGTTGTAGCCTAACCCGGGGCATCATTCCTATGAACTACTATTCTGTGGCTTCCAACATTCCTCTTGGAAGCTTAGAAAAAGAAGATAAAAAAGTGTGAGCCTCACTTAACTTTTTTGCTTACTTTCAATATTCAGAGTTTAATTTAAATACGCTTCTGACCAACATCTAGAGATTCAAAAACGCTGCTACCAAAACTATAGCTGAGATGAAGAAAATTAAGAAAAAAATTCTACTTTCTAATGAAACTGGGGAAGAAGAGAAATATGTGAGTGGAATGTAATTATAATAATGTGTCTTTATTAATGCTTTAAAATATTAAGTGAACTCAATCTGTTTCTATACAACAGCAACTAAGAACAGATTAAAAAACGATTTTCTAACTCCAGTGCACAAGAAATTTGGCTAAATTATGCTATACAATGGATAACAGAATATATATTTAAAAAGGTACCTTTATTCTGTCAGTGAACTTGTATTTTTTAATGACCATTTCCTGCAACTGGCAAAAGTCTCCATTCAATTCTACTCCATATAGTTGCAATGCTGAACTGTAAAGATAACCCTAAAATATAAAGATACATTATTATGCAAATGAATTAACTTTTAATTGTGGGTTTATTTCTACTTGAAAATTTAAAAGTCAAACTTTAAGAACCAGAATTTAATAGAATAAAAAGAAAAAAGAAAATTAAATTAATATCTCACATAGTTCATGTAAAACAACTTCAAGAATTTAAAGACTTACTGATCAAGACCTTGACTTTAGTTTAATTTCCAGTATATAAAGGTAATTATAAAGACTGATTTCTTAATTTTTCTGTTAAAACTGCATTCAACAAAGTTGGAAATGGGAAAAGCAATCACATATTTAATAACCTATTTCTGTAATTTGTTGGAAAGTTACACTAGGGGAAAGCAAGAAAGGAATTAACTTGTAAGGAATATAATGGAAAATCATGCACAGTCTGATATTAGGGGAAGGTGGCTGGAGGTGTGTCCTACTTGGTTTAGGGAAGTCAGCCTGGTGTCTGGCAATCTGCCAAAGACAATCAACCAGTTAGTTAACAAGGATAATAAAGAATTGACTAACTGTTGTTATATCTGTCCTATTTTTGATTATGATAACAAAAAAATAATCTGGAAGGCAAGGCCAAATCATATTCTAAAGATGATTTTACATTAACTAACACCTATGTGTAAACCAGGTTTGTATTTATAGCTCATTGTGGAGTTTTAGACTATGTTCAGCAGAGCATACATAGGTATTCAAAAATTTTTTGTTGAATGAATCAGTGATCTAATATTGAGAAAAATGACAGTGTGTTTAAATGTATTAATGCTGCCACATACCTGCATAGCCACAATTATTTCAGCTATATACTTTTCTAATAAATCAGAAAACTGACAAGAGTGGACACAATGGTAATAATCATCATCTCTAATGTTTCCCAAGCCAAAATCATCTATCTTTCCTAATCACAGAATAAAAATCTTAACACTGAAAAATAAATTAAGCATTAAAGAGTTAACTATTTCTGTTTAGGGCAGGAAAGGATGCTGGGAGCTCAGTGCTTGTTTCTGGCATGAGCCTGCTGTTGGCCACATGTTTTAACTGCTAATGACAACCAGAAACCACATTTCAGTTTTCTGATAAAACCATTTAAGAACATTAGAAATACTCATGATTTGAATTTTTTAAAAAGCCAAGTGATATTTCAGAAACAAATGTCGACATTCAAACTTCAGATTACGGAAAGTTGGAGCAATGTGTGTCCTTAGGTATCATTTAGCCTTGTCATTTACAGGTGAGACACTGGAGGCCCAGCGGTGTTAAGTGACTTGCTTATGGTCATATGTAATTTTCCAGGTCACATAAATTTGTCAGTTT
Organism: Phataginus tricuspis; assembly: GCA_029783875.1. Lineage (NCBI taxonomy): Eukaryota > Metazoa > Chordata > Mammalia > Pholidota > Manidae > Phataginus > Phataginus tricuspis. Next base: position 65,379,042 of record JAQQAC010026072.1, on the reverse strand, counting down.
TATAACAGCTCTTATCAAAGCTCCCTATAATATTTTAGGACAGGATAAAAAAAACTGAAGAGCAATAGACAAAACAGCAAAGTGTGGTGAGAGTCACTTGCTTCTGTTTTGTTGATATTCCTTCACTTGTGTTACAGAGATAAATGAGTAAAGGAAATTAGAGAGCTGGCTTTTGAAATTCCAAATTCAATGTATATTTTAACCTTATTGGTCTGTTTCTCTAATACATAAAGCCAAGCTGTCACCTTGGATGGTGGCAGGCATAACTGCTGCTAGCAGGAGAAGAAAGTGTTTTCCAAATGTTCAGTATGTCCACAAGCTGGACTTTACCCCATAAAGGACTGTGCCAAGCCTGGAGCCAACGTCAACCAAGACCTTTCCCGACAGATCAGGGAGCACATGATGATAAATGAACTTCAATTCCATGAGAGAGAAGGAATGAGAAATAAATCCTGGGGAATGAAAACAGAATGAACATCAAATTTTGGTTGGGTATTAATAAATCCATTCTGTTTTTCTAATTCTCTTACTTATATTTATAAAGTATATTTCATGTTCTTTCCTTAATCTATGAAAACCATTTGGAGGTTATTTAAAAAAAATTAACATGGTAATTTTGCACTCATTCACTGTGAGCTGCATTAGAGAAGAATAAATATGAGGTATCCAGCCTGGGAAAGGCTACCCAGCTCCATGTCCCTGCCCCGTCCCTGTGCCTTCACTTCTTTCTAGCTGCTGCTTAGGGTGTCCTTGGTTTTCCCCTATGACTGCTTCTTCCCTGGGCTACAGAGTCATCATTAGTGTCTTATAGCTAGAAAAGCCCCTTGTCATACATGGAAGGAGAGTCCCACATGGTAACGGCTTTTTCAGATTGATTATACCTATCTGGACTGTCCTGGGAACCCAGTCACTACTTGCAACCTGATCTTTATGTGAAAATGCATCTTAATCTTAAAAGTTTTACTTGTTGAATATAGTTCTTCTATGTATCAAATCTGATATGGGGTCATAATTATAATTCACTTTTTAGTTTTCCCTCTATTGCTTTGGTCAAAGTCCTTTTCCATTCTGTGAGTTTCAACTAACTACCTCAAATAAAATCCTGAATACTACCTAAAAATAGAATTGTTTAAGATTCCCAGTAAATCAGAGAAATTTAATCCCCAATTATAATATAGGTACAATATATTTATATTAAATTTGGCAGTAGTTAGCTTTGGAGAAGATTATCTAAGCTCAGTAATACGAGCACAAGATTACTTCCCTGGGGGAGTAGCCCGCTGTAAGCGATGACTCTGAATCTAAGGGAGCAGGAAGACTGAACTACGCATCCAAACTAGCAGCCTAGACAATCGTATCCAGTTTGAACAAAGAATGACAGAAGAGCTAACATTTTAGCAGCATGGAGTCAGTCTAGTTTCCCATTTGGGACACAGGTGCTGCATCTGAGAGGCAGAGATACAGACTTTCAGTCACTAGGGTTCTCTGTTATGGACTGGAAATGGCCACTAGGTCAAATCATGGCCTGAATAAGCTCTTTCTCAAGATTACGATGCTTTATCCTCTGAGTCCATGCCCATCCAACAGTATCTGATTACCATCTGACTTCTCAAGCAGATATTTTTATAGGGAGAGCATTTCAACACCTTGACAGTTACAGTTCTCTCATTGTAAATAAGTCAACATTATAGTGTATATACGAATCTCTTTCGAGTATGGGAAGTATGAGTCAGTTTCCCTGTACTCAATCACTTCTGATTAGTTTCTGGACCTGACAAGTCACCTCGGATTAAACAGTTTCTGTGAAAATGAGACACACCCTGCTGGGACACATCAAGTGGCTTGGCTTTCCGAGACAGCATTTCTATTTTGTCTCCCCGACTGCAATAGCTGGGAATGGCTATGCTGTGGCTTGGCCTTCTGCTTTTAAAAAACAATGAATGACTTGGGCAAGAATTTGCACAATCGTGACACAGGGAAAAGTACACACACAGTCATCAGGTTTGCATGCTTCAGTGCCTACCTAAAGGTGCCGTCTGGTGTGAACCACACACCAAACAGTAGTTTCTGCTCATTTTTCCTTCCTCACATAATGTATCAATAAAGTCTTCATCATAAAGGAATGCATCCACGTGAACTGTGGGTTCTGGCTGCTGCTGTATCTGGTGGAAAGAAGAAAAAAATCAAAAGGACCAAAGTACAAAGAAGTCTCTTTTTATTGCTAAATAAGGCAAAACATAAGTGGTACATATGCTTAAATTCTGAGAGCAAAAACAAGGCACAGAAAGATAAGCTTCACTTATTGAAGTCAGCAACTCTGCCCTTCCTTCATTTTATTTGAGATACTAGCAGCTTTTTATGTGACCTATAATGATACAAAATACGGCTATGAGAAAAATATAAAACTTGAATTGAGAGGAGTATTTTGAGACCATGTTGTCGATCCTAAGCAGTGTATTTTTCAAATAAAGAAACCTGATACCCAGAGAGATTTCTGCAAAGAAATGACACTAGCTCCTAAGAGGAGGAAGAGTTGAAACTAATACCAGGTCTTTTGAGTTCTACATGTCAGTGATTCACCCAGTCAAAATACTGAGCAAATAGTCTGCCCTGAGGCAGTTTTCGAACAATAAAAATGTTAGTAAAATTTCATGCTTACAAATAAACAGTACTTTATTAATATTGGTGGTACATGTTATAATAGCAAGTGGCTACAAAGAAACAACAAATGTCTGATTCCTTCTACCTCAACCATAACAAAGAATCAATCTTCTGCTTTGGACCCTACAAAATTATTACATCTACACAACATCTATATTATAAGTATATAAAATGTATGAACACACAGGAGGACCAGAAGGAAACAAAAGGATATAAAAAGAGCTCCTTAGGATAGGGGACTATGGGTTGATCATTAACATGCCATGAATATTTTTTCTCATTTTATATATTGTGGTATATCAGGATACTGAGATTATTTTATTAATAACATCAAAACTGTATAACAAATACTTCTCTCAATTTCTATACCATCCATTATTTTCCTCCTTTGGGAGTCCACTCTGAATGTCTGCATGTTTATTACAATTTGCTAAGTAATCACAGTGTGCACAGCACCATTAAAAATGTACAGGATTTAGTTCCTCAGCTCAGGAATTTACATTGGGAGAAACCACAGGGAGGGTTGCTATTTTCAGATTAGTGGGAGATGAGACTATTATTATTAGCTCTGCTTTGGGAAACAGTAGTCATGGCATATGTATCCTGTCAGAATTGGGATTCGAAGGGATCTGCATGAGGGGATTATCTGGAGAAGAAAAATGAGAACTCTAGGAATAGAGGAATAGAAGAATAAGCAAAACTGTGCAAGGCAAAAGTAGAAGGAAACAAAGAGGTGCATTTCAACTCCTGATAGAGGTGAGGGAAATGGAACAGGGAAGAGAAAACCAGGACAATGACATGGGCAAGGCCGGATTACTGCTGGGCCTTGAACTTTTTGTGGGGGTGGGGGAAGGTTGAGTGCTTGGCAAAATTACCCTAAAAAATATCTGTTGAATGAATGGTTTGGGGATCCTGAGGGTTACAGAATCAAAATAATTGGGGACATGGCTGAAGCACCAAAAGAAAAACTGTTTAAAGCAGAATCCAGGACTAATTAGACTGGAGAGCTGCGGGGTTAGGGAAGAATAGGAGACTCTTTAAGTGGCACTGAGAGAGGACTAATTTAATGTACTTACTTTTTGGAGGGCTAGATGTTCTGAAGAAAGCATGGTTTCTAGAGGTAGGCAATTCCGAAGGTCTTCTGCTATGTTTTTCAACATAATGTCATTATTATCTTGAGTGAATTCATCAAAATCTCCTAGATAAAAAAAAAAGAAATAGCTTTTATGGCTGTGGTCATACCTAGAGTAAGTGATTACAATGGATATATTTTCCACTAGGTAACATCAATTTATAACAATAAACCTCCATCAATGAAATACTCAAATTCTAACAAATGTTCCATTTAAAGTATTGAGTCTTTCCTTCTTCCAAACTGCCTGGAAATACAAAATTTGACTATTTTAGCCTGTTACAGAAAAACAAATGCATTTAAAAATGTATTATTTTAACTACTTTATTTTCACTTAAGAATAGTACTGCCATTAGTTTTTAGGGTTCTGAACTTACCAGTAAGTAGTCAAATATTCCTTCACTGACTCTATAGATCTTGGAAATTTAGAAGGCATGACACAGGGTATACAAAAATAACTGTAATCTGAGTATCCATGCCTCCAATAAAAAGTACCCCAGACTTCAGATAGTAAACATAGCTGGCCCAACTATACAATAAACCTCACAGCAATTATGTTGATCTGCTGCATTTAAGCAGCAGATAAAATGATCATGAAAATAGCATATTTCTGAGGGCTGTGGCTTACTTTTGGATGATGTGGCAAAAAGGTATGTGTGGTTGTGTGTGTGTGTGTGTACAGCAAATGAAGAAGGTATGGTCAGAGATTGACAGTAAATCTAGGTGAGGGAAGAAAAGTAAGGTTCATTGTTCTTCTGTTTCGATTCTTCTGTGTGTTTAAAACATTTTTTAATTGACTTTTAAAATGTTGATTCTAAGCAGCTCATGTATAATTTTAATAGAATGTGGTGTCTCTGAAAGGAAAATACTCTTTAAGTTAGCTACTGTCTGGGATGCCAAATGTAGACTAGAAAGGACTACTAATGACAATATTTTACCTTTCTCTTAGAAGAATTTTTTTTATAGCTTTTACTATTCAGTTACTTTTAAATAAGTACTGTTCAAGAATAATTCAGAGAGAAGCAAACATTCTAATAGCAAGTTGAGGGATCACGACATGTTGATTCATTAAAAATATTGTCCTTGATTCATCACTTTATTGTTTATCCCATCTGTCAACTAATTCTGACTAAAATCCAACAACCCTTTGTACTCATTAGACCAAAGGAAGAACAGAAGAATCCCAGGATGGGAGGACCGGAGAATCTGAGGACTCACTCAGACTCTGAGTCACCGTGACTCTGTGACCCTGGGGAGACAAGTCGTCTGTTGCTGTTGATGGATGGCTACTTGAAGTACTTCCTCCACTCCTTCCATTGCAGAACATTTAGAGAGGTCCAGAATAATATGACATATCAATGATTCAGGTCATCTCTTTCACTGAAAGTTTCAGGACAGCAAAACAAGATTTCCATTTCCTGTATGCCTCTTACAAGCTGCCTGTCACTTCCTCTAAGAAAAAAGAGGAATTTTTTTCTTTTCTTTCAAAGTTAATTTGTGGAAAGCTTTCCAAAACACCAGTGCACTAGGATGTGATTTGTGGTATCCTTCACCATATTTTGAATTCTCTTCAAACTGTTTCCAGTCATAAGCAGTATTTCCAACTATTGCTGTCATTACTTCTTCAGGCTGGAAATGTTTAAGAATCTTGTCACAGGCATTATAAACTAAAACCCGCTCTGAAATTCCTCATAAACTGTCTTTATAGAGGTGTTGAAAATGTAATCAATACACTTAGAAACACAGTCTTTCTTGTTGATTTGGTCCACATGTTCCTGGCAGCCGCACCTGGGGAGGCTCTCCCTGCCTGCTGGGTGAAACCTCAACCTGGGCAGGGGAGGGTTCTTGACTCTGATAAAGAATTCATGAACAGGTCGGAGAAGTGTAGGTAAGTGAAGGAGTTCATTAAAGCGAGAGTAATAGCAAATGGCAGCAATCAGGCAGGGAATAGAGAGCAAAGAAGAGCAGAAGGAGGAAAGGAAAGTTTGTTGAACTCCTGCTCGGCATAGGGCAGATCCCTGGCCAACTCCTGAAGACAGTGTCTGCTGGAATCTGCACGGCCTGGTAACTAAGCCTACCACTCCAGGATGTGCGGGAGCCATGGAGCACTGGGTGGAGTGAGATGATGTTCTGAGAACCCCCCCAAGTGAAGAAGAGATTTTTCGGGCAGGCTTCTAAAGAGCATGATTGTACAGCTGCAGCCTCATCAGGGTCACTGAGGCAATGGGAATTTGCAAGACCAAATTAGAGATCTCAGTAGCCCTTTCCTACTTGTCTTAAGTAGAAAAGAGAGAGTGAAGACTAGTGCTTAAGTCTAGAAAATTGAATGAAGTAGTGAAGTAACAAAGATGCTCACCACTGGGAAAAGGGGTCGCTTATTAATCTCCCAAAAAGGAAGGCAAGGGTGAGGAGATAAAACACAATTAAGCTGAGCAGCAAGAAGGCTTTATTTAAGGCAAAGTACAAACTCAAAGAAAGGAGTGTGGGCAGCCTCAGAGGGGAGGCACGCAAGAAGCCCTTTTGTACTGAATTCTTTCTAGAGTAAGAGGACCCCAAGGGGATTGTATCTTTCTCGTTGCTTTAAAATAGCTATAGAAGAAAAACAAGGATATCTTGAAGGAAATCTTATCCATCTCCACATCCCCCACCCCCCAAATCTTTGGGACTTGGTTGTTTTTAAGTAAGCTCATGATTTCCTTTTTAAACATAAAATAATTCTTGTGTTGGTTCAGAACATTATATTCATGTTGCAAATAATTAAAATTTGAATAATATTTTACAGTTTACAAAGTTCTTTCACATAGAAACTAGGTCATTTAACTATTATAACATCCATGTGAGATGACAAAGCAAAATATTCCCTGATTTATAGATGAGGTAACTGAATCTTCTCTGGTTACATTAATTGTGAAGTTATAAATCAGGCCAACAGTAGCACAAGGAAATAAACCTGGGTTCTGCCTCTAAAGAAAGGTACTCTTCTTTTTCACTATACCACTCTGTGTCCCCACATACAAAGGTTCTTTCTCTGCATAATTTCCTTTTAAGCAGCAGTAGTTAATATAAAGATACATTATATGTTTCTCTGAACTCATGTGGGAAGGCCTTATAGCTCTTTTTTCTTTCCTTACCTGTCTAGTATAATGTTCTAAGCTGTTAGCTACCAGTTATTTCTAGGAGGCAGAACATAAATTATACAGAAACACTATTAAGATTAATTCGGAATTGTTTTAGGTGGAACTTATATATCATCTATGATGCATTAAAAAAAAAAACTTGCCTTTTTCATTGTATTCCTAAAATCTAATTAAACTTTCTCAAGGTGCTAATTAAAACCTAACATCTGCTTAGCTTCCCACCATAGACAGGACACTGTCTGGAAGCCTCTCTGACTCACATTTCATTCTAATATCACTCACACCAGTGATCCTTAACTTAACAAGTACTCTCAATATTTAAGTGGTATAAACTAAGGAAGCCAATAAACATCTCATTATGTTAAACTAAGGTATTTCATAGCCCAATTTCTTTAGATTTAATTCTGCAACATAAGCAACCATGTTAATAAAACATAGTTTTCATGTGAGTCTGCCTTTTAATAAAGTAAGTTTTACAGTGGAAAAGGAACTGTGTATTACCAAATGGCAGAACCCATCTATGCATCCTGACATATGACAGTCGTTCAGTCTTTGCTTGAACACATTCAGGGACAGTATTTCTTCCTCATGTTGAGGCAGAATCTGCCTACCTATTAACACAACTCCTTTTTCCAATTTTAGCCTGAGAGGACTTAGCATCTTTAATGGTTCAAAACATTTACTGAATGAGCCATTGTCATTCAATCCTAAGAATCCTATAGATGGTACTATTATAATTCCTGTTTTATAACAAAAAAAGAATCTGAGGTAAGAGGCTAAATTACTTACCTAAGGTCCTACTGGCCAGAAAGCATCAGAGATGGGATTTGAATGCAGGTCTAACTTTAAACTCTCAATTACTCTATCATACAGCCTCTCTAAGTGGCAAAGAACGTGGCTGGCTAGTAACAATTCTCCTATCATTACCTAGTCCTCTCTTCCCTACCTCTGAGCACGGTTCTTCATGTGATGTGGAAGCAACATCGGCTGCCATCTGGTTGCTGTCTTCTGGACTTGTTCAACAGCTCCTTTAAATGTGGCCCTGAATGTACACAACTTGGCAATTCTCTAATCTCATCTAATTAGAGAATTAGTTCTCTAGTCGATGATTACCTTATCTTATTCACTTCCATTACTTTGTATCCTCTAGAGCTCGGAACGCTACTGCTACTGGGTGACTCATTGATTTGGAAGAGATGGTGGTGGTACTGGTGGTCACACATCTTGAATAGTCATATGTGGAGATCTAGGGAACTGAAAACATGAAAAATGGGAATGGTGCAAATTCTGAACCACGACAATGGATTTCCAGCTATCTTCCTAGTTAAATATGTTTATCTGGGAGTCAATCTCCCAATTAATGTGAGCACCACCAGTCAAGATGATAGATACTGTGAAATTGTGTATTAAATTACTGTCATTTCAAAAAGGCTGTATTCATGTATTCATGAAGAATGAATTTGTCTTTACCTCATACCAAGGATACCAGGTGAAAGGTGCCTCTTTCCCTGGACAAAAAACTCTGATTCAACCACATTAAGGGTAAAAAGATTCCTTCAGTTACAGCAAGGATTCTTCACCATGGCCCTGGTTAAGACGATACACGTATGGGCTTTATGTGGTCCATAAGGGACATAAAGTTGTATGCTTGGTTATATTTGTAAATTCATATGTTTTTCTAGGAAAAGTTAAGAGAGCTTTAATGATAATAGATAATAAATACTGAATGCTCTATGTAAAGCACAGTGGAAATGTTTAGCTGAGGAAGGCTAAAACTAGTTTATTATCTGTGGTGGTTGGCAAATAACTTCTGAAAAGAACAGCAAGACATTTTACCCTAATAATAGCTACAGGACATATTAAAAAGGCATGATACGATAGGATATTACTGAAGTGTGTAACACTGGAATTCACTTAACATTATATCATAAGTATTTACTGTTATTAAAATTAAATTCCTTGAAACATTATTTTTAAAGGCTGCATAATATTTCATTATATGCATACTTATTTAACCATTCATTACCACTATTACACATTTAGATATAGTTATAACTGTGAAGAATTGGGACCACTGCACCTAACATTTTGACATGTTATCTCTTTGCATTTCAGATTATTTTCTTACTATAAATGCTTAGAAGTACTTCAATATTTTTATTTTATTTTATTTATTTTGCTATTAATATACAATTACATGAGCAACATTATGGTTACTAGACTCCCCCTATTATCAAGTCCCCGCCACATACCCCATAGCAGTTATTGTCCATCAGTGTAGAAGGATGTTAATAGAAACACTACTTGTCTTCTCTGTGTTATACTGCCTTCCCGTATCCCCCCACCCTACCCCCACCCCCACTGCATTATGTGTGCTAATTGTAATAGCCCTTTTTTCCCCTTATCTTATTTCCTCCCTTCCCACCCATCTTCCCCAGTCCTTTCCCTTTGGTAACTGTTAGTCCATTCTTGGGTTCTGTGAGTCTGCTGATGTTTTGTTCCTTCAGTTTTTTCTTTGTTCTTACACTCCACAGATGAGTGAAATCATTTGATACTTGTCTTTCTCCACCTGGCTTATTTCACTGAGCATAATACCCTCTAGCTCCATCCATGTTGTTGCAAATGGAAGGATTTGTTTTCTTCTTATGGCTGAATAATATTCCATTGTGTATATGTACCACATCTTCTTAATCCATCCATCAGTAGATGAATGGATTAAGAA
>JAQQAC010026072.1:65343011-65369290 GCA_029783875.1 Phataginus tricuspis | reverse complement strand
GTTGCAAATGGAAGGATTTGTTTTCTTCTTATGGCTGAATAATATTCCATTGTGTATATGTACCACATCTTCTTAATCCATTCATCTACTGATGGACACTTAGGTTGCTTCCATTTCTTGGCTATTGTAAATAGTGCTGCAATAAACATAGGGGTGCATCTGTCTTTTTGAAACTGGGCTGCTGCATTCTTAAGGTAAATTCCTAGGAGTGAGATTCCTGGGTCGAATGGTATTTCTATTTTTAGTTTTTTGAGGAACCTCCATACTACTTTCCACAATGTTGAACTAATTTGCATTCCCACCAGCAGTGTAGGAGGGTTCCCCTTTCTCCACATCCTCGCCAACATTTGTTGTCGTTTGTCTTTTGGATGTTGGCCATCCTCACTGGTGTGAGGTAATATCTCATAGTGTTTTTTTTTTTTAAACAGCTGCTGCCATTTATTTATTTATTTATTTATTTATTTTTTACAATTTGTTTTATTTTAGTATCATTAACCTACAATTACATGAGCAATATTGTGATGATTAAACTACCCCCTTCATCAGTTCCCCCCCACCAACCCTATTACAGTCACTGTCCATCAGTGTAGTGAGATGAGAATCACTACTTGTCTTCTCTGAGCTGTTCATAGTGTTTTTAATTTGCATTTCTCTGATGACTAGTGATGTGGAGCATCTTTTCATTTGCCTGTTGGCCATCTGAATTTCTTCTTTAGAGAAGTGTCTGTTCAGCTCCTCTGCCCACTTTTTAATTGGCTTATTTGCTTTTTGTTTGTTGAGGTGAGTGAGCTCTTTATATAATTTGGATGTCAACCCCTTATCAGATATGTCATTTATGAATATATTCTTCCATACTGTAGGAAGTCTTTTTCTACTGATGGTATCCCTTGCTGTAGAGAAGCTTTTTAGTTTGATATAGTCCCATTCATTCATTTTTGCTTTTGTTTCCCTCACCCAGGGAGACATGTTCATGAAGAAGTTGTTCATGTTTATGTCCAAGAGATTTTTGCCTATATCTTTTCTAAGAGTTTTATGGTTTCATGACTTACATTCAGGTCTTTGATCCATTTTGAGTTTACTTTGGTGTATGGCGTTAGACAGTAATCCAGTTTCATTCTTTTACATGTAGCTGTCCAGTTTTGCCAACACCAGCTGTTGAAGAGGCTGTCATTTCCCCATTGTATATCCATGGCTCCTTTACCGTATATTAATTGACCATATATGCTTGGGTTTATATCTGGGCTCTCTATTCTGTTCCACTGGTCTGTGGGTCTGTTCTTGTGCCAGTACCAAATTGTCTTGATTACTGTAGCTTTGTAGTAGAGCTTGAAGTTAGGAAGTGTAATTCCCCCTGCTTTATTCTTCCTTCTCAGGATTGCTTTGGCTATTCTGGGTCTTTTGTGGTTCCATATGAATTTTAGAAGTATTTGTTTCAGTTCATTGAAGAATGCTGTTGATAATTTGATAGGGATTGCGTTGAATCTGTAGATTGCTTTAGGCAGGATAGCCATTTTGACAATATTTATTCTTCCTAGCCAAGAGCATGGGATGAATTTCCATTTATTAGTGTCCTCTTTAATTTCTCTTAAGAGTGTCTTGTAGTTTTCAGGGTATAGGTCTTTCACTTCCTTGGTTAGGTTTATTCCTAGGTATTTTATTCTTTTGGATGCATTTGTGAATGGAATTGTTTCCCTGATTTCTTGTTCTGCTAGCTCATTGTTAGTGTATAGGAATGCAACAGATTTCTGTGTACTAATTTTGTATCCTGCAACTTTGCTGAATTCAGATTTAGATCTAATAGTTTTGGAGTGGATTCTTTAGGGTTTTTTATGTACAATATCATGTCATCTGCAAACAAGCACAGTTTGAGTTCTTCCTTGCTGATCTGGATGCCTTTTATTTCTTTGTGTTGTCTGATTGCTGTGGCTAGGACCTCCAGTACTATGTTGAATAAAAGTGGGGAGAGAAGTACTTATTTTAAAGGCGTTTGCTATATATTGTCAAATTTCTTTCCTGAAACATTATACCAATTTACTGGAACAGAAAAGAAAAAGACTATGTGACATATTAAGCCACTACAGCACTGGATATGACGGTAAAAACAAACTCTGTTGTTTTAATTTGCATTCCTTTAATTACTGGTAAGGCCAACTATCTTTTAACATGTATAATAGATATTTCAGAATGTGTTGTAACAGTATGTTGCTTGGAAAAAGATTAAAGAAAGGTGTTAATCAGTTGCCTAAGGACTGTAGTTTTTCTCAAATTACATATGTATGCAGGAAGGGAGTGGAGAAATAAGAGGTTCTCTAAAGAGGGAAAAATTAATTCTTTAAAAAGAATCCTACTTATATTTAATTAAACATATGGGGAAACTGTTAGTCAAAGCTGACAGTCTATGAGTTAAACCCCACATTTTATGTCTTGTCAGATATCAAGTCGCACCACCTTTCCCTCTGACTCCTGCTTCCTCTTTATTTCCACTTCAACTAAGTCATGGCCGCACTCACCCCCGCACACTTGGAATTCCATCACAAACTCATAACCAGTTCCTTGGTATCAGTTTCTCCCAGCTATAAAATACCATGCACACCTATTTTAAACTAATCTTGCTGAAACTAACTTCCACATCACTCCCTCTCTGTACAGTTTTTGGATTGTTTTCTGTTTTTCAGTATATCAGGTCTCACTCCAGACTTTTAAGGCCCTCTGTATCAACAGAGTCTGATCATCCTATTTTCTATTTTCATTACTCCCTAACATAATTTTTGCTCAAGACAGGCAAATCTCCTCAGTTGTTTTTCATATTCCTTTTTGTTCATACTGTTCCTTTCAACTGTATGACTTAGAAATAAGGGCCTATCCAAGACCTTTGTGTCCACAAAGTCTTATCTTTGACCGCTAGCTTTCACTCACCCATATCCTTACTTCTAATGACTTACAATGCATAATTAAGCATTGGGTTATAGTTTACCTATCACTCATTCATATCATATGTCACTCTGAAGTCCCTACTCAAATTTAAAACATTTATTAAGGGGACTTCTAGCCCCAGACAAGATGGCTGTTGCTGTTTCCTCACTTTACCCTGAAAATAGACTGAAAAAAATAATTGAACAGATCCTCAGGGATCTGTGGACAATAACAAAAGATCTAACATTAGTATAAGAGTACCAGAAGCAGGATAAAGAATGTAGGGCTGAACAGTATTTGAAGAAATATAGCTAGAAACCCCAAATCTGGTGAAAGACATAAACTTACAGAATTAAGAAGCTAAGCAAATTCAAAATAGATCAGACGTAAAGAAATCCACACAAGGACATATTATAATTAAACTTCTGAAAACAAAAGAAAAAATCTTAAAAGCAACCAGAGACAAATGATTCACTACCTACAAGCAAACACCAATTCGAACAGTAGGGAATTTTGTATCTCAAGCCATGGGACCCAGAAGGAGGTTACATTTTCAAATGCTGCAAAAAAAAAAAAGGACTGCAAGCTGTGAATTTCTATCTGATGAAATTACCCTTAGGAATGAAATAGAAATAAAAACATCCTTGGATGAAGGGAAATGAAAAAAATCTGTTGCCAGTAGACCTATTCACAAAGAATGGCTGTAAGGAAGCTCTTCAACAGAGAGGAAATAGCAGAAGGCTTGGAAATTCAGAAAGGGAAGAATTATAGAATGTTTAAAGATAGAGTAAATATAATAGACGTTCTCCTCATTAGTTTGTCATATTTGATAGTTAAATCAACATTTATAAAACCATCTGGTGTAGTGCTCAATGTATATAGGGGAAATACATAAAACAATATATTTAAAGGTGGGGCAGGGTAAAGGGACCTAAATGGAAGAGTTCAATACTTCAGCTGAGTGATGAAACACTCATACCAGTAGATGGTGATAAGTTCCATATGTATATTGTAATACAGGGCAGCCACAAGGAAAACTATGCAGGGAGATACACTCAGAAAGACTAAGTAAGAACAGAATTCTGCAACTGTTCTAGTAACACACAGGAGTTGGGATGAGATAAAAAGAAGTTGAGAAACAGAAGAATCAAACAAAAACACTAAAATGTCAGACTTAAGTGCTGACATATCAACAATTAAATTTAAATGATCTAAATGCATCAATTAAAAGAGATTGACAAAATAGATTTAATAAACAAAATCCAGGTATATGCTGTTAATAGAAACTTCAAATGTAATGATATAGAATGTAAAAGAATGGAAAAAATGTATTTTGCAAATATTAGTTACAAAAATAGGAGTGCTGTATTAATATGAGAAAGTAGCCCATAAAGCAAATTATTAGGGACAAAGAGGAACACTATATAAAGATAAAATGATCAACCCATCAAGATGACATAGTGATCCTAACTGTATACATCAAACAACAGAGCTTCAAAATGTATGAAACAAAAATGGATAGAGCTAAAAGGAGAAAGAGATAAATACTATAGCTGGCGACTTCAACATCCCATTCTCAGCAACTGATAGGACAATTAGGCAGAAAATCTGCAAAGACATAGAAGAATTGAAAAATACCACCAACCAATAAGATCGAACAGATACTTAGAGAACACTCTACTAAATAAAAGTAGAACACAGTTTTTTCCAAGTACCCACAGAACATTCACTAAGATAAACCATACCCTGGGTCATAAAACAAATGTCAAATAATTTAAAAGAAATGAAATCATACAGAGTATCTTCTCTGACCACAATGGAGTCAAACTAGAAATCAGTAACAGAAAGACACCAGGCAAATCTCCAAACACTTGGAAACTAAACAATACATTTTTAATAGCTACAGTAATTAAGACAGTATGGTATTGGTCAGGGAGAGATACATACATCAGTGGAAGAGAAGAGAGGATTCAGAGAGATCCACACAAAAATGCCCAACTGATTTGCAAAGATGCAAAAGCAATTCACTTGAGAAAGGATAGCCTTTTCAACAAACTGTGCTGGACAAAAGATGGGCATTTATAGGGGGAAAAAAGGAATTGCAACCTAAACTTTGCACCTATAAGTTAAATATTAACTTGGATCAAGGAATTAAATGTAAAACACAAAACTGAAATTCTTTTGGGAAGAAAGCCACAGGACCTGAAACTAATATAGTGTTGCATAATTTTTAAATAAAGAGAAAAGAAAACATGGGAGAAAATCTTTGGTATCTAGGGCTAAATAGTTTTTAAAGTTAACATTAAAAAAGGAAAGATGGATAAATTGGACCTCATCAAAATTAAAACTTCTGCTTTGCAAAGACTCTGTTAAGAGGATGAACAGAAATACTACAGACTTGGAGAAAATATATGCAAACGGCTTATCTAAAAAAGGGCTTATATCTAGAATATATAAAGAACCCTCAAAATGACAGTATCAAAGATTCCATTAGAAAGTGGGCGAAAAGGCAGAGAAGGACAAGTACCAAATGATTTCCCTCATTTGTGGAGTATAACAATGAAGCAAAACTGAAGGAACAAAACAGCAGCAGACTCAACAGACTCCAAGAAGGGAATAGCGGTTGCCAAGGGGGAGGGGTGGGGGAGGGTGGGTGGGGAGGGAGGGAGAAGGGGATTGAGGGGTATTATGACTGGCACACATGGTGTGGGGGGGATCATGGGGAAGACAGTGTAGCACAGAAAAGGCAAATAGTGACTGGCATCTTACTACACTGATGGACAGTGACTGCAATGGGGTATGGGGGGGACTCGATAATATGGTTTCATGTGAAACCTTCATAAGAGTGTATATCAAAAATAGCTTAATAAAAAAATAAAAAAAGGAAATTGGGCAAAAGACATGAACAGACATTTCATCAAAGAAGACATACAAATGGCAAATAAACACATGAAAAGATGTTCAACATCATTAGAGAAAAGGAAATTAAAACCCAATGATAAATCACTATACAAATATCAGAATGGCTAAAATAGAAAATACTGATTAATACCAAATGTTGACAAAGATGCAGAGAAACTGGATTACACATACACTGCCGGTGGAAACATAAAGTGGTACAACCACTCTGGAAAACAGTTTGGCAGTTTTATAAAACTAAAAATGCACTTACCATATGACCCACCAATCACGCTCTTGGACATTACAACAGGGAAATGAAAATTTATGTTAACACAAAAATCTGAACATGAATGTTCACAGCAATGGTATTTGTAATAAAGGCTTGTCTGGGCAGGATATTTCACATGGCTTTATTCTCATGTCTGGTGCCTAGGCTAGGGTGGCAAAAACAGTTACAGGCTAGTTGATATATCGCTTTCCCTAGGCTAGCTGGGGATTCCTGACAGTATGATATCATCATCAGGGTGGTCAGACCACATACACGATGGCTACATTCTCGCAGAGCCAGCATTCCAAGAGACAGGAAGTAGAAGTTGCCAGTTTCTTCAGTTTGGGTCTGAAACTGGCATAGTGTCACTTCTGCCATATTCTATTGTCCAAAGCTGTCATAGACCCTACCAAGATTCAAAGGGAAAGAACACAGACCAGACCACTCATGGAATGAGGTTAAAAGGACTTGTAGCCATTTTTAAAAAACAGCTTTACAGAGGTAGAATTCACATACAATAAATTGTACATATTTAAACTGTACAATTATATAAGTTTTGACAGGTATGCAGTCATGAAACCATCACTACAATCAAGATAGTGAAGATATCCATCATTCCCAAAAGTTCCGTCATGTGTATTCATAATCCCTCCTTCTCCTTTCCAATTCCCTTACCCATCCAATCTCCAGAGACCTATTTATATCACTATAGTTTATATTTGCTAGTTTTTATATAAATGGGAATCATACAGTGTGCAGTCTTTTTTTTTTATAATTTATTTTGGTATCATTAATCTACAATTACATGTGCAATATTATGGTTATTGAACTTACCCCCTTCATCAGGTCCCCCCCACCAACCCCATTACAGTCACTGTCCATCAGCGTAGTGAGATGCTATAGAATCATTACTTGTCTTCTCTGAGTTGTACAGCCCTCTCCGCGTCCCCCCAACATTACATCTGCTAATTGTAATGCCCCTTTTTCCCCCTTGTCCCTCCTTTCCCACCCATCCTCCTCAGTTCCTTTCCCTTGGTAACTATTAGTCCATTCTTGGGTTCTGTGAGTCTGTGCAGTCTTTTTTTAGTATGGCTTATTTTACCTAGCATAATATATCCGTGGTTTTGTATATAATACACTTCATTCCATTTATTTGCCCAGCAATATTCTTTTATAAAGATATGTCATAATTTGTCTATCCACTATCTTGTTCCTGAGACACACCTCCCTCTCCTTTTTCTTGCCATATTGTATAGCCAGAAGCTCTATTATGAAGCTGGACAGAAGTGACGAGTACACATCCTTGTCTTGCTCCCATCTTAGGGGAAAAAAGTTCAGTCTTTAACTATTTGGTATGATGTTAGTTGTAGATATTTCACAGATGCTCTTTATAAGATTGGGGTCTGATGAGAATTTTTATCAGGAAGTGATGTTGATTATTCTCTTTATCTATTAAGATAATCATATAGTTTTTCTTTTTGTTAATATGGTGAATTACACTGATGGTTTTCTAATGTTAAACCAGCAGTGCATTCCTGGGATAAACCCATTGGTTGATAAATATTATTCTTTCTATGTTATGGTTATTTTTAATATACAACAAATATGATACAAAAGTACAATTCTTTTTATTTGATTGAAAAATTTTAAGAGGTACCCATTAGTTCACGAAGCCTTTTTAGTTCTTGAAAAAGTAATCTACTTTTACTACTTCATATATTTGATACTTTCACAGATTTATATGGTTTCAATGAAGACTGGAAAATCTTAGATTAAAGCTTGGAAAAATTGTACGGGTAATTAACTCCTCACTGGTATTACAATACAGAACTAGAGCACTATGCTGTCTGACAAATGTAACTAGATGTCAGGCTTTGCTTTTTAGATTTCTGGGAATTTCGAAGAACTTCTAACACCTCTGTAGCTGCTGCTCAGCAACATGTCCAATTCTGCTCAGTGAAGATGTATTTAAAATATGACACAGAGAAGCTTCTAAAAGCTTCTAGTTACCTACTGTTATCTTCTTTAAGCATTTAAATATTTTTTGATGATTTTGTTAATTATCTTACAGCAAACCCTAATTTTCTATCCTTTGTAACCTGATTCTGAATAGAAATTCTAATGGGCTGTTGATTTGACTTCCTCATTTATATTTGCATAGCCAGGAACAATTCAGAGCCTTCAGAAGTGTTTGTTAACAGATAGCTGTCCCACTGTACATTTTTATTTGTTTATTGCGGACTCCACTTGCACTTCTGGCTCTCACTTAATGGATGAGTTCCCTTCACTTAATGGATGGTAGTCATTCTCCTACACTTTGAAATCTAGATCAAGAGCCCAATTTACACATATACAGGAAACAGAAAAGAACAGACGCCCTACCACTAAGTCAGAATTAGTCAGCTACGGTCCTGCTTTTTACTCTCTTATTTATTTTATTTGGCATTATCTTTGTGTGCTCTGCCTCAGTCTTAGTTCATCTTTCCTACATTGGTGCTTGTTTCCTGGACTTTTGGCCTAAGCTATATACCAACGTAAAATGTAGGCTCCTATCTTTATTCTTCTATGTCTGCAGTGTACACCAGACATTGACATGTACTTGGCTCTGCCCTGGTCTAAGCTTCTGGTTCTACCAGCCTGATCCTAAATGGCCCAGGTCTTGGTGTGATAATCCCACTATTTCTTCAGAGACCAAGAATACTATTCTTCCTTTTGTGTATTTTAAATTATTGTGATTTTACCAGTCAGCAACAGTACTTTTTTTAGTTTCAATAAACTCCACAAAAACTCAAAACCAAAGCCATACTCAATGCCTATTATTGACTCTTGCTATTTCATTAAATGGTATAATTATTAAAGCTCTAAGCAAATGTCACACAAGTAAAATATGATGCAAGTGACAATGCTAAAGATAATTTTTTTTTTCCTGGGTGAAGTGAATAGGAAAATGAGAAGTGGTCGATCAGAAGAATTTTTTGTACTGTATTTAGAATCACTTCATAAAAAGCTATACTAAGAGTTTCAGTTTGGGAAGATAAGAAAGTTCGGAGATGAACAGTAGTGATGGTTGCACAATGAACATGTAATGCCACTGAATTGTATATTTAAAAATTGGTTAAAATGGTAAACTTTATGTTATGTATACTTTACCACCTAAAAAAAGGTATCACTAATAAATTACACTACCTTTTAAGATTTTGTATTAAACCATATTCCTTCATTTTAAGCTAGGTGACACTATCATTTCTTAATATATTCAAGTTAATAAACATTCTTCAGAAACCCAGCTGTTTTCTAAATTGTTTAACAAATTGAGCTTCTCTGACAGGGTCTGCTGGAGAAAGGCACAGAAAGTATTTTTACAAGTAAAAAAGCATTCTTTATCCAGTGATACTGGGTCTTCTTGTTTACAAAAATTATCATCCAAAACATGCTTCCAAGATTTCCTGGTTTTGAAAAATGGAGTTTCAATTGATACCTCTAAAACTGGAGATTTAGATAATAAATAGTTCCACGAAATTGAAATCTTGAAGGCAAGGACGGTTTACTAATTACGCATTGCCAGAACCAAACAGTAGGTGGCATTTTGTAGAATACTCAAGGCAATAATTGGAATTAAAGATTTTGTGCTTAAGAATGTAGATAAAAAAGAAATTAGCACTGTTTTATAAACAACTGGGATATGATGAATAAAACTGGCAATACAGGGTTTAAATGAAGTGACAGGAGACTCAGCACATTCTGGTAATTTCTACTTTGAATGATGCATGTGTACATAAATATGAAATTACTTCTCCTGTTTTCTCTACTTTCCAGGCTAAATCCACCAAATATCCAAGTTTATTTTAGTTTGGCATTTTATTTAAAATCATCCCCTAAAATGTGTAATAATAATAGTAATACCCAAACCTAATGATTGACCCTATCACAAAGAGAATTCTCAGAAAAAGTCAGGTTTGGAAGTCTAGAACTGGGAATCAATCATCATTACACAGGAATATTTCAAATCATGAGTCTGGATGAAAATGAACGTGGGAATCAACGTTTGGAGGTACAAAGGCATAGCATGGTTTGGCACAATCCTCAAACAAGGGATATCCTATTTTCTTGCGCTTTCGCCAGGCTTCACTTTATCCAAACAGATCTATCCTAGCCTTCAATCAGTAGACCTAAAAACTAATTTCCTCGATTCTCATCTGTGCTTTTTATTATTACTATTATAATTTTGTTAGGTTTAAAATCGAAGTCCCCACGCCCCGCCCTTTTTCTCTCTCCCTCCTCCCATTGCGGAAAAACTGCTGGTAAATGGATGGTCCATTTTACAATTGGGAAAATAATCACTAGCTACAGGTGATTTTACCTGTAGGGTAAAAGTTTCCAGCTCTACAGCCTAAAACTTTTCTTCCAAAGTGGTTTTTCAGGTAGTAAGTACCCTACTGGTCGTCTCAAGTTTGTGGGAGCAAGGCTAACCTCCCTTTTTTTCTCCTTCGGCAGTGTTTAGGCACGAGGAGGCTCTGGCGGCGTGTCTGAAGTCTGCAAGGCAATCACAAACAACCCAAAACCCTGTCGTCCTGCAAACCGATCCCAAGCTGGACTCTGAACCTGCCGAGGTTTGAGATATGCCCACGTAAACCTGGCCCGCAGCAGAGCAGAGATCAGCACAGGGAGCCTATGGGAGGCTTTTGGCTTACATCCCCAAGGTCAGAGCCCATAGGATATCCTTGCCCCAACCGCCTGCTTCCGGCTCTGGTCGCTTACTGGTAGTTCGCATCCACTGGAGCAGCCTTGGGAGGTCTGCGGGAGCCACGGTTCCGAGGAGCTGCAGTACGGCTCGCTGCGCTGAGTGGAATTCCATGTTGAAGAAGATCGCATCGCAGGGCAAGGGTCGCAACGCGCACGCGCAAGCCGAGACTGTTCCCGACACTAGACTCAACCCGGAGTGGAACACGCCTTCCTGTGAAGGGGTGGAAGCCATGTGCCCCGCTCCCTTTAGGAGTTCTCACGGCGCTCGGGACCCTACACCAATCTCCCCCTTATCTCTCATCGTTCGCCTCTGAGCTGGCAGTGTCCAGCTTAGTCGCTTTTTCTTAAAGTGGCTCCTCGAGGCCGGACTTCTTTCCCAAGATCGCATCCCTAGAAGCCGCCTTCTTACCATTAACTTCTTTGCTGCAGCTACTGAGCGACAGAAAACGAATACCAAAAGTCAATGGAAGCAAAAAAACACTCACTAAACCCTTTCCGAAACTGCGGTGAAAAAATTGCGGCGGGTGCCCCGGAAGCGGAAGTGTATCTTCCGCGAAAGGCTGGACTACGCGGAGTGGTGACGTTTCCTCATTGGGCGGAAGGCTCGGTGGCAGTCGTCGGTCTTCCAGCTGGTGGGAGTTGGCGTCGCGGTGCTGGGCGCTGGGACCCTAGTTTATATAGTTTGGGAAGTCGGGCTGCGGGGTCGCACCCGTCTGTCTGATTCCCGATTTCCTTGGTTTCCTCCCACGGCGTGGAGCCTCGCGAAGGAATCTCCGGCCCCTTTGGGCCACGGCAGTAGTGGTGCCTTTTGCGGTAAGTGCCTGCTTTTTCCCGCCCGGGACTGGCAGATAGGGCAGCCCCTACCGTGCTTAGGCGGCCAGAGACCCCGGAGGGAGTCGGCTTCCCTGGCCACCGGCCGTCGTCATCGAGACTGAGGTGCTTCAGCCCTTTTTCAGGTCGTGAACCCCATCAGAAGTTTTATTAAAAGATGCTGTGGCCCCTTTAAGTTGCCTTCAGATTTACCCTGGCCAAATTAGATGTAGGGAATTGCAGTCCTGACTTTGTTTTGCTCTCCTAATCAAGAAATTAAATGTAGCTAATTACCCTAAAACCTCTTAACGTGCACCAGATATTATTTTTGCGTGTTCTTTGGGCTTAACATGTTGTCCTGCATATAGTAGGCGTTTAATAAATGAATGAGGGATATCAGTTGATTGCCAATAATAACTTTAGGTACACTGATGGCTCTCTCTGTGGCATTTGACACTATTGACCATCCATTTCTTGAAACTTTTTTCCCCTATTGGCATTCTTGACGTTATACTTACCTAGTTCTTTCATATGCGTAGTTCAACAAAATAATTTACTCGTTCTTAGTTATGCGGATACAGAAATGAAGGATACAAACCCTGTCTTGAGGAGCTAACAGTACAGTAAGAGACAGGCACATAAATACACATTTAAATACACATTATATCAAGGTGCGTATGAGAAACTCTGGTAAGGTGTACAGAGCCATGAGACCAATGGGAGCACAGATGATAATGTGCGCCTTAGGACCCTGAGCAAGTTGCTATTCCAATTTAGCCTCACTTTCTCCATCTACCTAGTACGCTTATTATGCAGATGATAGATTAGGTAGCATCTGTGTGGACAGTGCCTAGAGTACAGCCGTGGTAGTGCCAAAGGGGAGTGGAAATACTTCCCTCAAAGCTCTTTCTCGTGATTTTTTGATATGGTCAATTAGTATTTTGGAACTTGGTATGTAAAGTACTGTGCAAAAGCATCTTCAAGCCCTTCTTCAAACACAATACTCCTCTAACTCCACCTATCTGGAAATGCTGCACTGGCCCCTGGAATATAGTAAGATAAACCGTAAATGTTAGCTTTTTAAAAAAAATTGATTTGCTTCTGTATGCCTTTAGAGAGGGAAACAAATAGTAAAAGCTTCTATCCTTTCGATTATTCTCATTCTTAATTGACACTCTTAGGTGGCCCTTCACCATCACTATAACCCAGAAGGTCTGCAAGCTCTCCTTGAGAATTCTGCATCCGTGGCTTCCATGGCATCCTTCTATGCCAACCATTTCTAAATTCTATCCTCTGTCTCACAGATGATATAGTTCTTTAGCTTCTGCAAATTCAGTAGATCCAAAACCAAACTATCTCCACCTTTCTTTTTTTCCCTGTTTTTTCATTATTACATATACATATAAACGTGTATACAGTGGTTCCCGGTGTGTTTTTGAATTTTGACTCCTTGTTTTCTAGCTGAATTTTGGGGTATTTTTATGTTCAATTTAAAAAAGGATAATAAAACAAACACCTGTACACTCATATCCAACATAAGTATAGAACATTACAAATAACCTTTAAAGCCCCTTCAACTTTTTCTTTATTAACTCTTCAACTTTCAAACCAGCTTCTCTTTTTGCCTTCCATTCATTGGTTAACAACATCACTAGCCATCTGGTTATTCAATCTAGAGACCATGGAGGCATTTTACCTTCTGTTTTTTCTTCCTTCTCCACAACCGTTTAGTCATTACATCCTATAGATTCTGCTTTATGGGCTAGCCCTTAACTTGAGCCCATTCTCTCCATTTGCCTTCTGCTTCCCTTGTTCAAGCCCACATTTCTCAACTAGACGTTTGGGAGTGTGATTAATGGATGTAGTCTCTTTGCTCTCAAACTTTACTCTCTCCAATGAATTTGCTACATTTTCTCCAACTTTTAAGTTATAGGACAGAATTTTCCTTCCCTTGTTTCCTTTGAGAAGTGTTGTTTCATGGAGTAATAACGTTGGCTGCACTTCAGTATAGTCAATGAAGTTTTTCAAAATAAAGATGCCTTGTTTTGCTCTCCTAATCAAGAATTTAGGTGAGGCCATTTCTCTGAAAACCTTTTGATGGTACCATCCCTGGAGTTTCTGATTGAAATTTAATTTTTAGCTGATAAGTGTTAGCTAAAATGTCATTGAAATAACCATTGCTTGAGCATATGCCTTTTGCCTTCCTCTTTGATCTTTTCAGCGTGTGTTCTTTTCAGCGTCAAGGCAGACAATTTACAAGTGTTCCTCTTGGTAAGGTTTACATAAAGATTCTTTTTATGACTGACCTGACAGCCAGAAACGATCTTGAAATGAATCCCAGTGTTTTTGAGTTATTACCCCTTGTTGTAATTGAAACTTTGATACACCTTTTCTGCTATTAAACTATGAAGTGTTGCAGTGCTGTTGTTTTTTTTAATAATAAAATGAGTTTTAAAATTTGGAAACAGTTACTTAATGAGGAGAGAAGTTCCTGATATTTCTTAACATAATTGAATACAACCTTTGGTGCAAAATTAAGGCAGAGAAGTTAATGGTATGATGCATAATATGTCTTTGAAGTTAGCAGAGGAGTCTTGTGTTAAATTGATGTAATTTATTGATTTGGAGTTGGAATTTTCTCATGCTGGGACAATTTCTAGAGCATAGTAGCTGTTTAATGAATGAATAACTAAATAAATACAAGTGACAACTCCCATCGCAGCTCCTAGTACAATATCACTGTGATACTCACAAGGAGCACTATGAAAAATAAGTTTCTCCCTGACTTAAAAATAATACTTAGTCATTATAAAAAATTTGGAGATTAAATAAAGGTATAAATACGTAAATAAAAATTACTAGTTACTCACCATGCAGAGATTACAAATGTTAGTTTTTTCCTACCAGTTTTACTGAAGTAAAATTCACATAAAGTGGACTATTCACTGGGTTTTAGTGTATTAACAGAGCTGTGCAACCATTAGTCCAGTCAATTTTAGAACATTTTCATCACTCTACGAAGAAACCCCATACCCATTAACAGGCATTCCTCATTTTCCCTCCATTTCCAAGCCTAAGCTAGTATTAATCCATTTTCTGTCTCTTTCAGATTTGCCTCCTCTGGACATTTCATATAAAAGGAATCATATAATATGTGGTCTTTTGTCACTGTTTTCTCTCATTTAGTGTAATGTTTTCAAGATTCATCCATGTTGTACACTATTATTAGTACTTTTATTTCTTTTTATTATCAAATAATCTGTTATGGATATATCACATTTTATTTATCCAGGGATATTTGGGTTGTTTTGATGGTGTGAATAATGCTGCTAATGACCATTCATATACAGATTTTTGTATGGATGTGTTTTTTTTCTCTTAGATACACCTTGAGGTGGAATTGCTGGTAGTAACTCTCTGTTTAACATTTTGAGGAATTGCCAAACTGTTTTCCAGAGAGCTACAACATTTTACATTCCCACCTGCAGTATATGAGGGTTCTGATTTCTACACATTCTCACCAATGCTTATCTGTTATTGCCTGTTATTTTGCTTATAGCCTTGCCAGTGTCTCTGAAATGGTATATGATTGTGCCTTTATTTTTTCATATTGTTTATAGGCAAGATATGGATTATACAATATATGCAGCTTTGTATTCTGCCTTTTGCACTTAAGCATATTTTTAGCATTTTTTTAGTATTAGCAAGTATATTTACAAAAGTATTTCCCTCATTTCTGCTTCCCTCTTCACGCCCTCCAAAATCAAAGCTGTTGTGAAAACTTACCTAAATTATATGCATAGAAAATAAAATATTTAGGAATGTATGCCAAATTATTATTGGCAGTTATTAAAGGACAAAAAGGGTTAGGATTAGGGGAATTATATTTTCTATCTTTAATAATTCTGTATGTTTGAATTTTACAATGAATATGTGTCTTCGTACAATCAGAAAACATAAAGTGAATTATTTCCTTGAAGGACTAAGTAGATTCAAAATGAAAGAATATTGTAAAATCATAATTAACATAATAATGCTAATTTTTCAAATATAATTTTACCAAATGAAATACCTGTAGGGCCACTTTGTTAAATAAATTTAGTTTTCTGTGGTCCTAGACTATGAATAAATGTGCTGTGCAGAATTAAAAAAATTTTTTTTTATTATAGTCAGGAAAGCAAGTATTAGTTTGGGCTACTGACTAGTACAAAAAAGGGTATAATGTAGAAGTGATTTTTCCTAAAGATACTTAAAGAAAAAAGTATATTAATTTTTTTTAATTATCATATATACATTATACTGGTTCAATAGCCCCCTCCCCCTCCCGCTGTATATTTAGTTTTTAGTCTAAATTTGCTCCAGTAACTTAGTGACTAGGACAGAACTTTTTTATAGGGGTTTTCATTGTAATAGATTTGAAATTGCTAATCATTAGGATCTGTTCCTATAATTTTAGATCAGGCAGGACTCTGGCAGGAATATTTATAACTTTTTTATGTAGAGAAAAGTGGCTGTTTGGATACTCCAGCTTCTGAATAATAACTGGGTATATGTAATCGGTGCTGAATGTTGAAAATTCCAGGAGTGGTTACCAAGTAATGGGACAGGCACCTTAGGGTTGTTCAGAGAATTTCCAGTTTACTCACCCTTTAAACAATACTATAGGGAGAACCAGTTTGTATTATTCAAGAAGAGAAGGACATTAATAGTTAACATACTAGGCGCTTTCAGACAGTTTTATACATATTGTCTCATTTAATCCTCACAACAGTGCTTCAGGGTAACTGCCTTGATAATGGTATTATCTCCATTTTGCAGGTGAGGAAAGTGAGGCTCAGAGAGATTAAGTTAACTTGCCCAAAGTAACAGCCAATATGTAACAGAGCTGGGATTTGAATCCAAGTCTGTCAGACTGCAAAGCCCATGCTCTTTCCAGTACTTCACACTAGCAGGTAAGTATGAGACTTGGCCCTGTACTTGCCTTACTTAGGGTACCCTGAACTTTGAGCCTGTTTCCATCATCTCACTGTCCAACTCCTAGTTACACTCTTGATAGAAGAACATATGCCTCAGGCCAAGATCAGTCCTTTTACATCCTCATACATGCAGTGGTACTTATAGTTCTTTCTGACATTGATGAAGAGGAATGTGCATCTTTGCTTTCAAAATTTGATTTCCTTCTTGTATTATAGCAGCAAAATTTGTCCCTGAAGTTTGCCAAGAGGGATATTCAACCCTATTGTTTAAAGCATTGTTCATACCCTAGGACTTTAGTGTAGCCAAGGGACTATGGGAAGTCATTTTGCTTTTCTTTGTAGGGAATGACTGACTTTTCCATTCCCTAACCTGCTTATATCATAAAATTGTTGTGAGGGTGGAATGAGATAATAAATGTTAAACTGTATGAAGTACTATGCAGAAATCCCTTACCTTTCCAATGACCCATCTAAGTAGAGATTCTTCTTTTGTGGAATTGTAATAGACACAGGTTTACTTCTATAAATCTTTTTAGTTAGCCACAAGAATTTGAGTGAGTGTGCTTGCACTGTAAATCACTCCAACTTGAGATATAACAGGGTTAGCTATTAAGAGTTGAAAAAGATGTTTTGCATTTTAGTGTGCATATTAGAAGAAAGTGAAGTTAATTTTAAGAATCATGTTGGAAATTGTTTTTAGGGAAATTCTGGGAAGTTAAAGTAAGGACAAATGAATATTAATTGTACAATGTCAAATACCTAGGCCGTTGATTTTCTTTTAATTTGTCATGTTATCTTCATTGGTTTATTTTAGTGGTCTTTAAAAGATATTTGTAAGACCTTTCATGACTTTGGTTCCCTGGATTTGCTTTTTTCCTAAGATCTTAAATACAAAATTCCTTCATAAATTTCATTTTTACTAAGGACTTACTGTACAAGACTGGGGATGGATAAAGCAGTGAGATCACAGGAGAGAGGAAAGAGGGAAAAATCCCTGTCCTCCTGCAGCTTACATTTCAGTTGGGGGATATAGACCATATAAGCAAACTGTAAGTTAGCTAGTAACAGAATAATGAGAAAAAATAAAGAGGTGATGCAATTTTAAACAATGATTAGGGAAAGCCTCATCTAAAATTACATCTGGATAACCGTTGGAAAGAGATGAGGGAGGGCACTATATTATCAGCCAGGGGAAGAGCATGCCAGTTAGTAGTCAGGCCCTGAAGTGGAAATGTGCAGCATCAACAGCAGGGAGGTTGGTGTGATTAAACTCGAGTGTGTGTGTGTATGTGTGCGCCTTGCAGTCCATTCTGAGGTCTTTACCACTGCATGAATGGGAAGTTGAGGTTTTGAGCACAATCCTAAGACCTGAGTCTTCAGACACACATCCTTGGAAATTGCAGAGGAAACACTATAAATAATAAGTATTGTTAGATATTATTGTTCTCTACCGAAGTTCAAGTTTTTATAATCAGGCAAATATATTAGAAGATATGCTGCCAATAAGTGTTTACATAAGAAAAAATGTATTGGAACACTTCACAAAAGCTTTTTTTAAATAAAAGAGCCAGTCAACATGGTAGGATATGTTTATTTTTTATTTATTTTATTATTTTATTTTTTTTAGAAGAGGTGGTATATATACACAATGGAATTTTTTTTTATAATTTATTTTGGTATCATTAATCTAGGGATAGGTTTATTTTTAAGACTTAACTAGTATAGCTTTTAAAATGGAGGATGATCTGTTTATGACATGATTTCTTAAAAAGTTAATTGTAGTGTCGTAATTAGGATTATGTCACTTCTGGTAAAACACTAGTAAAGGAGATGAACTGAAACATCTGACTCTTATTTCTTGCCTGAAGAACATTTAATGAAGCAACAATAATTTAGTGTAATGAGTATGGGGTAAGAAAAGGTTCTGGATCTTTACTATGAAGAAGTTACTCTTTCAGATTAAGTAACCATGTAATTGTAAAAAACTTAAGGTAAGCACAGTTTTTTCAATTCCATCAAGTATTGGTAGTAATTTTTTAGGTTCTGAATTACCAGATTTTACCTGATTGGCTGCGTAGTGTTTAATTTAAAGCTCAACCTGGAGTCTCTCTTTGCCAATGATAGGTCTTTGAGAGCTGTTTTCCTTCCTGCTTCTTTTGACTCCCTGGTCTCTCCAGTTCCCCTAGGTTGAATCAGCTCTCTTGTCTTCCTATTGCTGTTGTTTTAATCTTCTGTATACTTAAAAGGTAGGATCTAGTCTAGATAATCTTGGTTAAGTAAATTAGGCTAGATTAGTTTAGAATTGTTACCAAAACAGTTGTTTTGAACAATGAACTTTTCTGCCAATATTGCCTATGTTGGACAATTCATATTTCTTAACCTGGTTTCCAGAACCAATTACAACCTCTATTTCCTGCTGACTGTATAGCCCCTCTGTCCCAACCAGAATGTTTTATTTACTGTCCTCCAAATAATACTCAATAATCTATAAGGATAATGCATATATAAGATATGACTATGTCTCAGGCTTTTCCATAACTATTTCTGCTTATGCTATTTCATCTTCTTCAGTTTCTCCTTTTGTCCTCTTTTCCATCTGTTCAGTTATACCCATATTTCAGGTTGTTCAGTCTTTTGTAGCCTATTCTGTCTACTTGAGCCTATTTTATCTTCCTTTGAATTTTTGCAAAAGTAATTTTTGGCAATTGACCATAAACTTTTATTGCTAGCTTTGAACTGGAACTTTACTAGTATTAGTTAAGGTTCTCCACAGAAACAGAACCAGTAGGATGTGTGTATATATCTACCCATATAAAAAGATGTTTTTTATAAGGAATTGGCTCATGGATAATAGAGGCTGGCAAGTCTCAAGATCCACAGGGTGAGTCTGCAAGCTGGAGACCCTGGAGACCCGAGCCACTGGTATAGTTCTCATCAGAAGACTGGCAGGTTGAACACCCAGGAAGAGCAGATGTTTCAGTTTGAGTCTGAAGGTAGGAAAAAGCAGTGTCACAATTTGAAGGCAGTCAGGCAAGGGGAATTAATTCTCTTTTAGTATTCATGTACCCTGTGTTGCAGCTAGTAGATAAGCAACTTGAGGGCAGGGACTTTAAGTTGTGTTTGCTTGCTTACTGTCCATGAGTCTTGGCATCCTGACTTACATGTAGAAGGTACATTTACATACTCTATGAAACCATAACTTCTTAGAGCTGGAAAGGGCCTTTGGGATTATCTTGTAGAGTTGAAGGAATCAAGAACAGCTTTAAAATAGAAAGATTAATAATATACCTCTTTCCTTGGTGGTTAGAATTAAATAATGTAGTGTGTGTGAAAATGGTTTATTAATTAAAACTTTTTTTTCTTTCTTTGCTTACAGCATGAATCAGAATAGTTTATATAGAGTTCTTTAAGGTGGTAAATTAAACAATATTCCTGGGTAAAGATTTCGCCTTTTTCTTTCCCTCTCTTTTCATTTAAAAACATCAGTCAGTTACTCATATTCACAAGTAGGTACAAAATGAGAATAAATTTAACTTGCGGCCATATCATCATTTCCTCAAAGCATATTATCTGACATGTTTAATTTGCTGATTCTCACAGAATATTTCACAAAGTTGTAGCTTTAGCTTTTGGAACTGATTGTATTGAAGCTACAGATGGAGGAGGCTGTAGAAGTTGAAGTTACAGTGTTTAACACTAGAGCACTTTAATTTGATCTTAAATACTTTTTAGAAGTTTTCAGTTGTGGGAACTGATATTGATTGTTTTCAGATGTTTTTAATTGTTTTCCTTCTTAGATTTTTCTGGTAATCACATTGTAAAGCCTTCAAGATGGTACTAGCAGACCTTGGAAGAAAAATAACGTCAGCATTACGCTCATTGAGCAATGCCACCATTATCAATGAAGAGGTATGTAAAATATGTGAAATACAAATGATTGCACCAGTATTGGCGAGATGGATTATTAGTAATCTCTCTGTTTATATTTATTTTGACATAGATTAAATACCTGTAGATAAAAACCTAAAACTGGATACACTAGATAATGTTTTTTATTGAGAAGTCAACTATCTTACTGTTAATTTCAACTTTCTGTAAAGAATTACCGAAAAACCCCTCAATACCTTAACTTACATGTAAAAATGACATACATTTCATGTTTTAAGAAAAGCTTAGACCTGGAGGTATATTTTTGCTTTTTCTCTTGACATAGGCCTAAAACTTCAGTATTCTGATGCTTGCTTTTTTCTTGGCTAGGCATAGGTGTATCTGACCTTTTTGCCTTGACTTTTATTTAGCATTCTTATAAAAGTCTAATGTTTTCATCTTGGCTGTTTTTTGTTCATTTTCTCTGAAACCCTCATTTGGTGTTGTAGAGATTTTGTAAGCTGACTCCTTATGTCCTTATGTGGTATCTGAGATCCTTATCTTCCTGGATGTGTTGTTTTAACTTTAAGATATTTCTCCGGTTTTCTGCCCATATGTTGGATCTTAATGGCTTGTTAGTAAAAAAAAAAAAAAATGATTATAGTCTACAAATGTATCTTATATTTGGTAATACCAGTGGAAAATTACTGAATTTGGTTTTAGAAAACCTTGTTTATTTTCCCATTTAGTACCTGTGTGATAGAAATTTGGGCAAGTCAACTTCAGACTCCTTAATGTATAAAATGAAAAAATAGCATTTACCTAACAAGATGACCTTAAGGATCAAATGAAATAATAGATAAAAAAGTACTTTCTAGCTTGGAGGTTTGAAAAAAGTTTGAATATATAATTTGATATCAACACTTTAATAAGCTAATGGAATAAGGTAATTTTGGGACCATCCTTGAGCCTAGCTAGTCCAGCCTCTCATTTAATAGTAACAGAAAGTCAATATCACATGTTTATTTATTGAAAGAACCAGGATTAGGTTCTTTTTTCTAATTCCTTATCCAGGGGCTTTTCTAATTATTATTTCTAATTAATTAGAAACTCAACAAATATGTGATGATAGTGAATTTTTAGTGGAGGATAATTTCATTTTTAACTTTGTTCTGCTCTGAGTGGAAATAATTTTCTAATTATCTAATTATTATTTTCTAATTAGTATTAAATAATAAATCATAATTTTAACCATTGTTTAATCTTTGGAATTCAGAATAAATAAAACAATAGCTTTCCAAACATGCTGTTTGTGTTTATAGTAGAGAAACCCCAGGGAGGAAAGCTTGGTGTGGGAAGTAGAATATCAGCTGTTACTTGAATTGGCAGCTTCTCTGTTCTTGGTACTTTACTGTGATGAATTAAGAAGGAGAGATCCCTCTAATGAAAGATCAGTTCCATTTTTATCAGACCTCTTTAATGAGGGATAGAGAAATCTGATAAGCCTCTGTAGGATGTATGAAGTGAGTTAAAGATGGGAGTTCATTCAAGAAAGAAATAATTTGAGGGCCTACATTTTTGCAGACATTTTTGCTGGCATCAGGGATATAGCAGTGAACAAAGTAGGCTAAATCTGTGCCCTCATGGATCCTACACTCTAATGTATAAACACATGACAGAAAAGCTTTATTTTTTCCTAAGTCTTCATAGTTTATGACCTTTTAACCACAATGCCTTGCAACTCAACAAATATGTGATGATAGTGAATTTTTAGTGGAGGGTAATTTCATTTTTAACTTTGTTCCTCTGTTCTGAGTGGAAATAGTAAGGCTTCTAGGTTAGAGTGGGTCATTTTCTTCTGTTACATTTTCCTCCAGAGTAGTCCAATTAAGCAGATACTTTGAATATAAAGAGCTGTGTATCAGCAATAGGAGGTGTTCTATGACGTAGAAAACTTTAATAACATCTATTATCTAGTAACCTTCTTTGACTTGTATATTGTCTTTCCTATGATTACTTTAATATAGAAATAAAATTGTGATAATACTTGGTTGAATAAAATAAATAGAATGTCTTAGTTTGACAAAATGTCTCAACATTTAGTAAGATTCTCTCTCTAAGGCTGAGAAACTTTTTCCCCCCAATAGTGTAGTATTGTTTTTATTAAGCTACAGTAGTACATGATGACTGATCGACCATTGTTTTTATATGATTGAAATGATACACTGGGCATTTAAATTTTTTTTTAATTTATTTATTTGCAGGTATTAAATGCTATGCTAAAAGAAGTATGTACAGCATTATTGGAAGCAGATGTTAATATTAAACTAGTGAAGCAACTAAGAGAAAATGTAAAGTAAGTTAAATTAATGAGGTAAAAAAACAGACAAAACTAAGTTAAGTTTACTAGGTTGAGTTGCTTACTAGAAAAGTTTTCCATATCATGAAATGTTTCTGCTATACACATTGGAAAAAAATAGAACTCAAATGTTGGAAGACTGCATGTATAGTATGTTTCCATAATGATAGTTCAAAGAATAAACTACATGTGGCTTTACTTTGATTATAGATTTCTTTCCATTTTTGTTACTCCTTGATTTGGATGGATTCAATCATATTCTATATGTACTATTTTAATATAAAAGCCTTTTAAGAATGCAGTTTCTTAATAGAAGAGTGGTGCCATTTTATCCTCTTCAGGCTTAAGATGATATTAATCAGCCTCCTTCATTATTGGAGAATTGAATGCTTCTTTTTCCCCTTTTGGTTTTTTTGTCCTTACTTGAATGAAGGAGCCATGTGTGTAGTCTCAGTTACTGTGTTCACTGGGAGGGGCAGTGGCTGGAGCAGGGCACATAGAATAATATGGGCATCTCAATTAACTGCTTGAATCCTAGCTGTGGTCCACTCAGACTATCCCTTCTATTTGTATTGTCAGACTGGGTAATAAATGTAGAACTACCAGCATTTAAGCATTTAGAACTAGAGAAGGCATTCCTATTTTCTGCTAGGTGTAAAGCTATATAAAGTATATATGCTGCAAGACAAATAAATAAAATTAATATTTTGCAGTACTATTAGGACAAATTAATATTTAAACTTTCAAGGAAAAGCTTTGAAAAACTAACCAAAGTCTTTCATCTAATATTTTGTGATTCGTTCTTTATGGTATAGACTTGTGAATCTGTAGTAATTATACGCATATTAATGAGAAGACTATTGATATGAATGATTGAATATTCTTACATTCTTTGGAGCAGAAACTTCTTTTTTAGAGTGTTTTAACTGGCTTTTCTCCTTCCTGCCCCCAAATACCATCATCATGAAGGTCTGCTATTGATCTTGAAGAGATGGCATCTGGTCTTAACAAAAGAAAAATGATTCAGCATGCTGTATTTAAAGAACTTGTGAAGGTAAGAGTATACCACATTATGCCATCATTCTCTGTAGACTCACTGGGTAAAAATACATTAGCACTGTGGATAGGTATACTATTTCAGAATGCTTTTTCATGTTTTTATAGGATTATTCATCTGTATTAAAATATTAATTGGAGGATTAACTTTTCTAAAGTGGCCCATTTTTATTATAGACTTTTCTGAATATAAAATTCTGAGTATAGATATGAAGGCCAACACTATTCTGCAAAAAATGCCAAAGGCAAGTGACAAAAAGTAAAACTTCACTACAGATTAATTGATGGAAGGACCTCTCTGTGTTTATCATCTTTTAATGTCAAGTTTTGCCTATTGAAGGGCCTACTTTGTATAGAAAGTCACTCTTGGCAAGTGTTCTTTTCTATACTATTTGTCACGTTATGTATAGAATTCCCTTGGAAAGAACCAATATCCCAACTCTTACCTAGATTATTAGCAATTTTGAATTAGTGAAATTTTATTTTGTAAGTAGTACATGTAGTCTATTGCCCTGTCTCACCTTGGAACTGATATTGCTGTTGCTGTCATGAAAATTATGGTGAAAATCTTAGAGCTTTAAAATACATGTATGGGTCCAATGGTAGGAAAAAAAAGAAAGGAATTAACAACACATTTTTTTTAGAGCAACACCTGTCTTCTAGTGGTCTCCTAACATTTTTTTTATATATTAGGTGAATAGTTTCATTTACTCCTTTGGTTCCTGCAGAGCTGATTATTACTTTGAAAAACTGATATCTCAGATGGTTATGTCATTTCAGTTTAGTCTACACACTTAATAAATAAAGAAATTCAGACGTAAAAGAGGTCAGAGAATTTATCCAGTCATACTTACCAGTTGGCAGTTGAGCAAAGTGAGATAGCTAGCTAGTGGCAGACCCAGATCTGATCTCTAAACTCCTTGTGTAGGATTCCTCTCATTATTTCTGGATTGCTTTTCATCTAGCACCTGAGTTCAGCACAGGGTGAGTGAAAACTTTTATTTTTAGGAGTTGGAAGTTATAGGGAATTCTGGAACATCAACTACTTCATGAAAAAGCATTATTAAGTTTTATTTCAGGATGCCAAATGCTGCTGGTAACAGAGATGAATAGGACTGGTTCTTACACTCAGAAGCTTTTGGTCTAGAGCAGTGGTGTACAAAGCTAGGTCAAAACTTTTCATAATCATACTAAGACGTTATGTGTCTTTTTTGCCTTTTTTATATATTTGCACTGGCAGTGCAAAAGCGATGGTGGGCAAAACCATTTTTTTTTTAACCCTGGTGTGAATCAATATAGTGGTACCAAACTCTTCTAGTAGACATTCTGTTTTTTACTACCACACAGTTGCAGTTTAAAAAAAAAAAAAAGCCAGTTTCACTGAAGGATGTCCCTGGTGGGGCATTAGACATAATTAGTTGTATTAAATCTTGACCCTTGAATGTACACATATTTATAAGATTTTGTGTGATGAAATAGGATGCATCAGTAAGCCCTTTTGCTGCATACTGAAATCTGATGGTTATCTTGAAGAAAGCAATGTATGATTATTTGATTGCAGGCAGGGCGAGCCACTTCTTTCATAGAACACCATTTTTACATGAACAACGTATAACTGTGATTATTCAGACTTAGGCAGTTGGCAGATATTTTCTCCAAAGTAAATAAAGTGAGACTGTCACTTTAGGGCAAATAATTAACAATACTGTGGCCAGTGATAAAATTTTTGAGATTTCAAGTGAAAACTAGACACTAATATCTCCACCATAAGTTTGGCATTATCCCCATACTTAATTTTCTGAAGAGATCAGTATCGCTATTAATACATTTTTTGATGCTATTGATTTTGTAAGGTGTCCACAGTGGGAAATATGCACAACTCAGTGAGCCAATACTTTCTAGACGACTAATGTATGATGGCATAAAATCAGGCGTCAGTATAAGAACCATTCAAAGTACTAGGTGAAATAACAGATTTTAATGGAATACAGCATGAAAGTTTATGTGGTTTCATATTCCACATTGCAACTAATCTTTACAAACTAGCATGATTGGAAGGAGTTCTGAGACTAAAAAGTTAAGTACTGCTGTTCTAGGGTGCAGGAGGAAGAGAAGACAGATTTATAAAATAATCAGTAAAACATAAATGTTCCAAACAATAGGTTCAAAGATAGGTGAGTGATTCTGCCATGAGATTTAGGGAATGGTGGTGAATGTAGGGTAACTTTAGTATCTGAAGAGATCTAGGAGGAAGGGGAGAGGATTTATGTTTAAGAGAGATTTTACCTATTTTGTCTTCTCTTCCCCTACCACATGGCTTTCTAAATTCAGGTGTAATATGGATTATGTGACTTTTATAGTAGCATCTAGCATGAACTTGGCAAAC